>LR812529.1:26038173-26137273 GCA_903798195.1 Danio kyathit | reverse complement strand
TGTAGTCTTTTATGCTGAGCACTGTATCAAGCTTCATTAAACAGCCTCTCTGGATATCTAGTTTTGGAATTACATGTTTCATACCAACACCTTTTTTCCACAGCTAAATAAATGCCAAAATAAAGGATGTTTGAATGTGTCCAGGTCAGTAAAGCTTGATAGACCTTTAAACCTCAATGGACAAAAACAGGAGCTGAAAACAAGGCCTCACCATGCAGCGATGTAATTGGCAGTCTGGCCTGTCACTCATGTATCTGTCGTAAGGTCAAATAGTACAAATAAACCGTTGTTTAGTGAAGTCATTTAGAAATGAAGCCACACTTACAGCCACTCTCCTGCGGTGTTTCCTTAAATCGCTAGGCTGAAGGGTTAGCAGGAAGAAAAAGACAAGGGGAAAATGCAGGGTGACAGATGATTATGTGTTTGTCAGTGTTAGAAAAAAGAGATTTAAAAAGGATAGGTTACCCAAAAAAGAATTCTGTCATCATTTATTCACCCTCCACTTGTTCCAAACCTGATTTTATTTCTTCAGATCAACACAAAAGATATTTTGATACTTGCTGGAAACTGGTAGCACCTGACTTCCATACAATATTTTTTCCTGCTATGGAATTCGATGGCTACCGGTTTCCATTACAGTAGTCCCTCGCTATAATGCGGTTCACCTTTCGCGGCCTCCCAGTTACACAGATTTTTTAGTGCAATTTGGCATGCTTTTTTTTTTGTTTACGGCGCAATGTGTTCTGCATCCTGATTGGCTGTAGACCATTGTCAATCAATCTCCTCTGTGTCTCCTGTACAGCACAGAATGCATTCAGCTTGCCAAATTAACATAAATCTCTGATCGCTAGAGTTCCAACAAGGATGCAAAAAAGGGTTGTAACTGTCTGCAGCAAGACCATCGTAAAGGGGGTCGCACACCAGATGCGCTGCGCCACACAGCACCAAGCATTTCAAAATTGTAAACATAGGTTTATATCATAGATATATACACTAGATATCAAATACGGACTCCGAGCAAGCGTCAATACCGCCGCCACATCTGTACATTGCTCCCAGGACAAATGTCATTCAACCGCACTCAGTCATGACTAAACCCAATCTGAAGATGCTGGACTTTATACGTTTACGATTTTGTATGTTACAAACTTTTGTGCTCAACAAGTATTGATGATAATACAGTCTCTTACTGCACTGACCATAAGGCAAAGTAGCCCAACTCGCACTAAATACTGGGCTTATGCTAGTTTTGTTGAATAAAATAAGTAAGCAATGTAAATGAAATATGACAACAAGATGCTGCAGTGCTAGAAACTTGTATTATTGTCAGCTAAGTAAAGGAGTCGTTCATAACTGAGTTTCATTTACAAACGAATTGCTCCTTCTGTAAGAATCAGAAGTGAAAGCGGGTGAGGGGGTGTGTTTCAGGACACAGATTAGATCAAATTTAACAGGTAGGGAGGATAATACATTTCCATGCACACAAACACATGCTCTTGTCGGCAATACCCGTGGGGTCACTTATCCATCAATGTAGAAAAGTGATGTAAAATTGTAATTTTTGTGATATAAAAAAATTTGCATACTGTCTTAAAATGGCAGCTCTATTGACGCATTCCTTCCAATACACAACAACAGCGTGGGCGACATCTAATGTAAATATCTATGGATTTATATCAGGGTACGCACACAGGCGCTGCAAGTCAACGGCTGTCTGGGTGCCCAGCTATGTCTCAGGACACTGTTCATACTTCTGCCACACCACAGAGCTCCATCTGAATAATTTCATTTTAAATGCAAATGTGCGTGTTCAGTGTGTGTTACTTCTAACTGTCATGAGCACGGCGCATGCGGTGTGCGATCCCCTTAAGGATGGAGTCTGCTTTAGTTTTGTGAATTAGTGACTGCAGGAAAAAGAACATTACGCTGGATGCCAACATTATCAGCACAAAAGCTAAAAAGCTTTATGAACCTTTTGAGGACAGCGACGATTGTTTGCTCCTGACAACAGGTTTTCATCTTTGGTTTCATTTTACAATACTGGAGTTATTTTTCTACGAATGTTTGAGAGTGTTTAAACAAGAGAGAAAAGTGTGAAAACGTTAATGCCTGTCTGAGAAAAGTGTATAAAGTGTGTAGTGAGGGGTTTTACAGCCTTAAAACATCTATGATAATTGTAAAAAAATAAAGCTGACTACTTCGCGGATTTCGCCTATTGCAGGTTATTTTTACAATGTAACTCCTGTGAATAACGAGGGACCACTGTATTCTTAAAAATATCCTATTTTTCTTTTCAACAGAAAAAAAAAATTCTCAAACAGGTTTAAAACTAACAGGCTGTAAAAAATGCTGGGTTCCACACAATTCCTGTTAATTCATGTTGTCCCAAAACATAATCGTTTTTACAAATTTAAGTGAATGAACATAAAACAGTTACGTTGCCCCCTAAAAAACTTAAGAATTGTGTTGTTTCAACTCATTTTAAGTAAGTAATTTGGACAAGCAGCACAAGTAATTTTTTTAGTGAAGGTTAAATGGAAATCAAAGCTTTGTAAAGGATCACCAGGGTCATGATGCCCAACTCATGGGCGGTGGATCCGGACGTCAGTTTGGGTGTGGATCGGCCGCTGACAGGAGGTGATGAACTGGCCAGAGAGAGCGCAGTGACGGATGTAGGGATGGAGGAGCGCGGACGCAGGGTCACGTTCAGACCGTCCATGCTGCCGCTGTTCACTCGACTCTCAATCTCATCCGCCCGAAGCTCTGCGGATTCCCTCTCCACCTGGATCATCCTGAAACAGAAGCAAAAAGATTTTATTTTTACAAGCACTTTTAATACAAAAATTATTCAAATCCAATAATTAAGACAAACAGACACTATAAGGTTTCATTAGTTAATGTATTTACTAACATGAAATAAGTATGAGCAATACTTGTAAAGTGTTTATTAATCATAGTTCAATATTTACTAATGCAAAATAGTGCTTGTTAACATTGGTGATTTAGCACCGTGAGTTAAAATGAACTAACAACGGACAACTTTTCATTACCTAACATGAACAAACACTGTAATAAATGTATTGTTCATGTTAGTAAATGCATTAAGTAACATTAACTAATACAACCTTATTGTAAAGTGTTACCAAACATTATAATATTTAGATCAATTCATTTGTAAACAAACAACTCTTCAACAACACAAATCAACATCACAACACCATTCAATCTCATAAACATTAATTGCATTTATTGATTCGTAATAATTAAAATCAACTATGATTCTTGATTTGACCATGTTTTTGAAAACTAACACTATATGCTAGGGCTGGGCGATTAATCAAAAAATAATCGAAATTTCTCTCAGAATCTTTAAGCGATCTAATTTTTCCTGGTCAATTTTTTCAATTACTTTCCCTACCATGTGTGGAGTACACGTGACCCCGCTCTGTTAAGGCTAATTTATACTTGTTATATTATGATTTATACTTTTTATATTATTCTGACATTACACTTCTGCCAAGCGCACGCATACGGTCTCGCGCAGCATTCGCATATGCACACACCTCCCCAAAAAAATGTAACTACAGTATACGTCACAACGACACGTACACTGTAAAAAATGCAGGGTTTCACACAATTCATTCATGTTGTCCCAACACAAATCGATTAAGTTAACTTAACACTTTTAACAAATGTATGTGAAAAAAATGTTAAAAAAATTAAGTTGTCCCAACGAATTCTCAAGAATTGTGTTGACTCAGCTTATTTTATATAAGTAGTTTGAACAAGCAAAAAAAAAATTTAAATGTACAGTAGCACAAGTTTTGTGATTGGTCAGTTTGGTAGAGGTGATGAGGGTGGGCGATGCAGAGAGTCACATTTTAGAAAATGTGTGTTTTAATTTCAGCTGTTCAGCGTCGATGTTTAATAAATAATCATAGATAGTAGATAGTGGGTGTGTTTTATTTTAAAATTAGGTAATGCACCCTTCATTCAGAAATCTCTCACTTGTAATATCTGAGCATATTTACTGTTTAAAATTTACCAGTGAACTATGAGTGCAAAAACATAAAATAAATAAATAAAATAATCGTTCATTAATCATAATCGAGTTAAAATGTTCAATTAATCGAGATTGTAGGAAAATCGTCCAGCCCTACTATATGCTGTCCATTTCTCTGCTCAATTTAGTTTTTTCTAGAAAATTGCTAAAGGAAAGAGAGAGAGAGAGAGAGAGAGAACCGTCAAAAACTCAAACATCTTACATAAAACACACACAAACATCCCTGGACAGCACAAACGCTCTGCAGAACACACTTCACTACAAAGCCAAACTCAAGTATCTCTGAAGAGCAGTAAGCACATCTGCTATACTTTTTACAACAAAAAAAAAAACACTTTTTGAAAAACGCTTTTTGTACCACAAGCACATCATCAAATGGAATAATAACAAAACAAAAAAGACACACCAAAACCGCACTAGTTACTGTCAGCTAAAATTGTAAAAAAAAAAAAAAAATTGTATAAAAGCACACAATAAACCCCTGACAATATAACAAGCTAAAAGCTAATCTTGTACATTGAACATTTATTAAGGTGTTTTATCAAGGATTGCATTTGGTACACAATTACTGTGTACCATTCGTTATTATGTAATGTTATGTAATGTAATGTGTATTTACAGTGTATAGCACATTTATTGTGTATGGCCATACACCCAAAGCGCTTTACAATAATGAGGGGTCTCTTCACACCACCACCAGTGTGCAGCATCCACTTGGATGATGCAACGGCAGCCAAAGGACAACGGCGCGAGTGCGCTCACCACACACCAGCTATAGGTGGAGTGGAAAGATGATGCTAGAGCCAATTCAGTGGATGGGGATGATTGGGAGGCCATGATTTGTGAGGGCCAATGGAGGGAATTTGGCCAAGAAACCGGGGTTACAATCCTACTTCTTTACGAAAAGGATTTTTAATGGCCAAAGAGAGTCAGGACCTCGGTTTAACGTCTCACCTGAAAGATAATGCCCACTGACAGTATAGTCTCCCTTTCACTATACTGGGGCACTAGGACTTACGCAGATTGAGCACCTCCTGCTGGCCTCACTAACACCACTTCCAATAACAACCTAGTTTTCCCATGTGGTCTCCCATCCAGGTACTGACCAAGCCCAGCCCTGCTTAGCTTTATATGGTAACTGATCTTGGGCTGCAGGATCATATGGCTGTGAAAATATTACTTTTTCTCCAATTTTAATTGCTTTATTTCTCTTAAAATCATATTTATATACAATGAAGTATTCAGAAAAAAATAAACTACATTAAGGTGAATTAAAATTCTAATTGAAGAAAAATAGTTCAGTTTGAATGTGTTACAAACTTACTTTTAGAAACACAAAAATGTTGTTTTGGAAATATAATCAGTAAACCTGTATTTATAATTGTCACAATCACCAGCGATCTAATCCTGGCAGATCGGTGGTAAAAACACAGATTGCTAAAGAACTACAAATCCGCTGTTACATGAACTACAGATCCAGTCATGCACCACACACTCACACCTGTTCCGGTTGTCTGCTGATTGCTAACACACACAGCTGAAGCTGTTCAGAACTGATGACATGGACTTTAAAAGCAGCACAGACACACTAGTTGCTGAGTCTTTTTTTACTGTTTGTGACATTACGACGCGTTTCCTTTCCGTGTTTGACCCTTGCTTTGTTGTTTTGTTTATTTACGTAGTCTGCTGCCTGCCTTTTAACCATCTGCCTGTTTATTGACCACAACTCTGGATTGCCCGTATACACACATCTGTTTGTTTCTGTTTTGACCATTGCTTGCCTGACCATTCTAATAATAAATCCTGCAGTGTTTTATGACAACAGCAATTGTTTGTACCTAAGCATTTTTTAATCATTCTTTAAACAATTTTTTTTTCTGTTTCAAATGTATGTAAAAAGGGGAAAAATGTATGGACTATTTAGAGATTTCAAGCATAATTACATGAATTAATCTGTACAATCACATTAATTAAAATCTGGATAATTGCATTAATAATTAGTAAAATGGCAGTAATTACCTTTTTTTTTACAGTTTAAATGCAAATTATCAACAGTAATAAACTGTAATTTAATGAAATTTGACCATAAAGTATGTTCTGTATTTTTAGTTTTTGCATATAATTTTGTTAAGTGGTTATTTTCTGTAATTTAATGGAATCTTTTGACCATTTTTTTTTACAGTGTATAGATACAAGTTACAATAATATAATGCATCAAATTTCATGTCTTATCTTACATCTTACAATACATTAAAGGTTTATAATGTAAAACCATAAATAGCTATGTATTTAAACTTTTAACCGTGGCTATAATTAATCATAAAAACCCTAAAATGCATTGCTAATAGTCTTCAGGGCATTATGCATAAAGCCATCACATCTCCTCTCCTACTTTTGATATATGTTAGTATTCATGCAGTGGAAGTGTAGTCTGAGTGTAGATGAGCTAAACCCACAGCTCCAGTCGTGAGTCATCGCTATCTTGCACACTTCTGCACATTTCAGGTGATAGTTCTGCTTCTGTCTGCCATTTATATTCATCCACCACTCGGAATCAATCAGCGTGATGGGCAGATTCAACTTACAGGCTCACAAATTTTGTCATATGTGACAGATGTTCAACCGCCAAGGCTTTATGCTGTAAAAGGGATCCAGACATTCTCCTATCAGGACAAGCTTCAGAAGACTGTTTGGATTTAGTTTGAGGTTTTCAGCCCATCTGACAGTTTCTGTTACTGTTCTGGTTATATCTGCGGTCTGGCAGAGACACAGCTGAGCTCTTTTACTCTGCTTGCAGTCATTCACAAAACGAAAAAAAAGTCAGTGAGTTTGAGAAGAAAGTTAGCTGTAACTGGCCATCCTGAAGATTGTGCTCAATCGAGAGTGTGTTTAAAGTCCATGCCAAATCAAAAGTTACTGTGTTTATTTTGCTAGCTCACATTGTTGTTCTTAAAGTGAGTAATTAATCCATCAAAGTTACATACTGAAAAAAAAATTTTTTTTTGGTAATCTTCAATCAATCAATATGACCCTTTGCTTCCATGTTTGGAGTGGTGGTCTATCTGTTGACGTCAACCTGAGGGCTTCTATAGCAACAGTATATCAATAACATTAACCAAGGCCCTCTTACAATAGTTTGCTCTTAGACATAGACAGAAAGAGTCCAAAACGTTTGATCGCCACGTGATTTGTGTAGACTCAAATAGTTCCCAAAAGTGCTGCGCAGTTAATTTAAATAATGTGAAAACAAATACAATCTATTTTAAAAACTTTGCATCTTTAAAAAGTGCAAAACCAGTCATCTTCAGCTGTAACCTGGCTTCTAATTGCTAACTTCCAGGAACTATTGAGAGGTTTCATGAGCCAACATTGCTGTTGAAAAGAAATGGACCCCGTGTTCACATGGGTTTCCTCTGGGTGCTCTGGTTTCCCCCACAAGTCCAAAAACATGTGGTATAAGTGAATTGGGTAAGCTAAACTGTCCGTAGTGTGTGTATGTGTGTGTGTGTGAATGGGTGTGTATGGATGTTTCCCAGTAATGGGTTTCTCTGCTTAAAACATATGCTGGATAAGTTGAAGGTTCATTCCGCTGTGGTGACCCCAGATTAATAAAGGGACTAAGCCGAAAAGAAAATGGCTCTGAGTTTGCTATAAAAGAATTATGTGTGCAGGTAAATACAGACCCATTTTTGGGGTTCCAAAGATTTGCTCCCAGTTTAATTCTAAACAACTTGATATTTTGGCCTTTACTTCATTATTAGCTAGGCGTCGTATTCTACTTCACTGGAAATAAAATAAGCCTCAAACTACATACAAATGACTTGTGGAGACCATTTTCTAAAGTTGGAAAAGGTTAGATGTTTCTGGGAAAACTAATTTCTTTAAAGAGGCAATGTTTATAACTTACTTTGACTCTCTTAACATCTTGCCTTCCATTTGCAATCTCCTTCCTTTTTAATTGATTTATTTCGTAGTAATTTTTAATATTTTGTTTGTTTTTAACTATTATTATCTTATACTGTTTAATTGTAAATATTTATACCATTCTGTACACTTTTATTACTCATGTTTCCATTTTTCTTTTGTCCTTATAATTTTGTTATTTTTTTCCTTTTTTATTTTTTTTCTCTTTTGTAAACAAACAAACAACAACAAAAACAACAACAACAACAACAAAAATAATATGTAACAATTTGTACTGAAATAGTGTTTGTTTTTTTGCAAAAAAAAAAAAAAATTGAACATAAAAGAATTATGTGCAACAGAAAGCCCTGTCCCTACTCAATATTTTGTTTCAATTGGAAGCAGATCAACATACTGAAATAAAAGTCTTAGCAACATCCGGTTCATGTGGCCTTTAAAGCACATGCTGGAATCAGTAATAAGACAACTGAATGTTAGAGATGTTCCAATACTAAATTCCTCTGCAATTTTTTGACATCTGTCAATGCCAATAATCTTTGACATGATTTTGATTAGAAGTACAAACACAGATAAAGTGTTAAAAAAACAACAACAAATGTTTGAGTGGAGATGTTTAGGTAAAGGGCTTTGAATGATATGGTAGGACATTAATCATACAAGAAATGTAAATCTATGTGACAAGATTGATAATTTGGATAGCTTCAGAATGCAAATAATAAAGCAACATTAAAAAGATAGTTCCCCCAAAATTTAATTTTTCAACACATCAAATGTTTTTGTTAACAGAAAGTCATGGGACAAAGTAGCAGACCTTTAAATGCATGCAGTCAATTTGACTATTATAGCTGCTCAAAAAATACAAATACTTAGAACGTGTTTGTGTTTTTTAATAAATGAACAGTGTTAGACTGAAATATACAGACATTTAGGAAAAAGTCAGGGTACTATAGTTATATCGGTGTTACTTTTAACAAATTTATTAAATTACAAAATAATATAAAAAAACAGCCAAAAGTCTGCATCTGTAGTTCTAGTGTTGGGAGGGCAATAATTATGAGACAAATGAAGTGAAGTGAAAAGTGTGGTGACTAAACTGATGTATTAAAACTTTGTGAAAGAAAAGACTCTTCTGCTGATCATCCGCTGATCGTGTGGATCTGAGCTGATATTCTTTAGCCACCTCAGCTCAGATTTGGTCTCATGCAAATCACAATATCAGTGAAACTGGAAGTATTCATAAAATGAAAGCAGACACTGTAAAATGTCTCCCTGAGTTGATAAAGAGCTTTTCTAAAAATCTTTTCACATTGAGGAGTAATACAAATTAGTGAGATAAGTGCTCTTTTAGATGATAAAATGAAAATGACCTAGATTCAGTACTTTCATAGCATAATATGAAACAATATTAAAAAGTATAACTGACTCTGGGTTGTTAAACCATAAGAAAACAAGAATAAGGGTACTTTCACACTTGGTTCAATTGCCTGGACCGTCCCAAGTTCGATTGTCCCCCCTTGCCGCCTTCTCGGTTGGTTTGTGTTCACACTGTCTTTTTTCCTTCTGAACCCCGGTACGTTTGCGTCATCGAGCTGGTGTTTTGTTTACGGCTGTTGCTAGGTGACAGTCACGAAAGCAGCGCCAAAATGGAAAGACTTCCGCACATCGCGGTCGATTTGTTTTTGCTGAATCTTTTAGTTTTGGACATACAGAAAGCGACTCGCGTCCATCTGCCGCAAAAATATTATAAACATTCAGAACATCACACAGTGTCTGCAGAAGCTGTTTTTGGAGGAGACAAGCAGACATCACTGTGTATCACTGTTTGCCCTGGCTCAGTCCCGCTTGTCACCAAGGTAAAATACGTGACACACACACTCACACACACATACACACACGAATGAACGTTATGAAAACGATAGTTTGTTGTACAGTTGGCGGTTCACTTCCGTTATTTGGTACAATTGCATTTATACTAGAAGTGAACCGTACCAGAGTTTGCATGAACCGTACCTAGGGTTACCACTTTTAATACAAAAAAATAAGGGACGCATACTGCAGCGGGGGCTAGGTCCCCAATCACAGGCCCAAAAACGTCCAGTGGTGGTAAATTACAACTTAAAATATGTTTTCAGGAAAGTATAAACACTTGGACATTAAAATAAACTGTCTTTTTATTGAAATCTGTGTAAACAGATCAGATGCAGTCAGTCTTTCTCTTTTACAACTCTGCAGCACTGTTATAGCTGATGTTATGTTTAATAGTGTGGTGCACATGCGTTAACTCAGCTGCTGTAACCTAGAGGAGAGGAGAAAATACTAATGAACCTAATTTTAAAGGGTGGTATTGATAACAGATTTTGGCTAAAATATTTGTCAGTATTGCAGTAACACCTATCCAAACATGGAAACAGCACATACATAAACTAGCTACAAACATTAGCTAGTAAAGTTTTCAAATAGCCTAGTAATTTAAAAACATGGAAAGTTGCAATTTACTAGTTTATTTTCTTTACATTGGCATTATGTTGTTTAGTAATGTAATAAATGTAATGTTTCATGTAATAAATTAATGCTTATGTGCCTGACTTAATCTTAACAAGCAAATCATAATATTACATTGGAACGTGATCCACTTGCATTGTATTAACAGAATATTTACAAATTTCAATTTGTGACCCAGTGTGTGAAAACCAGGCCAAATCTAATTCTGAGAAAGTTTGATTATAGCCATTCATTTCACAGCGATTCCAGTTGTTGATATGGTTTTACTCAGTTAATATTAAATACATATATTTTTATTATTTTCACAGACTGTTCTTTATTTTATGTAGAAAACAGTAAATTACAAAAAAAAAAAAATGACTCCAGCTAGATTTTCACAGACTGGGTCACTGTCATTACCATGTCTGCTTCGGGAGAGACTTGGGGTACGAAGAACTGTGACTGTGCATTGATTTTTGTGAGCTCTGTCATTGCGGGTATGCTGCTCTCCAGGGGCATGTTGTCGCACGTCCCGCATGAGCCACAGAGAACGCTCTCCGCCAAATCGTGCAGTATTTTGTAGCCGCTTGCATTTAAACTCTGAAACTTTAAGACGCGGGGGGCTACCTGGAGAAGCATCTGCCATAAGGCTACTCTCTGTCAAGACTTGACAGACTCTGCTTAAAACACGCCCTCCTCACTGGACAAAGACCAATCAAACTAACGATGACGTCAAGCATTACCCAATCAAAAGTAGGACATGAGGCATCTTCATAAAATGCGTGTGGAATGATTTGCATGAAAAGCTAGTTTAAACAAAAAGATAAAAATACGGGACAAAACCCATCCCGTACTGATTCAAAACGGGACGCGCAATTTCATTCTCAAATACGGGACGATTCCGTATTTTAAAGGACGGGTGGCAACCCTAACCGTACCCCAGACCACCTCTTTCAGGCAGACTCGGGTACGGTTCACGGGTGCGCACCCGAGTTCGGAAGACACGTTCACACTAGCTAAACATAGCGTACTCTGAAGTCAAATGAACCCGGGTGCGGACCAAAAGTGCTAGTGTGAAAGCACCCTAAGAGTACATCATGTTTGTACTCTATCTGTATCTGTCTGTACTTTCCAAAGACAAAAGGATATCCTTCAGATGAAGACTCGTTTAGGGTCATGTAATTGTCTGGTTTCTGTTAGACAGAGTATGTTTAGCTTTAGATCAATTACTGAAATATACAACACTATTACTTCAAATGAATTACACTATAGGTGAGTGACACTAAAAATATTACTATTTATTATGCCACATTTTTATTCTATTATGTGCATCCAAAATCTCATACTCTTTACAAACATAGTAGGTAAAAAAAGTTTAACAAAACTTCAAAATTAAAAAAAAAGTGCCAAATATTTTTCTATAATATTTTTCCCAACCTGATCTCCTCATTGATGGCATCCAACTGTTCTTGGAGCATGAGGGCAAGCGTCTGGGCGTCTGAGTGCCCGCTGGGGGAAAGTATATCGGCTGAGCTGAATATGGTCTCACGGTCATCATCGTCCAAGTCAGACAGCTCAGTGTCGCTTCCCATCAGGTGAGTACGGCTGGCCCGCAAGCTGGACGGCTGAGAGCGATCCCAGTCCTGCTCCACCATTGGCAGGATCTGGGATGAAGAGATGAATTAAAGCACAAATCAATATTTAGAGGGTTTTCCAAATCAGACATCCAAATTTGAGTGTTTCAGTAACACATGATTATTTTGTTGTGAATTAAAGAACCTGGAACTTACAGTGCACACATCCAACGAGGCAAAAAATCAAAAAAGAAGACAGAGATGTAACTCAAACAATAAATGATTATTTTGTTTATTAGTTTAGAAAAAGGGTACTTAATGCTGAATGCACCAGTTACACCAGTGCACATACCCAGAAAGCATTTTTGTGTTTAAAAGACATGCCCAAACATACTGTAGACATTTTGAATAAAACAAGGCTAAATTTGGACTGTAAGTGAAATCTAATACATATCTAACCAAAAAGAAAATACACTAGTCATCAAATATCCAGGAATGAATGACTACGCATATCAAGTCTGTCTAATCTTTCTATTAGATGTATATTTAACACAAAATTGCTTTGTGGGTATACTGTATATCCATGCTAGAGCAGAGAAGAGAACTGGTTCAGAAGTTGTGCTCGGTTTACAACTGTTATTTAGATGCATTTGGTAGATTATAAGTAGACATGAGAGACACATTGCTGTATACACATGGGGTTTAACCTTTCTTTTTGTCCACTTTTAACTACTTTAAAAGGAGGGTCTATGGGTGTATGCATGGGCTTTTTCTGATCTTTGTATCAAATATTGTGAAATAAGTGTACATAATTCATATATGAATGTGTTGTAGACAATGGAAAAAGAAATGGAAACAGTGGATCGACCTTCCGCAGTGACAATTGCATTACACTGGTATGAATTAAACTAAACTTCAACAGTGACATTTATACTCAATTGAAATGAATCAGTTTTCATTTAGTAGAACCACACCAGCACTCTACCACTACTCTCCTGCCTACCTGACTGGAATGTCCCACAATTGAAAATATTTTATGGCTTTTTTTATTCTCTTTTTCTTCATCTGTGTTAAGGTGCTTTGACAAAATATAAATTGAAAACAATCAAAAACTCAAAGGCACAGATTTAAAAAAAAATAAAAAAATTAAAGGGGAAATTCTGTGTTTTAAAATAATTGTGTACTGTATGCATATGATTTTTCATTTTTTGTTCCACACAGGTGAGTGGGCTTGACAAACCATGTGTAGGACACACTCTCTTCTGTCTGATTGCACTAGACACTTTCTTATCAACATGGAAAAGCATCTTGCAAATCTTAGTGTGCTTCACACAGGTGAGTGGGCTTGACAAACCCCCGGTATGTGACACATTCTTTTCCTCTGGATATGCACTTCTTATAAGCAAATTATACATTGACGATCAGGGGATCAAGTTTTTTCGATTATGTTCGATAATATGCCTGAGTGAACCAAATTTATTTAATTCAATTACATCTAATTTATTAAACAAACAAACCTGTTATTGTGTTTTCAGTGTTTTGAAGGTTATTGAGTGGTTCTCAACGATATTTGTCATATTAAATAAGCGATTTGCATTATTGCACCTATTAATGAATAACCATGAAAGACTGCACACATTTTTTATTTTACTGTTTAGCTTCCATGTGCGAGCAAGTGTATAATAAAATACAAAGTATGCAACTAGTTTTACGGACACCTACAAATGCCTATTTTACAAGAAACATGTTTTGTGAACTCTCACGCTGTCTGTTGTTGCTCTAGATACTGTATGCCGGTTTCAAACCGCTGAATTAATGTTTTTGGCGCAAACATGCATTTACAATGGTATAAACCATTATAAGGGTGGTCAAATGTATATTTAAGTTATCTATTATTTAAATTATTAATATTATTTAAGATACAGATCAGAGCAAACTATTTATTAACTATTGAAGGGCAGACCCCCGCCATACATCTTGTTTTAATGTCCTTTAGGTGGGATCAATTGTTAATTAGGGTGTGTAAGTCCTTTCCAAACCCCCTTGTAATTTGCACCCTGGTTATAAGCACTCCATACTTCTTGGAAAACATTGTGCGATTCTGAGTGTGCCCTAGAGAGGTGAGAGAAATTGACAAACCACCTGTAGGACACAATCTCTCCTTTCCGTACGAACGGAGAAGAAAAAAAAATGAAGACTTGTCATAGCATTTATATACTGCTACTCTCTGATGATTTGAGGTGCTTCTTTTATCCTCACTTGTAAGTTGTTTTGGATAAAAGCATCTGCTAAATAAGTCATTCATTCATTTTCCTTCGGCTTAGTCCCTTATTTGTCAGGGGTCACCACAGCGGAATGAACTACCAACTATTGCAGCATATAAGCCAAGTGGATGCTGCACACTGCTGGTGGTGTGGAGAGACCCCCCTCATGATTGTGAAGCGCTTCAGATGTATGGCCATACACAATAAATGCGCTAAATAAATACACATTACATTACATTACATTGCATATGTTTTTACGCAGCAGATGCCCTTCCGGCTGCAACCCAGTACTGGGAAACACCCATGCACTCACTCTTCACACACACACTCATCTGCTACTAATTTTGATTTATCCAATTCATGAGTAAATGTAAAAATGAATAAAGGTTTAGGTGAAATCGTCCTACTATAAAGACCTGACATGGGTTTTTGCATCTCCCTGAAAGTGGACAAGCTTAAAACGTTTTAAATCCCTGTGTTTAGTGTTATCCACTTGTAATCGGATTAATAGCAGGTGTAGACTGGACATAAGACAGTGATGGATGGAAAAGTGCTGTATATGTGACATTTTCACCTTGGTTGGTTCATCCCTGAGTGCCACCAGTCGACCTTTCTGAGCACGTCGTATGACACCTGTGGAGGAGTAGTGATCGCCCTGACCCTCCACCACAGAGAACCGCAGGTCTGTGGCACTGCCAAGATGAGACCTGACACAATACACAGCAGCAGAGGCTCACACACTTCACTTAGCACTTCTACAGCAGTCTCACTTTCAACTGGACTCATATTTCAGTGTATTTACTAGGGCTGCAGGATAATGGAAATGGCACCCTACATTACAATATTTTCTTTTTCTGTTCATTTTTCAATAATTATGCACATTGTTCATTTACCTAATTTTAATTTAACAGGTTTACTCACTTTTTAAAGTCAAGTCAACTAATCACTTCAAAAGCAACAAATTTAGTCAAGTCAACTTATTGCTTTTTTTAGTGTACATCCCTAGTATTTACACATAGTAATAAAACTGAAGTCATGTTTTAAATCTGGATGTCACCTAGGATGTGTCCCGTCTCCAAATGCTCCACTCCTGCGCTTCAGATGATCGAGTTCAGCCCTTAACTTCTCAATCTCCCCAATGAGCCTCTCCTACATAGACAGAAATCACTCCATTAGCTGAACAATATTAAATTATTATATTTCTAATGAATAGAATTGTTAGGAATGTCACTTTTTTATGAACTTCAATGAACTAAGATTAATATTTTAAATGGTAATTTTTAAAAACACATTTTATAAACACAATACCTTTCATTTTTCCAAATTTAGGGTCAATGAGTTTACAGTACATTTTATTTTTATTAATATAGTGTGTTTATCAGCAACAATATGTGTAATGTTTAAAATGATTTCTATATGGATAATCTTATAATATAATTTCAATCTTTTAAAATCTATATTCATCAAAGTATCCATAAATGTTTCCATAAAAATATGTGCATATATATATATATATATATATATATATATATATATATATATATATATATATATATATATATATATATATATATATATATACAGTGCTTAGCATATACAGTATGATAACACCCCATTTTGAAAATTAATATTGTTATCCATATTGTAATATATACTGTATTGGTGCATTTGAGCAAAAAAGATTTGTT
The DNA here is from genome assembly GCA_903798195.1 of Danio kyathit. Lineage (NCBI taxonomy): Eukaryota > Metazoa > Chordata > Actinopteri > Cypriniformes > Danionidae > Danio > Danio kyathit. The sequence continues at coordinate 26,121,279 of LR812529.1, read as the reverse complement.
GAACAGATATATTTATTAAAATAATATTTTTTGTCACAGAACATCTTTAGAAATGGAAAGATAATACATTTAAATTCATGCAAAACATTTCAATAAAATTGTATATATTTTTTTGTTTCTCTTAATTTTTTGCAAAAATGTTATTTAATACTTTTTCCCTAACATATAAATTTGTCCTACTAATTTTTGAACCATTACTGTAAGTTATTTTGTTAGATTAGCTCCCGATTTGGCTTCAGTACTAACTAAACTAATGTATATGCACAAATATAATATTGTAAAGCATTCTGTATAAAATATTCATTTAAATGAGAGATTTGTGAGGGGTGTAGTCATATATGCTGAGCACTGTGCATTAATTATTATTAGTGATAATTCTGATATTCATATTTTTTGTAATATTAATTAATATAGATTTTATATTAATGTTATATATAATTAATGATTGATATTATTCATATATTAGTATTATAATTATATATAAAGTTACTTAATTTTTACAATTTGTAGTTATATTTGAGTAAAATTATATATATAATTTTTTTTTATTCTGTAAACTACTGTACATTTCTTTCAAATTAATATAAATATATATATAAAATATATCTCCCGCTGTTAAGCGGTGATGTCAATGAGCACAGGTACCTTGGTGTGATGGAACTCCTCCAGCTGTTTTTGGGAATTCTCCAGATCATGGATGAGCGCATTCTTAATGGAAGAACAGGGAAAAAAGAAGGAATGGACAAAATGAGGAAAACTTGAAAAAAAACAATCTATTCTTTGTTTTATATCAATATAGGCCTAGAACCTATATAAATAATTTTTTTAATTAAATTTTTTTTAATTAAACAGTTTTAAATAGTGTGAAATACATTGTATTTATTTTCGTTTTAAAGTTTTAGTAATCTAAAATGTTTTTCCTTTTTAAATGCATTTATTAATGCATTTGTAATAATTGTATTTTATAATATATATTTACATAGTTTTTATTCATTTTTATGTTAAATTTAATAATGTTAGTACATCTCACTAAGTTGAACTAGAAGTAAATGACAGATGTGTCCTTGCCAACTAGCTGAAATAGAGAAATATAGAATACTCACAGATTTTTTTTTTCCTGTTGCAATGTATTTTAAAATGTATTTGCTGTTCTCATATATGCACTAAAGGAATGTTTGTGTAGGAGGGAGCTGAATATCTGTCCACTTCATGGCTGAGTCCTGCCTAAATGCTTTAATAAACTCGTGATAATGACGTCTTTGACAATAAGAGTGTGTATACAGTAGGCCTACTGTATGTGCAGGTGGTGATGGTTAAATCTACACCTTGTCCTCCAGCGCGGCCATGCGTTCCTTCAGGTGCAGCTGTAGCCGCTCATTGGACTCAGTCAGAAGACGGTCCACAGTGTCAGACAGACGTTTGTTATGCTCTTCATTCATCTTCTCCCTCTGCCGAGCCTGCGAGAAAGAGAGTGGGAGAATAAAAAGCAGATACAGGGAAGAAAGACACAAATGTATAAATGATAAAAATTAATAAATAAATAAGCAGGCTTTTATTAACCATTTAAACAGAAGCATTTTTTGTTCATTTTTTGATAACATGCACTCAGTATAACCAATAGAGGGCAGTATTACACACTAAAGCACTGTGATCATATTCTTTGATTTTAAAGGGATAGTTCACTCAAAAATGTTAATTCTTTTATAATTTACTCCTTCACTTGTTCCAAACCTGTTTCCGTTTCTTCTTTCTGCTTTTGGACACAAAAGAAGATATTTTTAAGTATGTAACATTGTTAGCATTGTATTTTCTCAATAGAAGACGATGGCTAATGGTTACCAACATCCTTCAAAATATCTGTGTTCAACCAAAAAAGAAAAAGGTTAAAGGTTTGGAAACCCTTTAGTGTGATTAAATTTTCACTTGTGGGTGAACTATCCCTGTAACACATAGAGTAGCTGCTTCTGACAGCTCACATTTAGCTTTTGGAATTACTAAATTCGCACATATTTTTAAGTGTGTGTGGTGTGTGGTTAAGTGATAATCCCTCTGGAAAATGAACAATGACAGTGCTTGTAGTTGAACGCAGGGGTGATGACTTTTAAACACAGTTGCGGTGGAATATGGGCACTCAGTTGCCTGGCAACAAAATCTTAATTTTCTTTTGGTGGCAAACTGCCTTTAAAATGTAGTCAACACAGAGAGTCGTGACTGTCAGCAAAGCTAAAGCCCAGTCTGAGGTGTAAGTATCTGAGTTTAATTTAAGCTGAAGGAGGATAAGGACTCTCTATGACTGCTTTAAGTCATTACAACCATCAGCTCACACGCAGGAGGAAATTAACCATGCATGAATTATTCAAAATCCAAATATAGCAGCCAATTACAGCTCTGTTCTCACTGGGGGGTGGGGAAATTTATCTGCAAGATGAGCTAAAAAATGCCTCATATTCACAGAGCAGCAGCATGTGTGCGTGTGAGTGCTATATTATTGATCTTTGTATGTCTCTGCAGTGTGTTTGTGCATATGCAAATTAAAAAAAACACAAAGAACACTCTAGAGACCGTATTGTGAGGTCAAATGTAGCGTCTCCAGACCTGGCCAAAACCTACTGTGCAACAGGTAACATCTTCTCAAACACACATGCACACACACACGTTTACTAATTAGGAAAATATACTTGTATTTTACCTCAAGGTGTTAGTTGTAAAGACTTCATATTTACGTATATTATAGTATGCTAACACATGTTTTTTGTCCACACTTCACATGTTACAGCTAGCACACTTTATTCTGTATACTCATTCATTCATTTTCCTTCGGCTTAGTAACTTATTTATCAGGGGTTGCTACAGCATGTTTTACGCAGCGGATGCCCTTCCAGACACAACCCAGTACTGGGAAACATCCATACACTCTCACATTCACACACTACGGCAAGTTTTGTTTACTCAATTCACTTATAGCGCATGTCTTTGGACTGTGAGGGCTATTCTGTATACTGTATTTTTCTATTCATTTGTATAAACATTGCTATGTGTACTGTGTTAGATTACCAGGAACTTGTCACAGCACTAACAAAATGATACTTTTATATATATTTTTTTAATTATTATGTTTAAAAAGTATACTTTAAATTACTATTAAATAAGATTAATAAATGCTTCAGAAGTATACTCATTGTTTTTTAACTAATGAAGATAATGTTTACATAGAAACTTATAGTAAATTGTTATCTACATCATATACAGAGGTGTAAAGTAACAAATTACAAATACTCAAATTACTGTAATTGAGTAGTTTTTCTCTGAAATTGTAATTTACTAAGTACTGTAGTTAAAAATGTGTACTTTTACTTTCCCTTGAGTACATTTTTAGTGCTGTATCGGTACTTTTACTCCACTACTTTCCTTCAACTTGCAGTCACTACTTTATTTTTTCTTGTCTATGGGGATTAGAAAAATCAGTCCTGTGATTGCTGTTCAATCGAATCGCATCATACTGAACTACCTCAAGACATGGGCGATTTATAATTGCAGCAAACTGTTAGGAAGCATTAAAATTACTATGATGATCAAAATGGCCTTAAAGACCCAGCAGGCACAAGACGTCATGATTGCCGTTGTACCCCAACATCATCGGAAAGTTGCATTTTTTTTGGAAATGAAAATCGGGTTGACGTCAGAACCCAACGTCAGGCCGACGATGTCAATGTCCAACGTCCAACCTAAAAGTAACCAAATGTCAACATCTAATGATGTTACACTCTGACGTTGTGTGAACATTACCACTATGACGTCTATCAGATGTCGGACTTTGGTTGCCGTACCTGATGAATAAATGTCAGCATTTCACGTTAATATGATGTTGGTTTAAGATGTTGGCTCGATGTTGATTTTTGGTCATTTTCCAACACAACCTTAAATCAACCAATTATCAACATCATTTGATGTTGTTATTGGGTATCAAAATAACGTTGTCCTTAGACGCTGGCTAGACATTGAATTTTGGTCACCTAACATCACAACCTAAATCTAACCTAATATTAACGTCTAATGATGTTTAGTGCCTGCTGGGCAATGACTAAATGCACTACAGAATGTTACGTTTACACACATCCTTAAATGACATGTTAATGCATCAGCTTTTTAGTGTAATACTCACTACTCTTGAGTACTTTTGAAAGGTCCTCAACAGGACATTTTAAGGCAAGTAATGGTACTTTTACTTAAGTATGATTTTTCAGTACTCTTTACACAACTGATCATATATAAAGAGAAATGGCCAAACAAATATATTCACAACTTCAAACTATTATTTAATACTGAGCAAATATAACCCTCAATCCTAACTCTCTATATAGAATGTTGTACAATTATTAAACTTTTTACTTAATGGGATGGGAACCATTTAATGTAGACATATTTTAAGCTTTGTGAAGACATAGCGGCCACACACACCACAGTGAACCAAAGCCACACATTCTTCCTCATTTCCTCCTTCCATCATATGTCAATCTCGTATATATGTATTAACATTGATACACTCATGATTCCACGAGTGCATTCCTCACCCTGCCCAGCTCTTGGTTCTTCTCCTCCAGCTGGGCCTCCAGTTGACGCAAACGCTCCTCAATGTTGCCATGTCTCTCCTCCGCCTGCAGGAAACACTGCCATTAGTATAAAGAGAGCAACATCAGGGCTAAAACCTTCACAGATTCACTTCACTTCACCAGTTTATAAATTGCTTATACTGCAATAAAGCACCATTGGGATGTGCTGGAACGCGTGATTTGCTTTACAGATGTTCTGCCAACTAATCTGCTTTTATGAAAATAGGTTTCAGCAGCACCTTGCTTAATCTGTGCCACCATGAATTATCTACATAAGTGCGTTTTCGCTTTAAAATGTACATTTACATTCCTGTCCACATTACTCCGGCATCTCCAAACCAAAGTCATTTTAGTTTGGAAATGCTAGTATTCCATTTCAGTATGTATGTGACTTTTGAAAACAGATGCGTGGATATCCACAATCGCTCTCTGACTGGTCTTATATATTATTCTGTATTTTTCTTGATTAGTCAAGCCCCTCTCAAATTACTACACAAGGTAGTATTACAAGTTATTCTATTACTGGTACACGCATGCCCAGTGAGCGTCAATGATCACATATCATGTGTTGTGTGTATAGTGTGGATGCAGATCGATTTCTAAAATGCACTAGTGTAAATGCAGCCTATAATGACCGGATTGTGCATTGCATTCGAAACTGGCATCAATCAGTGAAGCATCAAGAGGTGTTTGAGGCAAGTAGGTATCGCTGCAGCCTGGAGACCTCCAAGTGGGAGGTATTACACTGCAAGCTGGCTTGGTGACCTCCAAGTGGGAGGGACTTATGCCACAATTACTTTGAGGTTGGGTTTAGGGTTGTGATAGGTGTAAATGTTAATAAAATGCAATAGGTTGGACTTCGTGTCATGTACAAGAGATTAAATAAATGAAAAGTCCAGGTTTGTACAGCCCACTTGGAGCTCAAGTCCCACCGCTGGCTCCGACCTCCGTTTATACCCTTCTCGTTTGAGTGTCAATGTCAAACTTATTTATATAGTTCTATTAAACACAACCAGAGGCTGACCAATGTGCTGCACAATACACATCACAACAAAGAAAGATATAAAATTATAGCTTAAACAGACTATTTTTATTGACAAAATGCCAAATCAAAGAGGGAAGTTTTCAACCTAGATTTAAAAACAGACAGAGATGAAACAGATCTAATACAGAGGGGCAGGGCATTCCACACTCTAGGACCAGCTACTGCAAAAGCACGGTCACCTCTGCATTTCAGCCTCGACTTAGGAATACATAACAATCCCTGGTTAGATGACCGGAGAGACCGACCAGACTGATGCTCAATCAACATGTCTGACAGATAAGAAGGTGCCAGGCCATTTAGAGATTTAAAAACCAAGAGAAGAATTTTAAAAGTGACTCGATAGTGCACAGGAAACCAGTGCAAAGAGCCTAAGACTGGTCTAATGTGGTCACGTTTTTTGGTACCGGTTACCGGCATTTTGAACTAATTGTAAACGGGACAAGGTTGTCTAACTAATCCCAAAGTATAGTGAGTTACAACAGTCCAATCTAGTGGTAATAAAAGCATGGATTATTTTTTCATTTTTTCTAGATAGAATAGATTTAACTGTTTTTAAAAGTCAAAGCTGAAAGAAGCAGGATTTAACCATTGATCTGCATTGATCTGTTTGTCAAAGCTCAAGCCCAGATTTTTTACCTAGGGCTTCATAAAAAAACTTGATTTTTCAAGATTAACTAGGTGCTCTAGAATAGTTTGACATATTGAACAGAATTATGTCAGTCTTACTCTTATTAAAATCTACAATAAATAGTTTAAAGACAACCAGGCTTTCACATCCGACAAGCATAACATAAGAGTCTCCAACACACTTGAACTTGGTTTTAAAGGCAGGTTGATTTGGGTGTCGTCCGCATAACAGTGAAAAATTGTTTCATAGTACATTGATTATTATTGCCATATTACAATTCCCAACCTTGACCTAAAAAAAACACCCAATCTGCAGAGGATCAGTTTCACTGCATAGTTTTTTAGATTAAGTGTACTTTATGCCATTAATTTGACAAATTATCAAGACACCATTTCAAAATTCACATTATATGTTTAAATTATAGTTATGTGCTTGAGTAATATGTAATTTATTTTTGTTTTATTCTGTAATCTACTCAATGATAGTATGTTCTGTATGTAATTAATGGGGTCTAAGGAAGGAAGGAGAGAGTCTCCATCTGGGTTAAGGCCGGGGCTGGATGTGTGTCATTAGTTGGATGAGGTGCGTGACAGAATACCACTGACTGAGAATGATAAAAAGTTACCATTTTTAATTAGCTGCATTAGCGAGACTATAAACAAACCCCACTGCTTCTCTGCCACACTGACAAGGCATTTGGCTGCCTTGGAAAAACACTGTCATCCACGATTCCAGCTGATGTTTAGATGAAACGTGACGGCGGTCCAAGCGAGGATTATCTAAACTGGCAGGAGAAGGAGATGAAAGTCTGGAAAAAGAGATATATCTGCTTTACCTGTTGATGTTTGATGACTGATCTAGTGAATACATTTTCACAAACGATACATTTGATTTTCTGTATTTTTGGGGAATAAAGAGAAAGTATAAAATTCAATGTTTTCAATGTGACAGAAAATCTTATTGGTAGATGAACTGGCAACAGGTCTGAACAGAGCACATGATTGTAAGGCTAAGACACATCAAGAAAATATGGCCATTGGGCAGCGTTGGGATGTCTATGAGTGTCTGTCGGGCTAGTTTGTTTTGTGTGTTCCACAAGTCACTACTCATAGGGTTCACATTAGCTCACGTTTCAAGATGAAAAGTCACTGTCGGTGATAGTACCGTATCTGTTGAATATTTATATGAGAAATATCACACGAGTAGCAGTGCAATGTATCTGTATATCGGCACTGGTGGGAGGCATGCGTTGGCACGAGGCACGAGACTGCTACGAGTGCGGTTTTGCGTTTATACAACAGTTCGATGGCATAATCGTGTGTATAAAACAGAAAATCAAACACGGAGAGTCTCAAAATTCTTTTGTTCATTCACATCTGCAGCTGACATCAGAACAGCAGGAGCTGTTGCTACTTTACCAATGTCATTTTAGAGCTAGTATTTGAAGGATTCTCTAGCTTTAATGTTTAAAAAAAGATGACGAAACAGGTGATTTTGCTGACATTTTAAGATTATAAGGCTGAACTGCATAAAATGCCATCAGTCAAGAAACATTTCCCAGTATTTCTCTGTTGCAATCGGGAGATCACAATAATTAACCCAGAAAAAGCCAAAGCACTGCAATCACTACCAGATTACTGCTGTGTTTGCGATAAGGAAAAACGCTAGACACATGTGGGCATTTTTTTTTTTTTGTATTTGCTGAACTAGTCTGCAGTGGCAAAAAACGGGAGACTTGCCATCTCTGGTTTTAAGACTTTAAGATGAGTTCCATCTCGCACTCAACACACTACAATTGCTATGGTATAAATACAGCACTACAACATACAAAAGAGAAAGATCTTAGAAAGACCCTTACCAGTTTTATAAAGACTTGATAAGCTGTAGTTTATGCTGTATTTTTCCTCCTCTAAGGGCTTATTATGCGGTCTCTGTCGCCATCTTGTGGATGGACAACGTAAACCGTCTTTGGTTTGCTCAAAGACAGGTTAATGGTTTAGCTGACTAATGGTTTAGGTGACTAATTGCCTCTCCAAAAATATTAATATTTAAAAATAGGCACTATCCTTATAAATAAACTGCATAGTTGCAATCTAAACAACTACATTCTCAACTAAAAATATCCTCAAAAGTACATTATGTTGTCCAACAGCTAAATAAACCAATATTTGTCAAACTGTAGAGGGTCCTCTGCTTGTTGCTGTATGTGGGCGGATTAATACACAAGGGTGAAGGGTGAAGAGGGTGGACGAGTGCTGTTACTGGCAGAATATCGCACGGCTATCAGCCAATCAGATTCAAGAACCAGAAAGAACTTTTGTATAAATCTATATATGAAGAGCTCATATGCAAAGCCACTAAACGCCACTTCCGCCACTTTCGAGATAATGACATTGAGCAAATGCTTTAGGCACGTAGTACATTCAACAAATAATCTAAATCCCAGTGTCGGCACATTCAGAAATAACAGTTTGTTTAAAAAGCCTCTAAACGTCATTTGCCTTTGACAGCAAAAGCCGCTATGCCCGAGAACCAGAAGGCATGACTCGAATCATATGTTTTTAATGTAGCAGCGCACTGATAATCCGACTTCTATGAAGAGACTGTTTTATTCTGATTCAGATTTAAATTTTAAAAGATGGAGTTCGATGAACTGCATGAGCCTGTCCGACTGTCACTGAAAGGCAAATGAAAACGTTCCTTACCTCAAAACTCTCTGCATTCTAAAAAAAACAATAAAATATATTGTACAGTTGGCAGTGTAACATGCATTCATAAGGTTGTTTTTGCGCAGCGACGCTACTTTGAATGAGTCCGATTTACTATAAATTAAACGGCAACTCCATTTCACGAAAGGCGAAGTTAAACAAGATGACGTTCTTATCACTTGGATGCTATGACAGGATACAAACAGAAGGGACAAAAAAGAGATGTTACTATCAAGACCTTGAGTATGGTGAGGATGAATGAATGACGAGGCTAATAATATTTACTGTTGAATACTGAAAATTAAAACTAAAAATAAATAACTAAAATAAATAAGACTTTCTCCAGAAGCAAGATATTATAGAAAATACTGTGAAATATTCCTTGCTCTGTTAAACATCATTTGGAAAATATTTAAACATGAAAAGTTGCCTAACATGGTGTTAGCTTAGATTATTTTCTTTTTTTTACTGTAATAACTTTTGCTTCTCTAAATCATCTCTCAGTGGGCTAAATCATGTATCAAAACGTCTTTTTGAACATCATATCCTGTTTATCTCTTATCTCATCCTTCTGTGTAATCTTTCCATGTCAGTTTCCGCCCTCCTTCACCTTATCGTTTAGTTTCATCAACATCTCCGAGGGTGTTTTCCTGACAGAAACTAATCTCATGAACTGTGAATCTCTCTCTCTCTCTCTCTCCCTCTCTCTCCCTCTCTCTCTCTGCTGCTGCTGTTGTTTGGATGTGGTGATGAAACACTGGCCTTGGTGAGGGCAGCCACTCTCTGTGCCAGTTCAGCCTCCACCTCGGGCAGAGTCTCCGCTTTCCTCATGGTCTGTTGCAGCCGCTGCTCTGCCAGCTCCAACAGCTCCTGCAGGTGTCGCACCTTCTCCTCGCTCTGATCAAAAACACAAACACACAAAATAAGAGTGTACACACATCAAAAACAGACACATTCAAGAAGATGCCAAGTTGTTGCATGGAATACTGTTTCCAGGTAGTCTTTTGAATTGAGAAAACTCTCTTAATTAGTCACGTATGACCACAGTTTTGTCATATAACACATTAAAATGAATCTTTTTCAAAGCCACGGTGTTCACTGAAGTCTCTGCTGCATACCAGACGCAATATTATAACAATTTATAAAAGAGGAATGACTGTCTGGCCATTTGAGAACAGGCATGGACGTAAACATAACAAGTAGAGTATACATCATATAAAGTATATTAGGAACACACAAAAATACAAAGTACTCACAACACACACACACACACACACACACACACACACACACACACACACACACACACACACACACACACACACACACACACACACACACACACACACACACACACAATATACATGAAAGTGATACAGTATCCAAGTGATGATCTGGATTATACCATATTGGGTCCCACTTTATATTGTCGCTTATACCTGTGAACTTACATGGAAATTAGATGTGTAAGTAGTATGTAACTACAGTGTATGTACACACTGGTACAGAGTATTTACTTGTGTATACTGGTATAACTACACTCATGTAACAACCAACTGAATAGTATGTGTAAGTACAAATGTGTAACAGGACATTGGTAACAACAGTAGGAAAGTACACATCTGTAACAAGAATTATGTAAGTGCATTGTGTAACAACAATATGTACTTGCAGATGTTTTCCCACTTCCACACCTGTTTGCAGATCATGTACTTGTGAACACTGTATGGCAGAACTAATGCTGCATTATAAGGTTTCACCTTGTGATACAAGTGTACTTGCATGGTAACTCCACAGGATCCACTCAATATAAAGTGTAAAATGGTCACAAATTACTGTTCATACATTCATTCATTTTCTTTTCGGCTTAGATGGGTTGCAGCTGGAAGGGCATTCACTGTGTAAAACATATGCTGGATAAGTTGGCGGTTCATTCTGCTGTGGCGACCCCAGATTAGTAAAGGGACTAGGCCGAAACGAAAATGAATTTTATTTTAAACTTTATATTGTGGACTGTTCCTATGGAGTTACCATGTAACTACACTGTTATTAAAGTGTTGCATAGAAGATATTTCTACAAGTTACACAGTAATTTGTGACCATTTTACACTTTATATTAAGTGGACAGTTCCTATGGAGTTACCATGTAAGTACACTGGTATCACAAGGTGAAACCTTCTAATGCAGCATTAGTTCTGCCATACAGTGTTCACAAGTGCATGATCTGCAAACAGGTGTGGAAGTGGGAAAACATCTGCAAGTACATATTGTTGTTACACAATGCACTTACATAATTCTTGTTACAGATGTGTACTTTCCTACTGTTGTTACCAATGTCCTGTTACACATTTGTACTTACACATACTATTCAGTGGGTTGTTACATGAGTGTAGTTACACCAGTAATACAAAAGTAAATACTATGTAAACGTGTGTACATACACTGTAGTTACATACTACTTACACATCTAATTACCATGTAAGTTCACAGGTATAAGCGACAATATAAAGTGGGACCCAATATTGTTCAAAAGTTTGAAATTACAGTAAGAAGTCTCTTATGCTCACAAAGGCTCAATTAATTGCTAAAATACTGTAAAAGCAGTAATGCTATATTTAAAATAATTTCTTATTATTATCAATAAATAATGGTTAATAATAATTAACAAATCACAGACTCATGATTTCATTCAATAACAGTCAAGATGCTTCATAGTACCTTGATCAGTTGTTATCGGAAAAATAACATACCTTGTAATGTCGCGATTGAGCAATGAGAATCAAGTATTTCAGAGAGCTGTGTAATAGGCTTAAGGATCTTAAAATAGCAATGGTATCAGTTTCAATACCGTTATACCATCATAAAAAAAACAATGCACTCACATAGGAGACAAGGATTAAATATTAAATATAATTTATTTGGCGACACAGTGACGCAGTTGCCTCACAGCAAGAAGGTCGCTGGGTCGCTGAGTCGCAGGTTCGAACCTCGGCTGGGTCAGTTGGCGTTTCTGTGTGGAGTTTGCATGTTCTCCCTGTGTTCGCGTGGGTTTCCTCCGGGTGCTCCGGTTTCCCCCACAGTCCAAAGACATGTGGTACAGGTGAATTGGGTAGACTAAATTGTCCGTAGTGTATGAGTGTGGATGAGTGTGTGTGGATGTTTTCCAGAGATGGGTTGCGGCTGGATGGGCATCCGCTGCGTAAAAATGTGCTGGATAAGTTGGCGGTTCATTCCGCTGTGGCGACCCCAGATTAATAAAGGGACTAAGCCGACAAGAAAATGAATGAATAAATATAATTTATTTGATGCCTAAAAATGCTTATGTGTGATTGCCCTGGCCAAATTCCCTCCATTGGCCTTTAACCATCATCATCCCTATCCACCGAACTGGCTCTATCACTGTCTCTCCACTCACCCTATACCTGGTGTGTGGTGAGCGCACTGGAGCCATTGTCCTGTGGCTGTCGTCGCATCATCCAAGTGGATGCTACACACTGGTGGTGATGTGGAGAGACTGTGATGCGCTTTGGCTGTATGGCCATACACAATAAATGCGCTATACTGTATAAATACACACATTACATTACATTGTCATCACAGGACAGCGTGGAGGAGAAAGAGAGAGGTGAGGAAAAATGGCGAGTCACACATCATGAGACCTGGTCTTGAAAAAAAACACAACCTCTGCAGTTTGGCAGTACTTCGGGTTTCGACCGAACGAGAAGAGAGACGTGATAAATACGGACAAAATTGTGCAACAAACAGGTGACCGTAAATCTAAGGTCGCATATACGGTATTCAGTTTCTGAATGGTTTAGGCACAAACCAACAGTTTGGTGACACTGTCTAGGCCTCTCATCATATTTTTTACTATACCGAGGTAAAATAGGGAGGAGGTTTGACGATATCAAAGTTTGGATACCGCCCAAGCCTACTGTGTAATAAATTATATTTTAACATACTTTATCCTTTAGAGGCCTTTTTTTTGTTATTAAAAACGTTTCTTCTATTCTATTCTATCCTTATATTTTGTGAAAGTTTGAATTTTTCTTGAAATATCGTTAAAATATAATTTTGAACTCCTTGCATACATATAGCATATAATAATTCCTTTCTTAATCAAAAAGAAATTAGATATCTTACTGACTTACTAACTTTTGAACATTGGTTTTCATCACTGTAAAATCAAAATGATGTAATGCAGCATTACATAATCATTTGCTTAAACAGGGCTGTCGCCAATATCCCCATGGCCCAAAACAACATTTTATTGGTTGTGCATACTTTCCCCTGAGCCCAAAAAAGTGGGCTAAGACCCAGAGCAATGTTCCTGGTTCTCCCCACTGACAACAGTCCAGCCTGGAGTACAAAAACCTCATGCTGTCTAAACAAGAGCAGATGTCTTGATTTATCTTCCTCTTCTGAGATATTTATACCCCACTGGATTCCAAACAAACACTCTTTCCAAACTGGCACCAACATCAATGCAGCTGGGAATCCTCTGCATGTCTGCATGTTGTAGGGGACAAAGTATGTCCCTTTTCAAATGATGCAAAATAATGTGTCTCCAGAATATGTCTGCGATGTTTCAGCTAAAAAAAACCTTACAGATCATTTATTATTGCTTGTCAAATCTACCCCTTATTTAGGTGTGATCAAAAACACACAGATTTGTGTGTGTCTCTTTAAATGCAAATGAGCTGCTGCTTTCAAGAAGAGGGTGGAGCCTTTACATTCCATTCTGACACTCCAGAAACAACAAAACAAGCCAAAATGTCAGAACTACCAGTAGTGAAAGTGTGGTGGGCTGAGGTGTCTGAACAACACTGTGTGAGTACTGTGGTGTTAGTAACTGAACTATGGACCGGGTTTCGGGCAGCCGCTGCAATCGGATACTATACCAAAGTTGGCGACCCGGGGGTTTTACAGACTGTACCAAAAAGCTGAGCACCGGGGGGAGTTGGGGGGTAATGGTGAAATTACGGGAGTTTTCCGCGAGAAATAACAAAACGGGAGGGTGGCAGGAGATGGGTCTGAAATACGGGAGACTCCCAGGAAAAACAGGAGTGTTGGCAGGTATGAATTAAGTCCTGGTATCAACCTGTAAAAAATATCAGTAAATTATCAGTTTTCCATATTTTGTTGATTTATGTTTATTTTTATTGATATTTGTTGCCATTTATTGATGCTTTTGAATTGAATTATGGAACCTTGATCTTTCTTCCAACAATTTTTAACCTTGACAAGTTGAAAAAGTGACTTTTATTAACATTTTAAATAGTTTAAAGTGATATATTGTCTGGGTTGGTGTTGTATATACGATACAAAAACTTGTAATAAACTGCCAGTACATTTTCTGTTTTTTTTTCAGACTTATTTCTCTATCTATTGTTTCTTAAACATTATATTATTTTCAAACAACTACAATGTCAATAAAAGTCCCTTTGTTAAAATTAGTTGAATTTTCAACAAAAGTTTCAAATCAAAAGTTGACAGAGCAGAGATCCCATAGAGGTCCCATAATGCATTTCACCCCTGTAAATAAAAGGAAAACACTTGTGGATCACTGTAGCGAGTTAGTCAGGGCTGAGAGCCGTGAGGGTGGCAGGTGGAGTGAGTGAGATAATCAGAGACACGTTCCTCGAGTCTCACGGAGGAGCATTGGAAGCTAAAAGGAGGAGAGTTGCCAGTGCTAGACGAGAAAGGACCAGGCCTGGACTTTTTATGTTTTGCTTTTGGTTTAACGGCAGTCTCTCTGAGAAGCTGCAGTCTGTTCGTTTTATTTTTTCATTATTAAATCATTTAAAAGTTAAAAAAATAAAAATAAAATCAAATAAAACAAACTGAAACCAAAAGCAAAACATAAACATCCAGGCCTGGTCCTCTCTCGTCTAGCACTGGCTTCCAGGTCTCCTCCGTGAGACTTGAGGCAGGTGATGCGTCCAGGTGTCTCTGATTATCTCACTCACGCCACCTGCCTCGTACGCCCTCACAGCTCTCAGCCCCGCCTCAGTCGCCACAATCACAAAACATGGAAACTGTTAGTTAACAGATCTTTTTTACAGTGTAGCCTTGAGCTAGTACAGTATTTAGTAAGTAAACCAAAATTTTCGACTTCTGCAAATTAAGGCACAATACTGTTTAATAAAATACCCTTCCTACATAACAAGAGGAGGAAAATCTGAATGGCACTTTTACATTATGGTTACAAAAATAAAGAAATACCTAAAAAAGTTTTTATTTGCTGTGTTGGTAGATGCACATGAGACCCGATTATAGAACGTAATCGTGGAAAAAGTCATATTTTTCATGATATGTCCCCATTAAAACAGTCTGCACACTGCCTGCTTCCTCCCAGCATGCCTCTTCTCAGCGTGCTGAAAGATTCCAGCATGAGTCTGCTGCTTTAGGGCTAATTAAACCCCCTCTGACTAACACACACCCTTCACATGCATAGCACAGATGGAGTTTGACATCATCACATCACAACTGCATTATGGGACATCAACTAGCAATGACCTATGGAAATCCCATCCGAATCAAACTTCAGATCATCTCACCCAGGCATGATTTAAGGGTTGGCGTACCTGTCGGTAAAGAGAGTCCTTGGTGGCCAGCTCGTTCTCCAGCTTGTCGTTCAGGTCATGGATGGAGGTTGTTTCTCTTTGGGCGGCCAGGTAGCGCTTTTCTAACGTTGTGATTCTCTCCTCCATGTCCTCCTTCTGTGCCATCGCCTGTCAAACAGGCACATAGTAAGAGAAAACTAACATCCTGAGAAGTTTAGAAACATTTGTTAGAGTAATATTTGGAAAATCCTTTTTTTTTCTCTCTCTCTCTCTCAGAGTCTGTCTACTTTCTGAATGCACTTTATTGATCATACTGCAAACAATTCCCCTATGCATGTTTCATCTCTCCTTTTTTTAAATAAAGTAAATAAAAGACACAGTGCCAGATATCCAAAATATAACTTTATTGATGTGTGATGACTAGGCCCACACAGAATCTGCGCGCACAGAAATCCACAGATTTACGTTGATTTTTAGCCCATCATTGAGTCTATTTATTTACTTGTGTAAATGTGTGTAAATTTATATTTATTCAGTTTTTTTATATTATTTTAGTAATATTATTGACTAATATGAAAGTGTTCACTTGATTTATTTACAATAGTTTTTTTAAAGCAATATTTTGTGTCTTTTAGTAGATATATTATATCAGAGACCTGCTTTGTTTACCAAATAAGTGGATCTAGATGGATTTGCATTGGAAACATTAAATAACAGTTAAAAAGGTATTGTTTTTTTTTTTTTTAAATATATTAAGATTTTAGTTATGATACTCCCTAAATAACTCAGCATAAATCCACAGATTTTTTACAAAATTCTGAGCAGAAATAGCAAACAAATGTCCACAGATTCTGTCTGGCCTTAGTGATGACACATCAATAAAGATTTTTAGGTGCTTTGTACCCTGCATGAATGTGTGCAGATTCTGTTGTTTATCTTTATTTTTATAATGATAAATATATATATAATATATATAATTATGTAGGTAGGATAATTATTTATATCTATTAAGAGTTACAATATCGCAATTTCTGCTACATTGTGATTTAACTGAAAATAACAAAGTATTTATACATAATTATTTCACACTAAAATGTAACTTCTGTCATCAATTATTCCCAGAATATAAATACAAACCAATATGAATTTATTTTTGTCAAGAAAAAAAGAACACTAAAAGTGGGAGAAATAATAAACTCTAATCAAGCCCCAAATATGACAAAAGAACAAAAACGTACTGTATCATAAAAGTAGTCTGCTGGATTAAGGCAGTTTTATAGCTTTACATGAGGAACATATTCAATAGGCTATTTGCACAGAAAGTGTTTTTCCCCTACTAATACACAAATAAGGTTTCATAAGGTTTCATAAGGTTCCTTTCACAGCATTGATATTGTAATGTAATTAAAATATAATCAGTTAAATAGAATTAAGCATTCATTTAGTTGTTCAAGCATAAAACCAGATGAAAAGCCGTTTAAATGCAAGCACTGTCAGTAGCAGCAGGCTAGCGCAGAAACTCCATTGAAAATACTAGGGTAAAATCATTTTTCATATTTTAAAGACATGGAAAATGGAATTTATTGCAGTGCTTCTTGTACATTACGAGGCCCACTTTATACTGTACTGTATATAAACCAGGCAGCGAAAATCACTGATATCACTGAAAACAAACCTTAAATCATTGGTCCCAAACTGCATTCATGGAGGGCCGCAGCTCTGCACAGTTTTGCTCCAACCCTAATCAAACACAGTTGATCCAACTAATCAAGGTGTTCAGGAATACTAGAGACTATTAAGCAGGTGTGAGTTGGAGGTGGCTGGAGCTAAACTATGCAGAGCTGTGGCCCTCCAGGAACTAAGTTTGGGACCACTGCCTTAAACGCTGCATTTTTGTAATGGCAGTTCACCCAAATTGAATTGGGCTACTGAAAATTAAAAGTCCTTCTGCATATAACCTATTCAATTAGCTCTCAATTCTCATTCAGTATTGTTTAAGCTGCAACATAATTTTTGTCAACCCAGATTCTGAGTTATATAAATATGCTTAGTTGTATAGGAACAGCTTCAACATTTTGCAACACATCTACTCTGCTCCACTTAAGAAAGTACTGGTTTGCAAGATAAAAGATTATGACTATACCTTTAAATATCCCAAAAATTCAGACCTTCTCAAGGAATGACTCACAACCTTCTATCTCTCAGCGAGCATAAAGCAGAGCTGAGAAAATGTCCTCTCTGCCTGAGACGAGCCCTCATCACTGTGTCCCCATTCTGTCCCTTTCCTCTCTCCCCAATCAGTCTAACCTCGCGTATGTCCCTCTGGTGTTTGGTGCTCAGCTCCTCGCTCTTCAGCAGGTCTTTGCGGGCCGTAGCCAGTTCCGTCTCCAGCTCGGACATGCGATTGGTCAGGCCGCCGATCCGCTCTCTGTTTTGGGCTAGCTCTTTATTGGCCTTATCCAGCAGTTCCTGCAGCTCCAGGCACCTGCTGGTATCATCATGGGCATCGATGGATCCATTGGGAAGCCTCTGTTGCAAACACAAAGTATGTTAGTGATGCGATGGAGAGCTGGTTGATGACTTTAAAGCTCGTTTATCGGTCCCCTGATTTCTACTTAGGGTTCGGGATGCCAAAATAAGCTTTCAGAGAGTTATAATATGCTGAGTCAGAGTCTGAAGAAACACATTCAGCAAGTTAAGCAGCTTCACTACAATTATGGCCTCAGGAGTTCAGAGGTTCTCTCACATGCATCACATCGTGGCTGTGCATTAAATTCATCTCCTTATGCAGTTCAGCAAATTAAAAACTCCCGGCAAGTCAATTTGGAGCCTTGGAACTCAAGGATCCTCTGCATATCATTGGCTTATTATTTGTAGGGGTTATATAGCAAGTAGCTAAACCATGATGTCAACTCAACCTAAAGTCTCCTGGTCAAATTTCAGAGGAAAGACAAAATATTAAAATGTTATCATGTATAGTATAAACATTAAAATGACCTGATTTTTAGAAAGATGGCAGCATCATTACGTTCTTTTTGGCAACATTTTAAAATAATGGTCCATTAGTTATTGTTAGTTAATGTATTTACTAACATGAACAAAACAATTATTAATACTTTTATTACAGTATTTATTCATCTTCGATAATGTTGTTTAAGTTAAATAACATTAGTTCATGTTAACTCACAGTGCATTAACTAATGTTAACAAGTTTTCGATAATGCATAAGTTAATGTTAAACTATGATTAATAAATGCTTTACAAGATTTTTTAGACTTAGTTAATGTTAGTAAATACAATAACTAATAACCCATTAACTAATGGACCATTATTCTAAACGTTTACCTTATTTTTACAAAGAGATATAAAAATTTATTTTACATAGAGTATTAAAGTACCCAAAAATCCTAACATTCTTTCAAATGTTGCAAGCTTTTTTTTTTTTTTTTTTTTTGATTTATAAAGATTTATTTTTGGCCTTTATTAGATAGGACAGTATGGAGACAGGAAGCGAACTTGGAGAGAGAGAGGGGGGTAGGGTAGGGAAATGTCCTCGAGCCGGGAATCGAACTCGGGACACCCTGACATGCTACTGCACCATATGTCGACGCACTAACCACTAGGCTATTGCGCCGACAGATGTTGCAAGCTTTTAACCAACTTATCTTTTGTCATCTTAATTTAAAAAAAAAAAAAACCTAAATAATATTTTCCAGAGTTGTGGCTTCATGAGGTAATTGTTAATTGTATACATTTACAGTGGTCAAGAATGAAATGTGGGTCACTTCATATATATATATTTTGTTAATATTATTATGTTTTTAAAGAAGAATGTTTGCAAAGCAAATTATGTTTAAAACTAGAAATGTCAGTATCTCACTTCCTTCCATAAAACTACCTGAATGAGTGCTAAATATTATTTTTTTTCCAAGGTTTTTTTTCCATAATAAAAAAACCCTTTCTTTGCAACGTTAATTTCAAAGGCCCTATATGTTTAATTCCAGACATATGAGAACTGCAATGTGACTCCATGTACAAATCGTACTGATCGTGTACAAAATAAAAGTTTGTAGTTATATAATACTGTTAGGAAAATAAGTATTAAACACGTGGCTGAATAACTTCTGAGAGATTTCATCTGCTGTCTGGGCTTTCCCTGCATTTTGACACCTCCCTTTCTTCGTGTTCAATACTTTTTTCCTGTCTCATTTCATTTTATTACACATGAATTAATTTGTAAACTAATTAGATTTGTTTTCTTTTCATATATGCATTTGTTTCGTTGTCAACAACATCTGGTGAAAATTTCAAGTCAACAGCACCTTTAGAAATATGTTTTCTGAGAAAAACAGTGACGTGTTAACGTCTTGGCGATGCATTTTCCCCACTGTATATGCACATGTATGTATTTATTATGCACATATAAATGCACACACATTCACGTATATACTTTAAAATATCTACAGTGCATATATATTACTATTCATATATTATTGTATGTATAAACTTTTATATATAAATATAACTAAACATTTTCTGAACATGTACATACACATATACTGTGTGTATTTATGTAAATAAATATACACATTTAGTCAAAATTATGTAAAAGCAAACTTTTATTTTGTATGCGAAGTCAAATAATCAATCATTTAACAGTCCAAATAGTTGGATTTTTATTTTTTAGTGATCAAAAAACAAATTAGGCACTTTGCAAATAGCTGAAATTTTACTTTCAGATTTTTTGCATAACTGTAACTGAATCAAACACATACTCTACGATGATATAAGCAGATATTAAAGCATTTTCAATATTGACCAGCTAAGCCACACCTAGTTTAGTCAACTAGCCTTACACATGCTTCTTCATACAAAAATATACAACCAGGGTAAGTTGTATATCTCGCCCCACAAAACTGGCAATTTCTTGAAACCGAAACATCTTGTTCAGGGCTGACAGCAGAATTCCACTGAGGTATATCTAATGAGGCCATTTTTACATGGCTGTCTAAAGTGAGAGGGGTTTGCTTGGTTGGTTGTGCTTGGTTGGCTCTGTGTCACTACAGTAAAGCTGAGACAGGGACTTTTAAGAGTTCTGTCTGAAGTGTTTTTACACATATGTGTTCATGGATGTCTTTAAGCTGAATTACATGCTGTTAATTAAATAATTCTTTAGAGCAGCTCCAGATTTAGAAGCACAGCAGGCAGTTTGACAAAAACAAGTCATTTACAAGTTCTTGTTTCTCAGATTTTTGCAACATTTAACCCTTATGTTTACATTTGCATTTGCTAAATATACTATATACTAGCTTAATATGGTTCCACCTCCTGTTTCAATTTAAATCATGATAATTATTTTCTAATCAAACCATCTGACATTCATTAACAGGCAATTTAAATGTCCTTCAGATTAAAAATATTTTTTTTCTTTATTTATTTATTTTGATCGAAGTGCAAGTATCCATCATTTTAAAATGTATGCTGAGATCTGAATTTCTAAGCCTTATACATTTTTTTTACATTTGATGATCCATGAACCACAGGGACAATCAGCCATAATCCTGCTCTCCAGAGAGACTTTAGCTCTCCAGAGAAACACACAGTCTGGAGCATGTCTGTTTCTGTCTATCCTCCATCCAGTTCTGTATAATAAGTGTTTATCACACATGTAGTTTATATTCAAATGTGGAATTCAAAATTCAATTGGGAATTGATTTCATTGCATGAAATATAAAATAATTCTGAAAAAAATGTTTCCTACACTGGAAAGCTTACAAATGCCTTGTTTTCTTTATCTGCTTTGGAAGGTGTAACATAAAAAATGCAACCTTTCAGATGACAAGAATAGAACATGTAGATTTCGTTCTGATAAAATACAATTATAGAGTCAAGATCAAAGTTAGAGATTTCTGAATAAATGTAGTCTACATAGTGCTAGTATAAAAGACAACTTGCTGTCTGATGAGTTCAGTCACATTAGAACGACTCTCCATCTTTTAAAGTAAAAACTGGAATGTTCACATCCCAGGATCATTGGTAATACGTGCCTCAGCCTACATTTTTGCAAATCCTAAAATACATTGCTCCGGGAAGGTGTAGTTGCACATTTCAGAGGACTCATCCACTAGAGGGTGCTGTCTACATTTGATCAAATCTTAGGTTATTTGTGAATGTTTTGTTGTGTGATTCAAATACACAATCTTCTTGTGCACGTCCACGAGAAGGCAGGGCTTGTCAGATCACCAAAAGAAACCCTGACCTAAACCCAACCAATAGTGTTTACCAAAGCAAACTTAACAGAAAAGTGCATTTAACATTTTTTTACATCACTTTTGTAGAACCATGCTTCACCATACTTGGACCAGAGTGCTCTATATCAGTGGTCCCTAAACTTTTTAGCAACGTGGACCAGTCAACGTAGGTCGGTGTTTCGTAGGTTGCTAGGCGACTATCAACCGTTTTCTTAGAGGATGACAAGCTGACAAAACATTGCTGTCACTCTGATACAAGTTTTATTTACCACGCACTGCAGTGTTTTGATGTTAATAATTAATGGTTAGTCTACTAATTACTTGATAATTAGTCTACCGAAATGTGTATATTCCATACAAGCTGAAGCTGATCAGTCAGTTTCTGTCACATGACTCGCGGTGTGCTCACGTGCATCTGGAAGGCGTGAGCGTGTCACGCCGATTGCGCGGGAAAGCCATGCACCTCCATTGGAAATAACGAACTTGTGCGAACTCTAGAAAAGACAAGATATGCAAACGGCCGCTAAAAGGCTGTCGTCATTTGCGATCTCCAGCAGTTGCGAATCTATTTCTTGGCAGTTTGTGGGTCCTTCACTGGGCCTTTTCCCCTTAGCTAAGAATCTATCCAAAGACGTCTGTTTCTTACTCATTTTGCTGCTTGTGGGTTAAATTTGGGTTAATAGATCATTCAGACTCTGATAATAAATAAAACGGAAATAATTAATGATTTTTTGGCCTGGTACCAATTGATCCACGGACCGGTACCGGTCCACGGCCTGGTGGTTGAGGACCACTGCTCTATATCATAGGTACAACAACGTACATAGTGAGCTACTGAGCAAACTGATCGGGTCAGAAAAGTTGTCCATATATAGTTGTCCAAATAGAGATAAATACAGTGATTTAGGGCTGTGTTTCTCAACCACGTTCCAGGAGGACCACCGACACTGAATGTTTTGGATGTCTCCTTCATCTGTCACACCCATAACAGGTCTTTCAGTCTCCGCTAATGACCTGATGATCTGAATCAGGTGTGTTTGGTTAGGGAGACATAAAATATGTGCAGAGCTGGTGGTCCCCCAGGAACTTGGTTGAGAAACACTGCTCTAGGCAAATGTATTGAAATCTTAGCCACCATAAAGGTATTTTGTGGAATTTATGTGGTGTTGTGCAAAGAGCTGAATGAAAATAAACCTTTATTTGTCAATAAATATGTCCCTGTAATCAACGTTTTTGGCCTCATACTGACCCGTAGCATCCGTTTAACCTATAAACTGCAGTCAAATGTATGTTGAAGTGAAGTTCACACAAAAATGCAGGCTGAAGCATGTACAGTATTTCCAATGAGTCTGTGTTGAAATGAAACAGGGTTTTACCACCAGGTGCCAGATTAACACCAATAACTGTGAGGAATTTGAAAGTGTTTTAAATAGTGCTATTTTTCAAATATCTCACTTGAATATTTTATTCTGTACTTGAGAATATATGTAACTCATGAAAAAGTGTTTAAATAAAAGCTGCACTTTTACTCCTGGATAACATTAAATAGATCTAAGCAGTGACATCAAAATTTCAGAAACTGTAGGTTGTTCTCTAAATTGGCATTCCACTATAAAAATAACAAACATAAAAAATGAGAAAAAAAGATTCCTTAGTCCACACTTTCTTCTTACTACTTAAATACATGACAGTAATGATCTAAAATAAAACCAGAAAGCCAGAGCATGAGTGACACCTGGAGGAGCTCTATTATTAAATGGCAAAAATAAGAGACAGTGAATCACACGCTGTGAGGAATCAAACAGTCAGCAGGGAAATGTTCTTCCTCATTAAGAGCGGTAACATTTTAGCTACCTTTTCAGAGTCAGAAACCTTTTGGAAAAGGCCGACCGACAATACTGACTGTCTGACAATCAACAAAATTGGAGAAAATTATGCTAAATCAGCTCTTTACAGACTCCCTGCTATTTAAATTGGAGTTTTATAACCGAGTCAGTTTTCTTCATACTAGAATACTACTTGGTTATGAAAAAGTATGGTAGGAATTAATTTCAAACTTTTTTATTTCAAAGAAAGTTTTAAATTTCTTTATTTTATTAAATTAATGTAGAATAATCTCAAGGTCAGTCTTGTAATCGTTGCTGTTTCAGTAAATAAACCTTCAGCTACAGTAGCTTCTCATGCAATAATGGCAGGGAGCCATAATTTGTTCAAGAAAGAATTATAGAAAACTGAATTGCCAAAATACAATAAATATACACATTTATTCACATTAATTACTAAATATGTCATGCGTAATTTCCTGTTTCAATAGGAAATACATTGAAAACTGTTTATTGAGTCTATATTTAAAATTGTGATGATACAAAAGTAGTTTCAGTTCATTTCTTCCATATTGTAACATATATCTGAATTTATTTATACACTGTAAAACCCAACAGTCAACTTTATCAAATGAAATGAGTGTAGTTAACTCTTGAAGGTAATGAGTTAATTAAATACCTCATTACTTCAACTTAAATGGAGTAAGTTCACAGTACTCATATAGATGAGTTTTTTTTAACTCAAATGGTTTGTAGCAATCGGTTTGAGTTGCCTTAACTTATTAGGTTTTACAGTACTCAATTGGTTTGAGTTCTCTTCATTTATCGAGTTTTACTGTGCTCAAATTGCTTCGTTTACTCAAATAGATTAAGTTCACAGCACTCATTAGGATTAGTTTTTGAACTTAAATGGTTTGTTGCAATTGGTTTCCTCAAACGGTTTGAGTAACCTTAACGTTTTGGGTTTTACAGTGTAGACAAATGCATTTTTGTTTCTATGTATCATTTGTTAAATTTTCCATGGGGCGTTAATTGGATAAATCAATACAGTCTGACATTTCATCAGAAGATTTACGACCTTTTTTAAAAACTACAGGTTATTTAAATATATACATAATAACATCAATTGGTTATTAAAAATGATATGGTGGCTTTTCATTTCATGCTGACTTTAAAGAGAGATTTTTACAAGAAACCAGATGCTCCCAAACCAATTCTGTGCACTAATGAGCAAATCAATATTGCTTGCTTTGAAAAAAAATCTCATATTACAGAAAATCAATCGATAGCATTTCAGATACATAAATAAAAGATAAGATGATATTTAAACAATGAACCACGGGATCAAAGATTAAGAGCAATTCACAATTCTCCTATTGACCAGACTCCCGTCGGTTGGCTGACTGCTAGAAGTGACTCACGCTCGGAGACAGGAGACAATTTAGCAGCCTGTGCTCGAGGTTGAAGGGCAAAAGCACTTGGCGCATAATCAATGCTGTTTATTTCTCAGTAGTGAAAAAAAAATACCATCTGTGAGAGAGGTATTAGAGCAGAAAAGATGCCTTCGATATAAACTGTTGCATGGTTTAAGTAATGATAAAACCAATGGGGATATACTGTTTTCATTCTCTTCAATTAGCCAGGTTAAAAACTCATTGAGATTAAAATCGCTTTTTCATGAGTGACCTGGCCAAGAAAGCACCAACAAATAACATATAAAATATATGAACAAATATATAAAAATGACATTACACAAAAGGATCAAATAAACATATGTAATGATGGAAGCACGGTCAGCTTTAGGACCCTATTATACACGCGGTGCAACAAAGCGCAAGACGTGTTTGGCGCGATTTGTTGAAATTTTCAGACCAGCGCAACCCTAATTTTCACGTTTTGCACCACGTTGTTTAAATAGCAAATCTATTTGCGCTCATGGGTGTTCCGGCCTAAATAGGAGGTGTGTTAAGGCACATTATTGGCACGTTACTTCTTTGAGGAACTGAAATAGCCACTGGCCACCGGCCACTGACCAACTAAAGGCTGGTCATAAGTCCTCATTGTCAGTTTATTCATGACAATTTGTATAATTTTATTATTAGTAGTAGTATTATTTACTATATGCATATTTATATTTGTTTTAATAAAAACAAGATTAGATTTGTCCACCGGTCAGGTTTTAGAGACATATGCATCACCATTTAGGCCATAAGAATAGGATGTTTGTTTGGATATAACTCAGTTTTTTGACCGCACTTCGTGATGTTTATTTATAAACAAACTTCAAATGGATCATGTGCTTATGATTGTTTTCAGCTGTTCCAGCATCAGCTCACGACTAATTATCCAATCAGTTGATTCCTAACTCACTATAAATAACCAAAGCTTTCTTATCTCAATATCTTCTGAAGAACGTCTTGAAGAACCCTCCCCCACCCAACCTTACTTTCCCTCCTTTTCAAATGGGCGACACGGGGGCCAGTGATTAGCACTGTTGCCACACAGCAAGAATGTCTCTGGTTTAATCCCCTTCTAAACCAGGTGGCATTTCTGTGCTGAGTTTTGCTTGTTCTTCCCGTGCTCGCGTGAGTTTTCCCCGGGTTCTGCGGTTTCCTCCCACAGTCCAAATAACAAGCACCCTAAGCAATTGATCACAAAATTTTATACCATAGCCAAACTCTAAGCGAGTACACCTCTTTTCAACCATCCATATCCGATGCTTAGCTACAAATAAGCAAGGGGGGAGTCATCAAGATCTACCTGAGCTCAAACTTCCCTCTCACCCTGCAACGGGAGGGAGCCCAGGGCTTGAGGATCTCATAAGCTTAGGGCCCTCTCCCGGGACAGCATGCCAAACAAGTTTATTTTCAATCATAAGCTAAGGGTGAACTCTTGAAGTTATTATTCTTCATTTATTCATTTGCTGGAAATTAAAACAGAATTTAGAAATAGTTTTGAAACAAATCTTTGCGCTTAACAAACAAAATTTAATGTAGGCTAATGGATATCTTCAACAGAATGCGTACAACACCATTTCCTTATCCACAAAAGTAGAGTAAAGTAAACTAAAGAGAAAGTAAAGGAATGGAGGATGTTTGGTTTAATGCATGTTTTGGTCAAAACACACCAATAACTCATTAAGAGAATAAGCACAACCCTGTTAGACCATGTGCCGCAGCGCAAAGCATATTTTTTCATCCTTAAAATAGCAAAAGTGGATTTGGACACTTAATGCTTTTGCGCCATGCGCTTTAGACTTTGCACCTAGATAGTTAAAAAAGAGACCTTACAATGCTTTGTACAGTATATTATTCCAAGTCACAGTAGCATTAAACTCAAAGTCTTTTTTCCTAGCTCTGTTTGAACCCCGGGGGACTTTAATAAAATAACAGATCGTTAGAATGCACTTTGTAAAGTTTATTTGAATAAGAAATAATCATGGACACATGACGGAGTTAGACCACAAATAGACTTATAAATAAAACAAAAGCAATAAAAAATTCAGATATATAAAAAGGGTAACTCTGTGTTCTCATATAAAGCACAATGCTGTGTTTGATAACTACAAACAATAATAAAATGTAAAGCACAAAGCAGTGATGTTTTTAAAAAATAATGACCTGAGGGTTTATATACAAATCACCGTAGTCCAAAAGTGGTGAGAAGATATAGCCAATACACTGTACAAAATATTTCCTTGCTCTAAACTATATATATATATATATATATATATATATATATATATATATATATATATATATATATATATATATATATATATATATATATATATATATATATATATATATATATATATATATATAGTAAATCCCCAATTTAAGCTTAAGTTTTAAGATTATTTACCAATATGTATCTTAGAAGTTTACTGATATCAAATATAATGCCTGGGAACTTATAACTTACTGTAAATCTTACATAAAATGTCAGAAAGATTACTTTAGAGTTTGAAAAAATCTTTAAACTTAGTTTTTCAATGTTTAAAACCAGTTTTAGTAGACATTAACAGGACTGAACAATATCAAACGAAGACTGTATATAACACAGTGCTTGTAAAGCTGACGAGGCACATCAGTAAATAATAGTGTCGTCTGCATGCAAATTGTACTTAGCATTTGGAATGTTACTGCATAAATTATTTATATACAAGAAAAATAAATAGGTCCCAGGACAGACCTCTGATGGACACCTTTATATAGCGACAGAACGGATGAAGTACAGTCTCTTACAAGCACACACTATACTGTTCAAATTTTAAAGAATCTAACTAAGGATCTGAGAATCCTTGTAGCAAACTTGTGTGTGTTGTTTCAAGAAAACAACCATTAATTTGTGTTGTGTTTTATTTTCATTTGTTTATATTCATTCATTCTTCATTTAATTCTTTTATTTAATCATATGATCAATAGTCATTTATACAATTATCATTTTAATGATTATTACTTAATGATTTGCTTTTTATTATTGATTATTATTTGTCATTTTGTTATGTTTTATATTTTATTCTTACTACTTTCATATAATTATTGCTCTATTATTATTTCATTTTTCCATATCGTTATAATCTTATGACTGTGTGGATTCAAGCAATACTTGTTTTTCATGAGTAAGAGATAAGAAAATGTCTCCATTTCAAGGTCTGTACTGTCTCTGGACAATGTTATGAAGCAGTAATTTTACATTGCTGTTGCTTGTGCTACAATAACACTTGTTGGATTTATCAGAAGAAGATTCTCTGGCTTTCTCAGTCAACTTATGTATTGATAGGAGATTGTTATTTCAGTTAAATGCTGGTCAACAAGTTTGGCTATTGGGCGCTCCAATGGTTTGTTATCTGGATACCCAGAGAAACAGACATTTTCTGACAGGATCTGGCATCTGGGGCTAGATCTTGTTTATCTGGCATAAAGAGAGTGTAGTTTTTGAAATATGCAAGTCTCTTGTACCATACAAAACAAAAAGTAATATAGGGAGATATTATTACAATGTTAATGAACTGTTCTGTATTTAAAAAAAATATTCTATACTATTTCTTATATAATTTCTTGCATGGAAAAGTTGAACTTTTGAGAAGGGTCTGGCTGCAGAACGAGTGCACAGCTAAGACATGCACTCTCACACATGCATGCATTAATATGTACACCTAACATTGCCCCTAACCCTACCCATCAAAGTGACATCACTAGCTTTATTGAGTGCATGTGTCTGAGAGTGCATGCTGACACAATTGAAATTTTGAGCATCAATAGCCAAGTCTACAGTGTCTTTTTTGCACATTGATATTAATTCAACTTTATGCATCTAAACACATATCAAGTACCTTCCATGTAGGTTTAGAACTGTCCATCCTGTCCACAGCATCCCCATCTGCTCGTCCATCCTTTCTCTGTCTCAACATCACCACCTACATCAACAAAACCACACCAAAACAATCTCTTCATCAATATTTTACAAGTGGTTAAGCAACCTAGAGCACAACATTAAATGTGGCATAACACATAATTACAGTTCACAAAGAACATGCAATGATTCAGTTACATTTATTTCCCCCAAATGCGCATAATGAAGATGAACATTTTGGGTGAAAGTGGGATATAATTGTGTTCCTTTTAATAGTATTTGAGTGCTGTTTCTGTCTTCTTTAGGCAGGCTAGAAGTCTGGCGGGAGATAAGATTACACGAACTACCCATTTTGAAGAATTAACTTATCGTTGTGCTTAAAAGCCACATGTTATTAAGGTATTAATGAAATAGCGGTAACCCATTTGCATTTGAATCCGTGCATATCAGACCCGGTGAATGTGAAAATTGAAGGAAGACAATTAAAATATGTACACATTCATTTGCATTCCCGTATTTGGATGAAGGGATCTGATTTACATATTTGCAAAGCGCTCTTTATTACAGCTCGTTTGTATTAAAGTATTAGAGGAGGCTGGCGAGACTGATTTCATAATATATGCTTCAAAACTGACTGCTGCATTAGTGCAACGTTCAACACAGCTCCAAAAGAGTCGGAACATTATTATAGATAACATTATTATGCAAAAAAAAGTCCTGTGCTTTTTTGAATTTATAAGAAGTGATATAATGAAGTACCACACGACTGAAAGTGTTATCAGCATGTGAGTACGATTGCACATGTGATGATCGCAGTTCACCAAACAACTGCTGTACACTATAAATAAATAAATATACACTACCTGACAAAAAGCTTGTCGTTGATGCCAGTTGTAAGAGCAACAAATAATAAATTGACTTAGTCGATCATTTGAAAAAGTGGCAGAAGGTAGATTTTCTGATGAATGATCTGTTGAACTGTATCCCAATCATCACAAAGACTGCAGATGACCTATTAGAACCAGCATGGACCCAAGATTCTCACAGAAATCAGTCAAGTTTGGTGAGGGAAAAATCATGGTTTGGGGTTACATTCAGTATGGGGGAGTGCGAGAGATCTGCAGAGTGGATGGCAACATCAACAGCCTGAGGTATCGACATTGGTGTTGCCCATTACTTTACAAACCACAGGAGAGGTCAAATTCTTCAGCAGGATAGCGCTCCTTATCATACTTCAGCCTCCATATTAAAGTTCCTGAAAGCAAAGAAGGCCAAGGTGCTCCAGGATTGGCCAGCCCAGCCACCAGACATGGACATTATTGACTATGTCTGGGGTAAGATGAAGGATTGAAGATCAATCCAGAGTATCTTGATGAACTCGGGGAGTCCTGCAAAAATGCTTTCTTTGCCATTCCAGATGACTTCATTAATAAGTTATTTGAGTCATTGCAGAGATGAATGGATGCAGTCGTCCAAGCTCATTGGAGTCATACACAGTATTAATTCGTTTTAATATTATCATTAATTCTGCACCATGACTATATTATATACTGTGCATTATTTATGTTAACATTATTAAGACTTTTGACTTATTTAACAAGACTTTTGTCTAAGCAAAGTCAGACCTTACTGTTGTAATTAAATAATTAAAAATCAAGGCATGAACATATTTTATTTTGGTAAAATAAGCGTAATCTAGAGGCCTTTGCCTTTCATATAAGCCACTTCTGAAACCAAATGATCACCTAGAAGTCAAGTTATTATTTGTGGTTCCTAAAACTTGAATAGTCGACAAGACTTTTGTCAGGTAGTGTACATTTTAGATACAAAATTGTCTACTGTTTTCTGTTTCGCTGATAAAAATAAATGGAGTAGAAGTGAGTCCTAAAGAAACATGGATGTTTTTTTGTTTCATTTTTCATTTATGTAGCTTTTGGATACTTTGGCAACATCTAAAATGATTCTGAATGTCGGCTGTCTCAGCCTATTTAATTTCAGTTTGTCAACTGATATAAGAATTGGTAGGCTTACTATTTACATGTGTTTTCTATGAAAGCTGAAACAATAAATCAAAATGGTCAATCTGAAAAGTCTGACTCGTTTAAGTGAGCTGATTCACCCTAACTGGCCATTGTCGTAATACAGAATGTAGTACGGGAGAGTCTGATTCATTCTACTGAACTGATTCAAACTTTATGGACATCACTAGAATCAGAATCAGAATCAGTTTTATTGTCAAGTGTGCTTCACACGCACAAGGAATTTGTTTTGGCTACCGAAGCTTCCAGTATACATAAAGTGACAAGGGACAACACAAAATTAAATATGAGAAAAGAAAAAGGTGATAAACATTAAACATTAAACAGAGATGCAGTTAGTAAAAAATATCTGAATGTTGAATTGTGTGTAAAGATATGTTGTAAATATACAGGTTATAGGGTGCTGTGTGTCAATGCGAATGGAGAAAGTATTGCATTGTATATTGTTATAAGGTGCTGTGTACAAGTGCGTATGAGAAAGTATTGCACGTTTATTGCCCAGTAGGGGAATATTTAACTGTTCATGAGGTAGATGGCCTGAGGAAAGAAACTTTTCCTGTGTCTGGCTGTTTTTGTGCTTGGTGCTCTGTAGCGCCTACCAGACGGTCAAAGTTCGAACAGGTAATGTGCTGGGTGCGAGGCATCCAGAGTGATTTTGCGAGTCCTTTTACTCACTCTGGAAGAGTACAGTTCTTGAAGTGTAGGAAGGGTAGTGCCAGTGATTCCTTCAGCAGTCCGGACTATTCGCTGTAGTCTACGGAGGTCAGTTTTGGCAGCTGAGCTGAACCAGACGGTGATAGAAGTGCAGAGGATGGATTGGATGACAGCTGAATAGAACTGTACGAGCAGCTCCTGTGGCAGGTTGAACTTCCTCAGCTGACGAAGGAAGTACAGTCTCTGCTGGGCTTTCTTCACAATAGAGTCTATATGAATGTCCCACTTCAGATCCTGAGAGATGGTGGTGCCCAGGAACCTGAATGACTCTACTGCAGCCACAGTGCTGTTCATGATGGTGAGTGGGGGGAGTGCAGGGGGGGTTTCTCCTAAAGTCCACTATCATCTCCACTGTTTTGAGCGTATTCAGCTCCAGGTTGTTGTATCTGCACCATAAAGCCAGCCGCTCCACCTCCTGTCTGTATGCAGACTCGTCACCGTTCCGGATGAGGCCGATAACAGTAGTGTTATCTGCAAACTTCAAGAGCTTAATGGAGGGGTCTTTTGCGGTGCAGTCGTTGGTGTACAGGGAGAAGAGCAGCAGGGAGAGAACACATCCCTGGGGGGCACCAGTGCTGATGGTGCGGCTGTCGGATGTGATTTTGCCCATTCTGACTAGCTGTTGTCTATCTGTCAGAAAGCTGGTGATCCATTGACAGACAGAGCTGGTTACAGACAGCTGGGTCAGTTTGTTCTCGAGCAGTGATGGGACGATGGTGTTAAAGGCAGAACTGAAGTCCACAAACAGCATCCTAGTCATTCTAGTCTAGTGACATAACTAGTCATTCTAATTCATTCCAGTTAATTCATTTGTCAACTGTTTCTCATCCATACCAGCTGACAGTAAGCTTCCTTCCAATCAAATGCTATGTAATGATGAAAAGTCAGATTCATTTAATTTGTTCATTTAAACCTGCATTGGAAATTCTAATTGAAGTTGTTTTACAAAAACCAACCCAGGCTCATTCTGAAAACGTACCTCTATATACATTTCTGGAGACCGTTAAAATACGTCCCAGGAGCTATGTTTTTTTTTTGCAGTTTTTGTTTTCGCAAATCCACCAGAGGCTGCTGTTAACGCTTTTTGAGATCTCAAATTTCTCTCAGGAGTGCCATTCATGCCTGCTGTTCCAACATAAATCCTGTCGACTGACTGTTTGACTGACTGAATGACTGAATGACTGACTGACTGACGGATCGACTGACCCACCCTCCTCCTTCCCTAAACCCAACCAATAGTATTTTAAAAAGCACAGATTAACCCGCCTACCCACTTCCTTAAACCCAACCGACAAAATTCAAAAGCAATTCAGTAAAAAGAAAAGCCCTTGTCTGATTTTTACCACATTCTCACCCTGTTATTTACTTGTTTATTTTATTTTTTGGGCTTCTGTTTTTGTCATCGTGGTCATCTCCTCACTGAGTCTCAAGTCCATCGACGTACTGTACATGGCGAGCTAACTGGACAAACTGTTAACAGCCGGAAAGCCGTCCATACTGAGGTAAGCGGTCAGCTGTTAAGCTGAAAGCTGTAAAAGGAACAGCATCCTATGGCCGCATAGCTTTCATTTAAAAAATGAAATGCAGCCATACGTACTTCTGGCTACATAAATCACGATCTCCAGAAATGTATATAGGGCTACGCTTTCAGAATGAGCCTATGTTGACTAAAACAGCTTGTGTAAAATTATTTGCTGATGATGTACAATGTTTTGTCCATTTAAGTTCTCATGATTAGGGGCTTTGTGTTAAATATACAGAATAATATGATATATTTTCCCGTTTAATTTTGTTTGATCACTAGTGCATCCATTCATTCAAAAACATACACCGGTCTAATAGACGTTAATAGACGTTAGTCTAATAGATGTTATTTGTTTTATTTAAACACTTGTGTAAAATTCTTTTCTGATTTGAATATTTGATGTCAAATGCTTTGACTGTTTTCAAGTTATTACAATTAGAGATTTAGTGTTCAAAATGTAAAGCATAATATTATAAATGTGCATATTTAATAATAATAAAAAATGTTTGATCGCTTAAAACCCTTTAATTTTTGTGCCCGCAAAAGTGCAGTGATTAAATTATATAACCTGATAGTTACATGTTTATTTATTTAGGGTTATTTCACCTAAAAATGATAATTGTGACATCATTTCTTACCCTTAAGATAATATCGTCACCTTGGAATTCTAAGGTTCTATCTGCGTTCTGAATGATTTTGAGATATTGAGCTTCAAAGTTTTTGCCTTTCATAGCAAACAGTGCGTGTCTAACATTTGTTTTTTAAATAAAAAGTCTTAAAATGTAAACAACTTATAAAAAAAAACATCCCATCATGTAAATAAGTTGTCAATTAATAAGAATATGTCAATAACTAAATTTTGACAAAAATGTCAGATAGAACCTTATAATTCTAAGGTGACGATATATTAAAGTATGTGGTCAACCACACAGTTGATGGTACTAAAAGAACAGCAATGTACAGTATATAGTAAAACTGTTCTATACAAACCAGTATCCACGGCTATGCTAATTAATAAAAACTATTTGTAATTGAACCATTAAACAATAAATTAAAAAGGCCACTCCCACTCATAGGCTAAACATAAATTGGACAGCTTATATTATGATTATGCATTATGATTAGATTGTACGTTAGCAAAGTAGATTCCTTAACAGTGGTGATCCCCACTTCCTTTGTTCCATTTGCAGCAGCACTGTAGGTCCTGTTTGTACTGAGACAGCATAAAATCCTCCTGCTGGTCTGAACGCAGCATCATGACACCCAGAGGCCACCTCTCATCCCTCTCATCTGCCTCTGCAGTGCAGCCTGCAGCCAAACACTATTCTTGTTCTCAGTGCATGACAAAAAAATCAATTTTTCACATGATGAATGACCTGTTCTAGACAGTTATGAATGATATGAAGATTTATTCATTGGGCAAATGCAATACTCTCTGGAAACTTTTCCGTTTTTCAAAACCAGTTATCAGTTATTTTATTTAATATATTTGTCACAATAGAGCCAGTATTTATTTCCCTCTTGACATTTTAAATAAGTTATTTTAGAACCCAAAAGTGTCATTCTACAAAAATGCTGTTAAAAATAATAATAAAACTGTATATACCTGGTACTGTACCTGCAATTACCAGGATAAAAACAATGTGCAAAAAGAGATTATTTATTAATGATCCATAATTTTTCATCTTGAGTGACCTATGGGCTGACCTTTTAAAAAAAATACCTTTTTTTTTTTTTATTAAAAGGATAGTTCACCCAAAAATGAAAATTCTGCCATCACGTATTCATCCTTCAGTTGTTTAAAACCTATTTGACCTTCTTTCTTCTGCTGAAGACACAAAAGAAGTGATTTTAAAAAAAAAGTTGACTTCCATACTAATCGTTTTCCTACTATGGAAGTCAATGGGTCCCAGCAACCAGCATTCTTCAAAATATCTTCTTTCATGTTCATGAATTTGAGTAAATGGTGAGGTAATTTTAAGTTTTGCGTGAACTATCCCTTTAATGCTGCATCTGCTCAAGCAATGTTCCTGAGGGTTCCAGTTTAGTCACACCAATTTTGTAAAATACATTTGAAAATATTTTTTATTTTATTAAAAAATCTCCAATACTTAACATTTGACTGACGGTAGCAAAAAACAAATATGAATGATACAATCTTCTATGCATGTGACAAACCATTAGTTAAACATCTTTAGCCAAACATTACAATAATATAAGATGATTAAGTTTGTGTTGAGTGCTTTAAGGAATGATTTTAGAACAATGTTGTGCTTAATTACAATTAAACACATATACTAATTCTCACAAGCTGCACAAACAAAATGTATAGAAAAGGAGTGCGGTGAGTAATTGTGTTGTCAATGCATTTTTTTCGTATCAGCATAAATCTATGGTACGTCAAGTGCATTTGCTTTGCTTGAACCCTCAGTGGCGTGTGAGTGATGGAAACAGACAGCGGGCATTTCCTGCATGGGTTGACAGCAGGGGGCAGGTGCTCACTGGACAGATGTTAATGAGATCAGCAAATCCACACCAGTGCACGTGCATGCCTAAACACACACACAAACACACACATACAGTACATGCACAAAAGAGCTGTACCTCCTGAGTGGCGGCTGACAGCTGTCCTTCTAATGTAGTCACCCTTTCAAGAGCCACACGCAACCTTTCACGCACCTGTGCGAATGAGAAACAAGAGACTTTAATGGTCAAATGAACACGTGCCAACTAAGCTACGTTGGTTTTCATTCCATTTTAACAACCGCATTTTCCTGAACACGTCATGTTTATTATCATCTAAAACGTGTAAAAAGACTTATAGCTTGTTTTCAATCACGGGGTTCTGGTGATGCGCGAAATTCAGATAGAGGGCAGGAAGTAAAAAAATGAATGGGAGATAGAGGAAAGTCCGTATTTTTGCGATTTAAACCATATTTCAAAGGAGATATAAATAGAAATTAACCACATATGTTGGGCATGATCCTTATTTCACGAAGAGGGTCGAGTTTTCCACTGAACTAAAATATATTTGCCTGTAATCGAAGCGGTACATGCTGTATAATTATTACGTTACATCTTGAGTGTTGAATACTTTGAATATCTTGAATAATAATAATAATAATAATAATAATAATAATAATAATAATAATAATTCATTCATTCATTTTTTTTTCAGCTTAGTCCCTTTTTTAATCTGGGGTTGCCACAGCGGAATGAACCGCCAACTTATCCAGCACATGTTTTACGCAGCGGATGCCCTTCCAGCTGCAACCCATCTCTGGGAAACATCCATACATACTCATACACTACGGACAATTTAGCCTACCCAATTCACCTGTACCAGCCTAGGCTGTGTCAGTTGGCATTTCTGTGTGGAGTTTGCATGTTCTCCCAGTGTTTGTGTGGGTTTCCTCCGGGTGCTCCAGTTTCCCCCACAGTCCAAAGACATGCACTATAGGTGAATTGGGTAAGCTAAAAAATTTTCCGTAGTATATGTGTGTGAATGAGAGTGTATGGGTGTTTCCCAGTGATGGGTTGCAGCTGGAAGGGCATCTGCTGAGTAAAACATATGCTTGATAAGTTGGTGGTGGCGACCCCAGATTAATAAAGGGACTAAGCCAAAAAGAAAATGAATGAATGAATGACTTTTCTATTAGTTAAACTCATGCGAGTGACAGGTTAACCAGCTCTCAAGCCAGTAAATACAACACCAGAAAAGACAAGAGATTACAAAGTAAAACTCTTGATGGTCACTGATATATAATTAACAAAATACTACTATATTCCATTAAAATAATAGTCAATTTCAAGTTTGTTTAGACTTTGTTATTAAAAATAACAGCCCAGTTGAAGTTTGTTTAGACCTTAAAATGCTTCTTCTGAATATTACAAGACTAAAAAAGAAGCCTTACTTTTTCATCCAGGGCTTTATGATGCTCAAAGAGGGATTTCAGAGCCTTGAGCACCTCCACTTCACTGGAGACCCCGGACGGCGGAGGAGCCTGCCTCTTCACCACTGTCATCCTCAGCGAACGCTCGTGACGAGACACCAGACACTCTAAATGCTCCAGAAGAAGCTGCGGAAGAAGAAAAAAATCCAGAGATACACATTTGATAACACATCCGAAGACAAGCCCTGGATCATATAACTTCAGTTTGTTTACATGAGTGAGATATTATGGTCAGTGAGATATTGTTTATTTTTTTCAAAAGAAGTTATTCACCCAAAATGCAATTATTTAATCAAAATGAGTATCACGATTTGAAACATTAGCTAACCGCAAGAGGCTGCGATATGAAATATGTATTATTTAAATTTCCCCCGAAATTTGTCATTTCATTTTCATAGGACAGTTATATATAGATGCATTAGTTGCACATTTTTAAAGCAGTTTAACGAGTTAAATGCTTCTTATTGGATATTACATCATTCAATGCGACTATACGCATGACTGTACGGAGAGCTTACAACCTGCTAACTACGTTTTGCTAGTTACAAACTAGCTAGAAGTTACAAAGCCCCTAGTGTGGACTTTACCTTCTAGTTTAAGAAAGAACTTACGAACGGCTGGTGCAACCCTACCCAGGAGATATCTAATGCCATAACGCACTACCTCGCTAAAGACGTGGTGCCTCTTAAAGCAGTGACCAAAGAGGGATTAAAAAACTCATCATGCAGTATAGGAGATATACACGTCCGTCTCGCACCTACTTTAGCCATTTTGGAGTACCACAGCTGAACGTTTAATGTGATAATTATTTTGTTTTAGGCAATATAAGCTACTGAAAGGCTCTTATCAGCCGTGTTAGTTTGCTGAGTGTTCTGTCTTTTTATAATTATTATTTTTGTGCTTGTAATAAACTACACTATCTCCCTAAATTGAGTTCAACCTGTTTACAAAAAGGTAAGGTCATTTTATCCGTCCTTACTGTTTGCTCTAGAGAAAAATGAGTGTTTAATTTCTGAATATTTATAAAACAAATTTGAATAAATGTTTAAGTTAATATGTTTTCACTTCCTTTTTTAACTAACACACACTGCATTTTAGCAATAAAAAGCTATGATACAGAATATTTAGCTGAAGCTTGACTACAAAATTAAATCGCAAATCAAATCAAAATCTTAATATCTGTCAAAAAAAAAAAATTGCAATTAAATATTTTCCCCAAATCGCATAGCCCTATATACAAGTGATCACACACCCATAGACAAGCCCTGAATCAAATAAGTTCAGTTCTGCTTAAATGCGTGTTTGTTCCTCTTCACAAACTGCTACCTCTAAGCTTTGTATACTAACATCCAGATACTATTTCGAAATAGCGCAAGAGTAAATTTTGTCCATTTGCATTGGAAAAGCATGTCAAATTTAGCTGGCACTGTGACATTAGATGGCCTGAGTTCATCTGAGGCGCTCACATACTGTACAAATAGAAAAATGTTAGCAAACAGCCCTGAAACGCATCAAGTGTTGCCACGGGCTGACAGAATCGACAAGCACACAAACAGATTTTGCATTGCTGGTGACAATGCAGCAGCACGAATCTGGCAAAATGAAGATATGCACACTTCTATTTGCAAGCCGCATCAGTTAAGCTGTGAACATCCTCCCCATACTCGTGGCAGAAACTTAAAGGCTGCTGATGCTGCACAATGTGATATTTAAATGAGTGAGATATTTACAAAAAAATGTGCAGCCATTGCATACATTTTAGGACAACAATTTGACTATTAATTATGCAGCTCTTAGCATATAAACTATGTGTTAAATAGGCTATAGTCAGTGAGATATTGTTTATGTTTTTAAAAAGTAGTCTCTTATGTTTACGATTGCTGCATTTATTTATTCAAAATTCAATTACAAATAAGTAAAGAAATTAAATTCAGCAATTTAAAACAATTATTTTCTGTTTTAACATTATTTAAAATGTATTCCTGCAATGCAAATCTGATTATTCAACTGTCATTTTTTTTTGCTTTGTTTAATTTCAAAAATCATTCTTATTTTCTAAAAAATAAACATAAACTTGTTCCCAAACATGTAAGTAGTTTACATAACTCTAACAATACATTATCTGATTTTTGTATTAATAAAAAAGAAAGAAAGAAAATCTCCACAAAGTAATGTTCTGCATAAAAAAAAATGCTGTGATTTCCTTATATACAGTAAGTGAGGATATTTTGGCCCTCACAAGTATAGCTAAACCAGCACACACATACGGTTTATTCATTCATTCATTTTCTTTTCGGATTAGCCCCTTTATTATTCAGGGGTCGCCACAGCGGAATGAACCGCCAACTTATTCAGCTTATGTTTTACATAAATAGCCTACTGAACAGCACTGTAAAAAGTGATTAGTTACTTAAATCGAGTAAACCAATTGCCTTAAAAGCAACAAGTTGACTTTACAAAAATAATGTAAGCAAACCTATTGTAACTTGGAACTGTTAATTTGTATAATTATGCTAATTGTACTCACTTTTTTTAAATAAAAGTAAATTAATCACTTTTTTCAATACACTTATTATATTTAGATTTTTTTTCCCCAGCTTTTCTGTATCTAGCAAAATGACAGTAACTAAAATAAATCTGCTCTTCCAGACTCCAGTGTGTCTTCTAAATTAAATACAGGCTATAAGTGTAGATTTTATAGACTTAATGATGCACCAAATATGTAATATTGTTATAATTACAGTAATTATTTGAAAACAGACGTGCTAAAATAGTCTGACACTATAAAAAAGGATTAGTTTACTTTAAAAAAGTGAGTACAATTAGCATAATTATAAAAATGAAATCAACTTAACAGTTACAATGGGTTTACTTACATTATTTTTGTAAAGTGAACTTGTTGCTTTTTAAGGCTGTTGGTTTACTCGCTTTAAGTAACTAATCACTTTTTACAGTGAGTTTGTTCATGGTTTAGGTTGCTGAAAGAATCATTTGCTCCTTTGTTTTTTCACGATTCACTCTTGCGTTTGTCCGTTTCTGAAAAGATCGGATGTCAGAAGCACTTTAATAACCACGCGCATGTTATTATCATCAGCTCGTTATTTCATTTTGCTTGATAAAAGTTCATTATTTCAAATATAGACGCACACGAGCGATCGCGAGCTCTCTGGAAAAAGTTAAACCCCTCGCACTTTTAGACGGCCTCTTAAAACTAAAACAGGACACGGCAGATATTGTTCTTCTTGGCTTAATGGCTGTTCATCAAAACAAAGACAAGATTTGTTTGAGCTCAGGTCAATCATGGCTCGTTATTATATGTAAATAGTATTATGATGTAATGTCTCGGCTGTGTTTTTAAAAATGTCGCTTCCTTTGTTTTTATTCTGCTGGCTGTATGCGCTAGTGATGTTTCTCTGTAAACCTATAGCGTTCAGCTGCGCGTCCAGCTCTGCCTTTTGGTACCCTTTTGTAAAGGGTACCCAAAAAGTGGTACATTACGATTCGCTTTTTAGTACCTTTTGACAATGAAAACGGCGACAAAAGCGTACCGAACCGTACTGTACCACTCAGTGGAAATGGGCCATTGGTTCTCACAATGTCAGGAATACAAGGTACACACACAAACACTCACCCTAGTATTATTCCTCTCTGCTTTAAGCTCAGAAATCTCCTCCTCTTTTTCTAGCAGCTGCTCTCGACACAAATTCAGCTCTTTCGTCAGGGTCGCAAACTCCTGTCAGAAGACAAAGAGAAGAGGGAAATTAATTCATTTATTTGATATAAATAATGCACTAATACAGTAGTACAGTATTGTAATACCGTTAGAACAAATAAACACACAACACTCTTAATGTGCTTAGACAGGTTTGCTATTTTCCTTTTTTTTCTTCAGATCTGTTCTTCCACAGCTATACAGATTCACTCATGGAATGGTAAGTCACCCTCAGTCCCCCAAAGACTTCTTCATGCATTTACTGTCTATAGACTTTGTGATTACTGTCATTTACTGATCTATCATGAGGAAATGAGAAACGGTCATGGCCCACAGAGCTTCAGAGTTGGTGAAGCTTCATGTCCTGTTCCCACAATCACAAGTCTTTTGTTGACCAGGGCCACACATTTTGAACACAAGACCACACAGAGAGATATCATTCATTTCAGAGTATGAGACAAATATGTCGTAATGAGGAAAAAAAACAACAACAACACTAGTTTGGGAAATGATCAGAACATAGTTAAATGCATAAGTTATAACTTTTTATTTGTATGAAATTTCTTTTATATTTAAAATATTTATTTCATTATTTATTTGTAAAGTTGTTGTTAATTAAATATACATGACTTATTATTTGTATAAAGTATATCTTTCTTTCTTTTTAAAATGATATTATTAATTTTTTTTTTTTTATTTAGATTTATCTCATTCTATTTACTTTATCCTCCATAAGTCTTTTTATTAATGTTAGTCATGGATGTTGATGTACCAAAAAAAAAACATCACTATAAAAGAAAATTTTATGTTGATTTGAAAACAACAGCAATAAAGGAATATTATATTTGTAAGGGTGTCATTTTTCCTACTGTGACATTTAGGCCCAATCCCAACTCTACCCCTTAGCCCTTCCCCTTACCCCTCATTTTGCACATACACGTGAAGGGGTAGGGGTGTCCCAATTATCTTTAGCTTGAAGGCATAGGGCTGAAGCCTGGTTACTTTGTCTGCGTCAAGTGATCGGCTTGACCCACGGCGCAAGCCTTGTGCGTTGCCAAGCATTTATACTTGTGCGAGCTGTTTATGTTGCTTTGCAATAACACTTCCGAAACGCTAGCTGGCAGTAGGTGTTTATGTTCCTCTGGGTCAAGTTTCTTCGCTTATGTTTTGTTTTTTCTGAACGCTACCTTAATAAACAAGTAGCTAAAACTAACGTGCAACCAGAGATGGCAAAAGTACACACATCCTTTACTTAAGTAGAAGTACAGATACTCGTGTTTAAAACGACTTTGGTAAAAGTAGAAGTACTGACTACACTTTTGTACTTAAGTAAAAGTAAAGAAGTACCGCCTGAAAAATGTACAAAAGTAAAAAGTACTCGTTTCAACCACAGTCCCAAAGACATGCGGTATAGACGAATAATAATTCAACTAAATTTGCAGTAGTTTATAAGTGTGTGTGTGTGAATGTGTATAGGTGTTTCCCAGTACTGGGATGCAGCTGGAAAAGTATCCACTGCGTAAAAAAAAAAATGCTGGAATAATTGGCGGTTCATTCTGCTGTGGCGACCCCTGATAAATCAGGGACGAAGCTGAAGGATAGCGAGTGAGATAAGTAGGTAATCATCCTGACACAAACTCACAGTGTTCAGCATGTAGTTTTGCCACTGTTAGATCAAAAACAACAGCTGCAATTCATGTTGATACACTCTGTCTATCTTAATAAATAATGTCTTACATTTTACACTGAATTCTGTCCAAAATATATTGATTTTTTTCTTTTGCTAAATAAATACTTATCAGATATGACTGCAAACTATTTTTTTGCATTAGGCTAAAGCTGCTTATTCTCTTCAGAGAGTATCTCTCATATATAACCCGCTATTTCAGTGTTTTTTCAGGTATTGTGGTCATTTTATTTAATGGATAAACATGAATTCTGTTACAGTTTTTCTCAGTCACTTTGGTCCATTTCTCAGATCAGAATTGAAATTCTCTAAACCCCTGTTCAATCTTCAGATTATCATTGTGTCACTTGTGCACATCAGAAAAGCAGTTTCTCTTTATGAACAAGTTGCAAATATTTTTGTTCATCCATGCAAATGATTATGTGCAATTCTCTGATGTTTCCTATATTATCAGTTGCTCATGTCATGTTGATCAACATGTATTATTTTATCTCTGTTGAATAGATTCACCCCCACAACATTTAATCGTTCAAATGCCTGAACAAGTTGTCTTAATATTTAGTCATAATGCATTTTTTACATTTCTCCCAGATGAATCTTGACTTTTTCTAATAAAGGTCTAAAAGGAGGTTGTCCTGTTCACATTTTTACTTTTGTATTTTCTTTGTGCTATGCCGTGCTCTCTTTTCCTTTCTGTATCAGAATGACATGA
The DNA here is from genome assembly GCA_903798195.1 of Danio kyathit. Lineage (NCBI taxonomy): Eukaryota > Metazoa > Chordata > Actinopteri > Cypriniformes > Danionidae > Danio > Danio kyathit. Next base: position 26,077,948 of record LR812529.1, on the reverse strand, counting down.
TCTGGCAACAAATTACAGAACAAACAGCAAAAATATTGCCATAGTTTACACCAGAACAGCCCTCCAGAGTACACTGATACTGATAACATGACTAAGTAATTTGAGTCTTATTCATATACAATGACACAAGCACATGTCATTCTGACGCCACTGACATGTTCACTGACACAGAAATTTAGTTTTGAGAGATGAACTGAAGAATTTTGAGCAGGAGACTGGCTTTTGCAGGTAATCCATGGTGTTTTGCTATTTATACGTGTTGTTTTGAGAAATACACAGGCCTACTGTTTTACAAATTTCAGTTCTGATCTGAGAAATGTACTAAAGTGACTGAGAAAAACTGTAATAGCCTACATTTATTCTATGCTAAAAGCAACATACACAGGTAAGACAGGTAACATACACATAAATTGCCCAGTATAACTACCTTTGTTGTTGTAAAATATTTGTTAAAAATTATTAATTGAAGACAACAGTATAGGCCTATGTAAAATCATATAGTCAATAAAACCTGAAAAACAGCATAAATTCTGTATTAGGAAATATGAACTCATCAGAAATAAAGGAAATAAACCGCAATGCATACATTTTTTATAAAGTATTTGATTGTTTTACAAAAAAAAGCACTATTTTTCGCGGTATTAGATTGAAAGACCAGAGAAAGCTTATGCAGTATGATCGGAAGTGGAAAAAAAGGCGTAAGCATTTAAACAGCATGTTTTTGACTGGAATGTGTCTCGTTTACCTGTGATCCGATCGAGCAAAAGGTGTCTTATTACCGTGTAAACAGGGCAGCATCAGTCATGTTAAATTCGCCGTTTCCCTCTGACACTGCGTAGTAATCCTAGCCTTTCTCATAGTAAGCTTCATGAACTAGGGCTAGACCATGTACAGTGCGCGACAGCCTTGAAGAAGCCGCGCGCTACAGCACGCAGGCGCGCAATGAGGAAAAAGAGACTGACTGCATCAGAAATGCGCTCATATTATTGCGCAATGACAAGAAATAATATAGATCGCGCCACCAAACACATAAAAACGAAAGTAACGACCGTGGTTTAAAAAATGTAAGAAGTAGAAAGTACAGATATTTGTGTAAAAATGTAAGAAGTAAAAGTAAAAAGTAGTCAAAAAAATTAGTAGTGGAGTAAAGTACTGATACCCGAAAAAACTAAGTACAGTAACGAAGTATTTGTACTTCGTTACTTCCCATCTCTGCGTGCAACAACTTACAGTATATCATAAGGTAAACACAAAAAACAAAAGTTTCCATCTGGAGCTCCTTCATGGGACTCCACACTTGTAAACACTCGATCCAATGGGTTCGCACGGCACTCGTTGCGACGTGTAGTTACATTTTTTGAGATGTGAAAAACCTTGGTCACACTTTATTTTGACGGTCCGTTTGTTGAATTTAAGTTACATTGCAACAAATTATCATTAGATTATAAGTAGACTGTTAGGTTGGGGTTAGGATTGGGGTTGGGGTTAGGGTTAGTGTAAGTTGATATGTAATTGCAAAGTTTCTTATAGTCAGTTAAATGTCTGTTGAAGGACTGTTAAATGTCAGTGTCAACAGATATTAAGTAGACAGTCTACTAATAATCAAATGGACCATCAAAATAAAGTGTTACCAAAACCTTTTGTAGGGGTACAAAAATAGAATTGGGATTGGGCCTTAGACTTCTACTCTATTCAGCAGGTACTGTAAATGATAGCAATCAACTTGTGAATTTTCTATAATGATCCAGTTAGCCAATCAAATCTGTCTATTGACACAGAATCCATATTATTTCCAGTGTGGTCTAAAGATAGGTGAATCTGGTAAAAATCAGATCAATGATCCAAGAGGAGTTAAAAAAAGAGAGCTTTCAAAGAAAATCAACATAACAGGGACGAATCAAAATAGCTGATATGAGAAAACTGGGTATTTTTTTACTCTGTGCTGCTCCAAATCTCCAAAAAGAGACCAAACAGAAACAAACAAACCAAAAAAATCCATTGTAATTGCTCCAAATAGGTCTGTCATGATAACAATATCGACGTTATTGCACAATATATTGACGTGAAATCTCTCATCAAAAACCTTGCAACTTTTATGTTGACATGTTATTAATAAAGTGAATTCCACTAACATTAACATAATGCATTTCTCAAACAGCCGCTCTGATTTGGGTTGAACTCTCAGTCCCGTCGGCATCCAGGTTGCAGTCTTGCGTGGCTCAATTGCTCTGTTCTCCAAAGAGCCCCGGCCGGGCCTCTGGCATTAGTCCCAGTTAACCCAGCTGTTCCTTGTGGTCTTTTGGGAAACTTTCAGGGCACTGTTGAAGCATGTCAAAACCCCCTCCTGCTTCGGCATACATGCTTTCATACGCTCTTTAATTCAAGTGCACAAAATACTAGGGGGCTGAAAAAAGAGTCACATGGATTTTCTACAGATGGTGAACTGTCATCCTTGCAACAGAGGGATGAGAAAGTCTTTTGCTATGGAGGAGAAATAACAAACTCCTTGAGTGAATGTGGATGGGTTTAAATCTTTGAAAAAACATCTTAAATGAAATCAAATCACCTCAGGTTTTTAAATAAATCAGAAGAATGTAGCACTCGGGATTACATAAATGCGCATAATGAAAAAAAAGACAGAAACACTCCTTACAAACCATCTTCATTATTTACAGCGATAGTCTGGCATTGTTATGAGCTCAAACCTTTTTTAATTAGCCAAAATTATGAGAGATTTGTGACAGAGTTGTGAGTAGCTAGTTAATTTTTCAACAGTGCATCATATTATGATAGTTAAACATTAATGGATCTTTCTAATGAGTGGTAAAGTACGGTATGGTAAGGGTCGGTATGGTAAGGGTCGGTCACTTTTATCAGGCTTTCATTTCCACTGCCAAAAGGGTATCAATGGTACCCTTTTAGCAGTAATACCAAGTGGTACCAATTTTGGTGGGCGTGGTTTACGACAGAAAGTTTCAGTCCACGTCATTCTTTCTCGAGGAAATGTCAAAGTAAAGTTTTACAGGTCATTCACATATCATATGAGAAGCACTTCTCACAAAACTGATGCTTTATATACATAAATACTTGTGTATAAATGTTCATTACTAACATTTCTATAAACATGATTTGATTATAACTGCAGATCAATGATCAATGAAATAGCCTACTGCAATGTCTGCAATTATATAAAATAAATATATAAATGCAACATAATGTATATGAACACATACAGACCCTTACTATATGTTACCAATTACAGAAAAACTACACACATACATTTAGTCCTTAGTTGGGTTCAAAAACAACACGCAACATATAGCGTACAGTCAGTGCAAACTTATCATCTGTATCTGTAATCTTTACCGGCACATGTAACCTCAGTTAGAAAGTAATTCCATCAATCTGAGTTCATAATAGTCCAAAAGGTGATGATAATAGTTAAAGATGGTAGTTTGTTCATGTTTTAGGTTGCTGAAAGAATCATTTGCTCCTTTGATTTCCGGTTTCTCCTTTGTTTTTTCATGCTTCACTCTAGCGTTTGTCTGTTTCTGAAAGGATCGGATATCAGAAGTGATTTAATAATCACATGCACATTATTATCATCAGCTCAAGAAGTTTGTTATTTTGCGGCGAGCTCTCTGGAGCAAGTGAAACTGCTCAAACTTTTAGATGGGCTCGTAAAACAACAACAGGACCCTTGCAAAAGGGTACCCAAAAAGGGGTTTTTGGTACCCTTTGACAGTGGAAATGGCCATAAGAGCGTACCAAACCGTACTCTACCGCACCGCACCACTCAGTGAAAACAAGATATAAGTTATCTCATTGTTCAGGAAACACATCCAAGAGTGAATAGCAACTAGTAAAAAAGTATTGTTTATGTCAATGCTATTTAATGCTGTGGAAATGAAAAATTATATATTCATTCATTCATTCATTTTCTTTTCGGCTTAGTCCCTTTAATAATCCGGGGTCGCCACAGCAGAATGAACCGCCAACTTATCCAGCTCATGTTTCATGCAGCGGATGCCCTTCCAGCTGCAACCCATCTCTGGGAAACATCCATACACACTCATACACTACGGACAATTTAGCCTACCCAATTCACCTGTACCGCATGTCTTTGGACTGTGGGGGAAGCCGGAGCACCCGGAGGAAACCCACGCGAACGCAGGGAGAACATGCATACTTCAAACAGAAACGCCAACTGACCCAGCCGAGGCTCGAACCAGCGACCTTCTTGCTATGAGGTGACAGCACTACCTACTGCACCACTGTGTCGCCCAAATTATATAATCTAGTTTTAAATTAACAGTAATATATATATACTATAACTTAAAAGTTATTTTCTTTGGTTTTTGGAATCCTCATTTTATTCAAAACTTTAGCATCCCATGAGACAATAAGCTTTTTACTTTCCTGAGCAATGGCAGATCCCAAAGTAATGCAAACAGGTTCTCAACAACTTTGTCTTTGTGGATCAATTCAGTCTGAAGAAATCCTTTTGTTGATTAGATTTGGACGGATGAAACTTCAGTGTCTGAGCAGGTTCTGAAACTATCTACCACATTTGCTGACTTGTTTAGCTACCTCCATCTCAACCGATGGCCACTATGTGAAAAGAACAGTTTTGTAAATATCTGTCAGTAGCATTGATTTATTAGATGGTACAAAAAAAACAAGTGTAGATGGTATGTGCATCTACTTAACGAAAACAGAAAGAATGATAGTACATTTAAGAAAGCACATTCTTCATACTTCAGAATGTGCCGAATGGCATTTGACAATATCCTGAAAAGAGAATTTTTTATATTAATGATAGGTCGTTCTTGAACGATTCGTTAATTTTGAATGAATCTTTTGTATGACTCGAGAACGATGAGTCCTCTCAGGGAGTGATTCGTTCATCCACGCATGCACACATTTGTGCAGGTGGAGTAGAATATTAGTTCCTTTTTCGAGTCTTCTATCGGGTTTGAGTCGTTCGTTCATCACGTGAAAGAGAAGCCAATCAAATGCAGTCAGAGCTGAAAAAAGATTTGATTCGTTCATCTCTCGAGTCCTCGGTTTGAGTCGTTTGTTCATCACGTGGAAGACAGAAGCCAATTACATGCATTTAGAGCCCAAACAAGATTGATCCATTTATTTCTCGAGTCCTCGGGTTTGACTCACCTCTTTACATGCTGTCACGTGATAAACGAATGACTCAAAAACTAGAAGACACACTAGGTGAACTAATCATGGCTCCTTTCGGCTCAGACTGTGTGCATTAGTTAAGCTTATACGTGTGACGTGAATGAACCACTCAAATCTGAAGACCTGTCAAAAGAGGTGAGCAGAGCTAATCATAGACAAATGACCAGGTAAACAATAAATAATTATTTTCTCTTTCTTATGGCATTCCAGTTATGACTTGTTTGTAGTGTGATCAACGTTTGTTGTAGTTGTAGATGAGTTTGGAAGCAACATTTTAATAATATTTTGGCAAATTGAATGAAATGAACGAAATGACTTGAAAAAAGATTCGTTCATTTCAATGAATGAGACTCAAAGGTCTGAGTCAGTAAAATGATCGAAACTTCCCATCACTATTCCGTATGTAAAACATGCAATAAAAAAAGCACAGGACACTGATTTCTGCTATGGAGAGACTGACTTTGACACATACCTGTAAGTACTAGCTTGTCAAAAAAAGAGGGATTTCCCGATCATGCACACTAGTTGCATAATCACCACAGACCAATGGGAACTCAGAAAGTTTGCTTTGGTGAGCTGCAAAACAAACTCCAAATGAACTTTTTTTCACCCAGATTGTGATCAAAATTACAGAATTTCAGTTAGTTTTTTTGGTCAAAACGAGTTTTGCTTCAGCCAGAAAGTGTTTGAAATTACATTATTTCAGTTTGCTCTTCAATTGCGTTTGAACTATATCAAGGGTTTACATCAAAAACTAGCTTTTAACCCATCTGCTGTGTTAGCTGCTATTTCCTAGAAAACAACCAACTTTCAAATTAAAATAACATGAAATTTTAACTAGGACTTTACATTTTCTGGTTCCCAAAACCCGTCATGGAAATGAAGAATCAAAACATAAAAAGCTTAGCTATATGTTATTTGGGGATTCAGTGCTAGAGCCTCTATGTTACCAGGTTGTCTTCTGTGTTCATTCAACTGACACTGAGTACGTTTACATGGACACCAATAATCCAGTTTTAATACAATTAAGACAATACTCTGATTAAGAGTCTACCATGTAAAAAGCAATTTTGATTAATTTAATTCGATTAAGGTCATAATCGAACTAAACAAAAATCGAATTACGACATATGCTGGAGTTTGCTGATTTTAGTCGCATGAAGCGCAGTGCAGACATATAAACACCTTAATCAAACTATTACTGTCATGTAGGATTACTGCCGCATTTTGGGACAGGATAGTCCATACACACATGGCTGTTTGACACTATTCTCTGCACCTACCGAGTCAGTGAAGGACCACAGACACCTGCATCACGAAATGCGGTGGGCTTTTTCCCCATACGGAGTGCGGTATAAAATTCCATCAGTTTATACTTGCATCCAATATCTCATTTGTCATGGGGGGGCATGCATAAAATGAAAGTGAAAGTGCCAAACTGCAGTTAAAGTCAACAAACTAAAAATGAAACACCCAAAATTACATGAAATTCTGGAGGAAATGTGGATAGTGAGGTGACGCAATGATGTTAATCAAATTATGTGCTATAACATGTTATACAGGATCATGAAAGGAACATTCAAAAAGCAACTCATGTAAACACTTTAATCATATTATTGTCTTTTTCAGATTAAGGCAAATAATTTGGTTACTTATGTCAATGTAAACGTAATCATTGACTTCACAAACATGCAAATAAAAACTGTGTGAAAATAAGATAAAAAGTGAAATGTTAGTTTATAAACACCCAGGATTAATTGTTTACCACAGCATTTGGAAACATTAAGCAGAATAACCCAGAATTCCTGGGATTTGTGACTCAGGGTTAACTATTTCAAACGTGAAAAGCTCTTGTCTAATTGACTCGTAAATCTTGCTAATTGAGAGATAATCATATTGACGGCAAGTTTATATTAACCAACTGCATTCAGGCTATTGGGTCAGCAATGTTTGCCAAGCTAAATGAAAACTTTCGAGGTCACACATTGTGTTAGTGTGCTGTTTTTCTGCTTTTTGAATAATGCTGCTTGACTGAAATGCAGGGGCAGAAAGGACCGGGAGGGGGAAGAGGAAAAGGAAAATAGGTCATTGCGTTCATTTGATTTTTTTCACAGGAGTGGAGGAGCAGGCAGGAAGGCAAGTTCAAATCCACAAACAGATGTTGCATCTTCCGCCTCTTCCAATCAAAGCAGACGCTTTTGAAAAACCAACCATTTGTCTGATATGACAGGCTACGGGTGAAAAAAAAAAGAAACTAAAAACATGTTGTATTAAAAAAAAAGCAATTCTACTTCAATCTGCCATGGCTCTTCAACAAAAGCTCGAGAATACCAACCAAAAAAAAACTGAAAACATGAATTTGGGGTTTGTCTTCAGAGCTGTTACAGAGTTGAATTCAAAGCCAAATTGTGTCTCCCTACTTTAGAAGTAACACAAGAGGATTTTCAGTGCTGAGGTTTTGCATCTGAAGCCCTGGATTATGTTTGTATTGTAACTTGTGAGCGTGAAAAGCTGAAATCCCCCCAGTTAGTATCCGACTTACTTTCTCATCTAGAACTTGTGCTTCTGCTTAAACGTATGCATTAGGGATGCTCAAAATAACCGCTTAACCGTTAACCGAAAGGGTGCGTTTGTAACCGATTAATGGTATCAGTTAAACGATTAAAAAATATTATTTTAGATATTTTTAAAATGTGGCTGCATAAGGGACCGATCGATCACCAAATGCGCTTTTTGCAAGGCGCATATTTTGAATGGTTTTAAGCACTGTGTATGCGTCCTGCGCGCCTCACATTATGCCATTGCGCGCTGTGTGCTCCCAGTTGAAATAAAAGTCAACTGAGCCGAAAAAGCGTTTTACGTCAGTCGTCTGTTTCATTCCTCAATTATGTTATGCTGCTCTCTTATATGTGCTAAATATAGCTACAAGTCACAGCACCAGTATTTATTTAGTAGAGGTCATGTTGCGTGGCTCCGGGCAAATTTTGATTTGGAGGGAAAATGACCAAAATGTAACGTGATGATTGAAAATGACTGGCGGGAAAATAAATAATATATTTCAAATCTCTGTACATAACAGAAAAATAAACAATGATAATGCACCAAAAATAGTGCATTTTTATTATAGTGGCAGAACTTGTCATTTTGTATATTTGCATTCACTTTGAAAAATATATTTATGATCTGTTTTTTAGTCCTGTCTGTAATTCTGTTGCACTGTAGAAGCTCTGGCACCAAAACAAATTCCTCTTATGTGTGAGCATACCTGGCAATAAAGCTCTTTCTGATTCTGATTCTGAAGTATAATTTTGGACAGGCCTTGTCAAAAGTCAGCGGGCACTTTCACTTATAAAAATACAGCACTTAAATTATTTCATTTTTAACAATAAATTAAATTACACAGTGGTTTTATATCAAAAGTTGATAATGATATAAAACATACTACACGTTGATGGTAAAAAATAAGCTTTTAAGCGATGGCTTTTATTTGTTTCAGTATTCAAACATTAAACATTGAATCCATCAAGTTAAATAAAAAACGAATACGAAACACATAGCAGGATATAAAGCATGTAAAGGACTATTATATTTAGCAAAATGCTGCTCTTTTTATCTTTGTATTTTTATCATTTTATTTCTGTTATTTTAATTATTTTTTTCTATTCATAATTAACTAACGAGCTAAAGACACATTCCCGCTTGACATTTTAGAAAATATTTTGCGCAGCTGCCCAGTATATATTAAAGACAATCGAGAAAAAATAACACAGAAACATGTTACATTTCCCCAAATGTCCAACTTATTTAACTGAATCGTATAATGGCCTATAGCTGAAATGTTGAAAATTGCTCATTTTATTTTTTATAAAACATTTGTCAAGACATATTGATTTTTTTTTTGAGTAAAAACATTACCGGCATTTAACAATCCATATTTATTTTATTTATTCATTCATTTGACTTGTTTATTGGTGCATTTATAGGCTATAATTTAAATCTAACACAATAATGAGCACCTCGGACAGTGCCACTCCATAAAGCTTTCATGCAAAGTCCAAAAAACTTAAGAAAGATTAGACTTTCTCCGGTGACGGCCGACACGCCGTAACCGTCTTTCAGGTGGTATAGCTGACATTAAATTACAAAACAAGCATGCTGCAGTCTGGTTTTTGAATTAAAAAGTGCAATTATTCCCTTATTGTTCAAGGAGTCTGCAAGTATGGATATAGCCATCTTAAGCGTTTCTTTATTCGATGCGCCGCAGGAAAAAAAAAAGTTTTTTTCAGCAGTGCATGCATGTACTCGTTGGTAAAGTTCTCAGAGCGAGTTTTGTGCTTCCAAATACAGCACGGCATGCAATAAACTCACGTTTAGTCAGGCGAAATAAACGTCTCTGCCTAGGATGTCAATCAAATTAATGAAGCTCAAGCCACGAGCAAAACAATATAGGCTATTTTATTATTTTAAGATTTTAGATTGCGGGTTAGTAATTATACACGGGTAACTATATTCAAGTCAATTAAATAATAACTTTGATAAATAAAATATGTTCGTAAGAATGTGGTGAGCCAGTGACTCCCTTCTCTGCCAGAGACTGCTCTGTGGTTTTAAAACCCTTTGCAAACGGTATGGTTTAGACCTGTATCAGTTTTTCATGTTAAATGTAGTGTAGTTTACTTGTGGATGTCTGATGAGTAGCGCGCTTCCGCCGAGCCAAATGTGGTGGCAACAGAGCCGCGACGTCAACACACAGAATCTGTCGGCACAGTTCAGCACGGTTGTCTAACCCTGCCGAGAACGGGTTGTAATCGTGCCGCGCCGTTTCAGGCTCAGTGGAGAAACAACCCTAAACGTACCGAAGTGTTCTTAGAACGGTTTGGCACGACAGTGGAAAAGCGGCTATTGTCTTTCATCACATGCATCGCGCGGCGCGCACATGAACGGTGAGTGAGAAGAGTGAGACGGAGGAAATAAGTCATTATGACATAATCTTTAGGCTAATGACTTCTACTAAAATGTTAAAAAGGTTTTTGTAACATAATAATAACAGCGGAGCATTAATTAAATGTATATTTTCTGTGGAGCGATCGATTTGAGGTAGCCTGATATTTTTTTTGACAGAAGAAAAAAAAAACATGATTGAACAAACAGCCTTTGCCGGTTCTTAAAAAGGGTTCAGTCAGTGTTTTCGTTTTGTAATTTAAATGTGTCATTTAAGTGAAAAATATCTAGGGCAAGACTATTTATTTTATTGTTTTTATTTAGTTTAATCTTTTTTTTATGCTGTTGGAAACATACAGGTGCATAAAGATGGTCTGTTATGTAAGCTGCTGTTTGCATGTTAAAATAAATCAGTATTTTAAAATGCAATATTTAATGTGTCACACAAAATAGACACGTCAATTTTTTTTTCAAATAATAATATATATTAATCGGTTAATATCCGATTAATGAGCAGCGGTTGTCGGTAAGTAAAATTAACCGAAATGAGCATCCCTAGTATGCATTAAACTTTATAACTCTTAAAGTCAACCCAACAACTCTTGACAGTATAAATTCAAAATACAAAAATACACACATATGAAAGCATATTTTGAAATTAATATAGAGGTGCTTTCTATTATTGCTCTTAAAGGGATAGTTCACCCAAAAATGAAATTATGTCATCATTTGTGCATTTTCCTCTTTTTTTCCTTGTTTGAGTTTCTTCTGTTGAACATGAAAAAAGATTTAATGTTTAATGTTGGAAAAAATACTGCATTTGACATCTCTAATATTTTTTGTTACTACAATGAATATTAATTGCTGCTTGTTTCCAAAATTCTTCACAATATTTTTTTTTATTTTGTGTTCAACAGAAGAAAAAAAGTCATAAAAGATTGTGAAAATGGAGGGGAAATTTTCTCTGAAATAAATTTGAAAGAAAACCTATCAGAATAAAAAAGAATTAACATTTTACTCAAACTCATACCAAATTAATCCAGTAAATCCTAAGAAATTTCAAGTGGTATCTTAACCTTTTATACATAGTTGTGTGTGTATTTCAAATAAATTATTATTGAACTAACAGTTTACAACTAAACACTATTTTCAGACTTTAAAATCACATTTAATTCAATTCAATTTAATTCAAGTTTATTTGTATAGCTCTTTTCACAATAATTATTGTTTCAAAGCAGCTTTAAAAAAAGGTATACATTGTTGTATTTCAATTCCATGTGCTCCGCGCGATTTCCTTGCAATCGTATATACATTTTAGCAATCTTTGAATGACAGTTTTTGTAAACTACTGTAAGTCCTACACCAAATATATTTCAGTTTAATCTCAAAACAAGGGAAAAGAGCATCCATAATACCCAATAAAACTGATATACAGCCTAAACAGTTTCATACACTACTAATATGGCAGCATCAAGCCCTACAGGTGTTAAAATGAATCGTTTCCAACAGCTGAGATAACTATACCTCATTTACAAGATCATAGAAGTACTAAAACTCTCCAGGTGAAAATGAAGAGCAAATCAGCCTGACTGAAATATAATTTATAATCTGTGCTTCTGGAAACACAGTCTTCATTCATGCTCCACTGTGGGTGCCACAGTTAACCTGTCTGCACATTTCGAAACCATTTTACCAGTAAATTATAAGACTGTGGCACAGGGCAAGCTCTAGGCATGGGCATGGGTGGGCTGAGCCCACCCAAACGTCTGTCTTGCCCACGCAATCAAAAAGACAGCAATATACAAATACGTTTTTATTTTCTTTTGTACGATTTGTGATTTGACAAAAGCAGTAAGGCTCTGTGTTAAAAAGGGGGCGTTGAAAGCTCTGACCAATCATAACGAAACACCAAACAGTTTGATTGGCTGTAAGTAGTGCGCTCTACACTCGTGAGATGAGGCTGCTTGGCTTCAGCCTATTACAGCCATATAGGTTACATTGAGTCACGCCATTCATAAACTCTTTGCTTCCAAGTGCTTCCAAGTGCTTCCGAGTCACCTGACATTAAGTGAGTGGTGCGAGCAGCCGAAAACATTTGGATATGTTTGTAGAAAAGGCCTTTTGTACAATGCACTGATATCGTTAACAGGGATGCAATGATTAGCCGATTCATTAAAGGCTTCTCAATGCCACATTTCTGTTGCACGGCAAAAAGCTGCTGCAACTAGTTATGCCAATACGCACGCACGTCGGATTAAGTATAGCAGCAAGCCGTTGACATATTGCGTCTTTTCCGCGCGCAAGTACATTATTTCCAATTGTGACGTGCACATATTGGAAGCGGTGCGCGCACGGCTCGCAAGCGGACCGACACACCTGCGCCCTGCAGGCGCGGCACACAGTAGAAATTATCTCAGGCTGTAGCGGTGAGAGTTGTGCGTGGCTTTCAGTGCAATGTAAACTAAAGATATGTTAGATGAATTATTAAACATTATTAAAATGATTATGTATGTATGAACGCAGATGATAACAACAGTTCATTTAAATTCTTAGCTAATATATAGCTTAAATTAACATTAGACAAATACTATTTTTATTTATTCTTATTTTTATGTATTTATTTATTGTTCTGTCATTTATTTTCATTGTTTCATTGTTTATTATCATGTTTAAATCAAAAACTTTTTCATTTATTTTTAAGTCCAAAGAGAGAAATGGACTATTGTGTGTGTTTTTTTTTTTTTGCACCAGTAAAATATTTGAGATACGATTTACATTATATGCCCGTGTATTCATTAAGAGTGGTAATCTCAAGCGTTATTCTCTACTGTATGTAAAACTGAACCAACGATAGTGAAATCAATGTAGTTTAATGAAAAACAAACTGACTCATGCATGCAGAAAACTATAACTCGCACCGCTCCTACTTAACGCTGACGCGCTGCTCTCCTGGTGTGAATTTCCATTGTTAACATGCATACCGAAATACATGCTGCTCACGCGCCGCTCATACATTGTAAAACCGGCGTAACAGCCTTTCATGCAGGTGTCGGCACACAGTGAGTTTTGCAAGTCAACAAAACTAAAGTTAAAATAATATGACGATGATCTAATTTCCACTAAGCATGGCTATGAAGCAGAAAGGAGGCATGATGAGTCAGGGAGGTAAGAATAAATAAAGTTCTCTGTGAGTCAGGTCTAAAAGACTACAGATAATTCTTTAAAACATACAACATAACATATTTATTTATAATACATATTATAAATAAGTGGGAGTGGGGGGCTTTTGAGGAGGCGCCATGGTCCTTGTCCTTAATGCAAAAAACAGTGATGATATTAGAATACAACTATGCATAATTCTGAATTTCTCTTGTTAAAATATTACCTGAATATTAATTTTTTTACACAAACTTCATTCTATCTTTAAAAAAAAATCTTGAATTTGTGGACTTATTAGACTAGACTGGATTTAAAAATAACTTCAACTTCATTGAAACCATATTTGTGCTTACATTGACTTAATATAATACGCAACTCCAAGCAAGAACATTATTACATCAGTATTTTTGCTATTCCATCTCCTAACCCCACCCTTAAAATGGCCTACCTGGGATTTCTGTCAGCCCACCCTTCTGTGGTTGGCAAGAACCGGGCCTACTGTAGCATAACTTTTATTTACAGAAAGAAAGACAGAACGAACGAACGAACGAAAGAAAGAAAGAAAGAAAGAAAGAAAGAAAGAAAGAAAGAAAGAAAGAAAGAAAGAAAGAAAGAAAGAAAGAAAGAAAGAAAGATAACCATATGAATTGTGCTCTAATTACAGGTCAATATTAATGGATAACTAACATGTAAAAACAGCTAAATTATACGTGTATACATTTTAAAATATGCTGGGTTCCACATAATTGATTTGTTATTAAATAAGTTAACTTATTAGTTTCTTTACAAATTTAAGTGGATTGAACATAAAATAATTAGGTTGTCCCAAAAAAAACTCAAGAATTGTGTTGTTTTAGCTTATTTTAAAGAGCCCCTATTATGCATTAAAAAAAGGTCATATTTTGGTTTTGGGGGTCTCCAACAACAGTCTCCTATGCATGCAAGGTCAAAAAACACTTTTATTGTCTTATAATATGCATTTATTTTTACTTATTATCCCAACGCCTCCCATATGATTCGTTCAGCGATTCATTTGTTCCCAAACCCCTCCTTAGTGCAATGCTAATCTGCGCTGATTGGTACGATGACCCAGTCTGTGATTGGTCGACTGCATTCAGCGTGAGGCAGACAGAAATGCCCATCACGCCTTATCAACAAGTAGTCAGAGTGCAGAGTGTATGTGTGAGCCCAATGCAGGAGTGCACTAAAGCAATGCAGTTAAGCACCAGCATATTACTCTACTCTTAACCATAAGTAAACACAGTGACACACATTCAGTATTAATCCACACAGTGGCAAAAGCTGAACTATTTTTAAACTTGACCACCGCACGTGTGTAGGAACAGCTGATGGGGGCCATAGCAACGACAAAAGGCACCAGCTCACAAACGCATTTAAATCCGTAAACACAGCGGCACGCATCGCATTTTCAACGTGGTTTTTAGACGTGATAACTAGATACAGTTCAAGCGGTTACAAGTAACAAAACACAATTAATTACATAATTTGCAAGCTAGAGAAAACAAGGAGGCAACTGTTTTAATCGCACTTATACACTTGTGAAATGGAGGAGCAACTGATCAATGAACTGTGCTCTGACAAAGCCCCATACATCAAGAGTCTTTTCTGATCCTTCCTTTAACAAACAGCTGATGAATCCCCCGTTATAAGCGTGTAGATTGCTGAAGCACTCGTCGGAAATATGACAGGAACACAGTACAAGGCTGGGGCAATAATGCTGATTTTTGCAAAAATAAACTTCAACCACGGACTCTTCACAGTCTCACCTTTGCGTAAGGAAAATTACACTAACTTTCCCTCACACATCAGAGCACAGTGTCTTTGCAACATGATTCAATCGGAATCTGCTACAGTGTTTGTGGGCGGGGCAGGGGGTTTCAATTTTCCAGGGTCTGCGTGCGCAGCAAATGGGCGGGGCTTGAGTTCTGTATCGACATCATGCCGACACGGCTAAAGGCTCATTACAGCGGCAATTCATTCGAATTTAAGCCTTAGCTGGATATTTCACTTCACTTAGAGCTGTGTTACACACTGCATGGAATGTCACAAAAACCCATAATATGGGCTCTTTAAATAAGTAGTTTGAAAAAACAGCAAATTTAATTTTTTTGAGTGTAGAAGGGTTATAGACTTTTCATGAGGTGACAACATATGAGATGTGAATGCTGTTATTTGTTTAAACCTAAGGTCTCACGAGAACACTGTTAGTTCTTAACAACCTATAATATTTGGCTATTTCTGCTGCTTTCAAGGGCTATAAACCACCTTGAAAAGATTTCTTAAGCTCTTTAAAATCAAGACAATGTTTGGCACGGCAGCTGAAGTCACTAAGGAGCTTCTAAAATGTCAAAAAGGCTTGGAAAATGTGCTGAATTGGTAAAGGTGAGAAAAGTCCACAATGTGTTGTCCGGCAGTGTGACCTTGTCGGCAGGTGAGTAGTGTTGAGCTCTTGGGATTTCTCTGTTTGGTTGGTAAAAGCCTTGGGATTAAGGAAAGGGAAGGAATATTGCCAAATACAGCAGCGTTTCTGAGCACAGGATTAAGTTGTAGCGCAGTTTGCATTACTATAGGCAACAACAGATATCATTCACACATACATTATAGGCATCAGTCAATATGCCACAAATGGTTGGGGCAGGGTACAACAGATTTAATACAATCATACTGCTTTATAATATAATTATAGTATAATATAATTGTAGTATAATTATATGATTTTTTTTTTTTAATTTTAGACTTTTTACATAGGATCAATCCTTTACTGTATGATATCCATGAATGGGACAAGACATTAAACATTTTTGCCATTTTGCGTTTTCTTCATTATCCACACATTCATTTTTGTTAAAAATTTTAAATGCCAGTTTAGTTGAAAAAATATAAACTTTATTATTTTTATTTTTATTTATTCCTTTAAATTTATTACCAAAAATTATTTTTCAAAACATTAAATAAATAAAATAATAATAATAAATAAATAAATAAATACATACATACGTAAATAAATAAATAGT
Source organism: Danio kyathit (assembly GCA_903798195.1). Classification (NCBI taxonomy): domain Eukaryota; kingdom Metazoa; phylum Chordata; class Actinopteri; order Cypriniformes; family Danionidae; genus Danio; species Danio kyathit. The sequence goes on along the minus strand of LR812529.1, from coordinate 26,061,617 downwards.
TTAATTAATTAATAAAAATGCTTACTACTAGAATTTCAATTGTTACTACTTTATATATTTTACTACACTGTAAAACCCAAAAAGTTAAGATACAGTAACTCAAACCATTTGAGGAAACCGATTGCAACAAACAAATTTAAGTAAAAAAACTAATCCTAATGAGTACTGTAAACTTAATCCATTTGAGTAAACTAAGCAATTTGAGCACAGTAGAACCCAATAAATGAAGAGAACTCAAACCAACTGAGTACTGTAAAACCCAATAAGTTAAGGCAACGTAAACTGATTGAGGAAACCGGTTGCTACAAACCATTTGAGTTAAAAAAAAAACGAATCTATTTGAGTACTGTGAACTTACTCCATTTAAGTTGAAGTGATGAGGTATTTAATTAACTCATTACCTTCAACACTGAGTTCAAAACTCTTTTCAAATAAGTTGAAATAACTTTCAGTCAATTTTGAGTTAACTACACTCATTTCATTTGATAAAGTTGACTGTTGGGTTTTACAGTGTCCTATTTTTACTACTTAACTTAACTTATAACTTAACTTAAACTTTAATCTCAAATACTGACTGCTTTTAACTTGCAATTATATTACATATTTCAAATCAGCAACAAAATCTGAAGTGACTCGCCCCATTATTGTTGTTGCTTAAGCTCTAATTACATTAAAACATTTTTGTTTTTTTTCCCAGCTACTGAACATGTGTAGCGACTGGCACAACACTAATCTCCTTTACAGCTGTTTCAAAGGTAACCAGAGGACACTTTATAAACACTTGAAGAACAGGAACAAAACCTGAGAAAAGACTAGAGGAGGACACTGGAAGGACACTGTGATTTGATGCGCTGTGAGTTTTTCTTTCTCCTGTCAAAATCAACACAGGCCCACACTAGTCGGCAAACAACAGGTCTTGTTGTAACAAACAAGCAAATCTGTATAGACCCCACCCCCACAAAACCACATGGCTATAAAGACTGGCAATTGACTATTTCGACTGGAAGGCGGGACTTAATTCGCTGTGGTGGCAGCCATCCTGAGCGTTGCACTTCACCCCATTTATAGTAATGTAAACAAGCCGTCTATAGTCTATACAAATCTATAGTCTGAGTAAATAAATAAAATGTAAACAAATATTAAATTACATTTACATTAAATGCAATCCAGGCTAATCAATGACCGAAATGATCAAAACCAACATCATATAATTAAATTATACTGAACAAACAACAAGATATGAAGTGATATGTAGAAGTAGCATGAATGAAAGTCTTTTCCCATTAGATGTCTGAATAGATTAGTTGTGAAAGTATCCTTTTAATAATATTTAGGGAAAAAATAATTGTATTTATATATTAAATTTTCTCTTAATTTGTAATATTTTTTCCTGTATATTTAGCATTTTTATATGAATTTGTACTATGTGTAACTGTTCAAAAATATCAGATTTGTAAAAGAAAAAAAAGAAAAACGCATGAAACACTTATAACCTTCAATTGCCCAAAATGAAAACCATTGAATTGCCATGAAACTGTGATGGTGTTTCCCATTGCAATCTCTAGACAACTTGAAATTAGTCATGACTTCATTAACAAAATTACCTCTAAAATAACATCTAACAGCAATCGAACTGAATGAATGAATAGAGTTGGAAATGGAATATGGGTGGGAAGAAATGCTAATAGCTTCAATTAACTACCTCAAGCTATCTGCGAGATGACTATATCTGGCACAATGTACATTCAGCTCGAAATCTGCTTCATCTTTATTTTCTTCAGTGGGCGTCAATTAGCTTGTTTACAAGCTGAAAAGCCAGCAAAATGTCAATGAAAAATCATATTGTACAAGGGTGTTTAAACCAAATCCTTTCAACGCCATCCTTTTTAACAAGGTGTGTTTTTAAATGTGGCATAAAGCATATAAATACAGCACAAACATTTCCTTTTTAGATTAGTGATTTGCTGAATCAGAATCAATTGGATCAATTTACTGAAAACAGCTTGAACTGATTCATGAAAATGAATCAAATTGACCAATTAAAGTTCATTTCACTGTTGGTTTGTAAAGTCTGGGTCACTAAAGATAATTATATGTTTAGACAAGCAAAAAAGCAGAAACTACTTATGATTAATTATATGATGTACTGTAGTGTTGTAATCATGGCAAAATTGAGACTTCAGTAGTTATGCAGCCGATTCGAATGTATCACTCGATTTAATAGGTGATATCGCTGGTTACTAGTAGGCTCAGAAGGCTGTTATAAACCATTCACATGGTTAATCAGCTATAGATATACATGCTGCGACCGGAAGTTAACGAGAATTATTCATATTATTTATTAAATTTCCCATCTGGATCTGGAATCTTCTCTATTAGTACAGCTGATTAACCATGTGAATGGATGATAACAGCCTTCTGAGCCTACCAGTAGGCGCAGAAGGCCCCTACTGGCCCATATCTATCAGCTGATAACCATTGATAATGCCCGTTTAATCAAGTGATAACATTCAAAGCGGGTGAGTTATAATACAAGACCAAAATATAACAGTATCAATAATGAATCAATACCAAAAGAAAACTAAAACAGCAGAGAAGTAACTGAATAATAGATAAGCAGACAACAACTTAATATTACTTAAAAATACTTAATATAAATTAATAAAATGATAAATGACATGCCAGTGTCACAGTTATGTCACTTTGGAGAACAAATATCAGTTTATTATACAGCTTAGACTTCATGTATATCTTTGCAATGTAGGTTATTTAGCTCAAAGTATAAAGCCTAATAAAACACTATTAATGTCACCAACTGCCTCGTCAAGCTCCAATATCAAATATAGTCACAAAACGAATCAAACTTATTTAAGCTGTAAAGAGATATACAACCAAAATCTAGTTACTAGTAATATTATTTACTAGTAATGTTACTTTATGCTTAAAATGACAAGAATTTTACAATGTATAAAGATATGCAAGGATAATATTGAGACCATTTGACCAATTTCATTTATAGCATTGCTTATTTGACACTGCAGCCTATCAAAATAAAATACCCACCAGGGACATTCAAATCAGGAATGTCAAGGTAAAGACATTTAAAACACTCCACAAAAAATGAAATCTGAATGCTGCGGAGGTGCAAGGTGGCATATTTTCAGTTTGTATATTTTTAGCTGAAATTGTTTGGCTGTTGAAATTAGGTGAATCCCTAAATGAAATCATTATACATATATTGCATTAAACATTTACACTTTCAGCAGCTGAAAACTAAGTGTATTCCTAATTAAAATCATTATGGATTTACCCTTATTGTCCATTTTCGGTGTGCATTCCAGAGTACAAAAAGCAGAGTAAATCTCTTGGCTTGACACTGATGGGCTAGTAAAGCCTGATGTTGGTTGACTTTATACCGCAGCTGCTCTCCTTGGCTCATCTTGCCCTTGGCCTATTGCAAAGAGGGAATTGTTGGAAAATATGCAGAACCTGGTGCTCAATTAGCTGCTAATGGATTGATTCCTGTAAAACACAGCATCTCCTGTGGGATCAGGGTGGATTCGGGCCATGTGCTCCAGGCAGACCACAGAAACAGACGTGAGGTTTGGACAGCAGTGGCCCAAATGCTGACAGGACGCCTGTAGGCACAGGATTAGGTGAAGCACAGGCGAGGAGAGAGACTTTAGGATGGGATTTAATGAGCTCATTTCATCGCTTCATAAATTATTCATTTTCAGTCAGAAACCAAACATCTTGCAGATTCACCGCTGCTCCGTCAATCATTTTCCCAAAGAGGTTTTATTTTCACATTAAACTAAGTTGGAAAAAAAATGACCAGTTTCGATCGGTTTGTTCGATCTGTCACATTAGACATTTAAAGTAAACTCATTCCAGCTCAACGATGACACAGCGCAAATGAGAAATGTGAAAAAGAAAAAGTGAGAGTAAAGGCAATCGGCAGCATAGATCGAACACTGACAAACCGATGAGAAAATTACACCAATCTCTCATCTTCGCTGCAGGATTTTAAATACTGTAAAACACACAAAATATGGCCAGAACATGTCATTCTTGTCTGGTCAGACATGGGCTAATGATAACCTTGACATCTGCAAAGACATCAGTCTAGGTCAGCGACACAGAAAAGATATAAATCACTTGCAACAGAGAATCCCTTGTGTGGCAATATAGAGTAACATCAAACCTGATGCTGCAGAAAACTACAAAATGTCACTGAAGGACGGAATAAATCAATAGGCCAGTTGAGGTCAGGAGTTAGTGATTTTACCATAGGAAATAGCCATTTACAGTTAAAAACAGAAAGTTACATACAGTCTAAAAAAAGGAACATAACCATTTTTTTTTCAAAATGTCTGATGGTAAATCATACTAAAAGTTTACTATTTTAGGTCCGTTAGGATTACCTAAATGATTTGCATTTGCTAAATGCCAGAATAATGAGAGAATTTTTTGAGAATTTTTTTGATTATTTCTAGACAGTCCAAAGTTTACATACATTTCCTTGGTATTTTTTTTAGCTTTGCTTTAAACTGTATAACTTTGGTCAAATGTTTTGGGTATCCTTCCACAAGCTTCTCACAGTAGTTTGCAGGAATTTTGGCCCATTCCTCCTGACAGAATTTGTGTAACTGAGTCAGATTTGTTAGCTGTCTTGCTCGCACAAGCTTTTTTAACTCTGCCCACAAATTTTCTATAGGATTGAGCTCAGGGCTTTGTGATGGCCACTCCAAAACATTCACTCTGTTGTCCTTAAAGCACATTTTAAAGGGCACCTATGGTGAAAAATCTACTTTTCAAGCAGTTTGGACAGACATATGTGTAGGTATAGTCTATAGACCGTCATATTGGGGTGATATAATCATACCCAGTGCTTTTTTTCACTTTAGCAACATAAAAACGGTGGACCAATTGGAACGGTTTTGAGACCAACCACAACTTGACGTAGGAGTGCGGTCCCCCTGCCCACCGAATTGATTGACAGTTGCGTATTAACATGTCTCTGTAGTAACGTTTGTAATCATATCCACAAGACAGGACGTGCGCAAATCAACCTTAAATAAAAGGTCTGTTCAGTTTGCTAGGATCATCAATCATCATCAAATGTGATCAAGAGTGAGTTTTACAAGTTTGAAATGTTTTAAAACAGTGAATGTTAATGAATTACAGCGATTTACTTCAGCTTTACTTCATCACCACAGCCGCGTGACAGTACAATTATAAAAGAAGACGCTTCAATCCCGGTTTGTGGACGTTAAATCAGGTTTATTTTGTACATTAACGTAACAGATATACATACAGCAGTGGATATTAACCTGTATTCTGTCACATTTGCGTGCAAAGACAGTGCAAAGCAAAACGCGCGCGCTGTATGTATGTGCATGTGTGTCTGTGTGTGCGTGAACTTTGTATCGACATTGTGTGTGACTCATCCTGCAGCTCCACACAGATGCATAAAATAATCATTGATAAAGTTCTTACTGTTGTTTTTCTCACAAACGTTACGTGAGATCAGCTTCCTTTATGATTGTGTCAGTTGTCTGAGGCAGCCGAGGGCGGAGACTGAGGCACGCTGAAAGGCACGTGGAAACGGTGGGCGGTGAGGACTAGCCTTAAAGGCCCAGTACACAAAAACACCAAAAATCTGTTGAGAGCTATAAAACGCAAACTAGTGAAAGCTATAATAAATAATCTGATGGGTGTTTTGAGCTGAAACTTTACAGACACATTCTGGGGACACAAAAAACTTATATTAAATCTGGAAAAAGTGGTAACCTAGGTGCCCTTTAACTAATTTGGCAGTATGCTTAGGGTCATGGTCTGTTTTGGAAGACCCATTTGTGGCCAAGTTTTAATTTCCTGGCTGATGTCTTGAGATGTTGCTTCAGTATTTCTACATAATGTTCTTTCTTTATGATACCATCTATGCTGTGAAGTGGACCAGTCCCTCCTGCAGCAAAACAGCCCCACAACATGATGCTGCCGCCCCCATACTTCACAGTTGGGATGGTGTTCCTAGGCTTGTAAGCTTTCCCCTTTGTCCTCCAAATGTAGATTTTTTAGATTATAATTAACTTTATTGTCATCATACATGTACAAGTACAAGGAAACAAAAGGCTTGTTGATTTTTCCATGTTGTCACAAAAGGAAGCAGTGTGTTTGAGGTTTTCCTTAAATAATATTCTACAGTTGTGCCTCCAATTAACTCAAATGTTGTCAATTAGCCAATCAGAAACTTCCAAAACCTTGACACCATCATCTGAGCTTTTTCAGAGGCATAATAATCTTATTGTATGTAAACTTGACTTTAAGAAAAGTTATAACAATTTCTCAAAAAATCTCTCTCTCATTATTCTGCTATTAAGCATAACAGAAACAAATTTGATAATCCTAACTTACCTAAAAGAGAAAAAGTTTAGTCACATTAACATCTGACTTTTTTTTAAATGGTTATGTGCCTTTTTATTTAGTGTATGTAAACTTCTGGTTTCAACCGTAGGTGTGACCTAAAGCATAGATGTAGTAAAGTCACTAGTGTTAAATCTACCAAACCAAAAAATGTGAAAAAAGACAACCTAGTCACTTTGTTTTGGAAAAACTTTTCTATTGGCCCATTTCCACTGAGTGGTACGGTACGGTACAGTTTGGGTCGGTACGGGTCACCTTTATCAGGCTTGCATTTTCACTGCCAAAAGGGCACCAATGGTTTCAGTCGATGTCATTCTCACTCGAGGAAATGTCAAAGTAAAGCTGTACGGGTCGTTCACATATCATATGAGAAGCACTTCTCACAAAACAGAGGCTTTATACACATAAATACTTGTGTATAAATGTTCATTACTCACCTTTCTATGAACATGATTTGATTGTAACTGCAGATCAATGATATAAAATAGCCTACTGTAACGTCTGCAATTATATAAAATAAATAAATAAATGCAACACATACAGACCCTTACAGTCTCCGATATGTTACAAATTACAGAAAAACTACACACAGCATACATTTAGTCCTTATTTGGGTTTAAAAACAAGACGCAACATATAGCCTACAGTGCAAATCTCTCTTCTGGTACCTCTCATCTCTCATTTGGTACCCTTTTATTGTGCTAGGTACCCTTTCGAAAGGGTATCCAAAATGTGGTATGGTACGGTTCACTTTTTGGTATATTTTGACAGTGAAAACGGCCCTAAAAGCACACCAAACTGTAACAGGCCATACCACTCAGTGGTAATTGGCCATATGTAAGTATGAGGGAAAACACTAGACTTGACTTTAGATTTAGTGTTTAATTTTTGGAAGCAAATAGGCAAGAAACTTTACTTTAGAAGATAAATTAATCCACTACTGGTCATTTCCGACATTTTAGCAGTATGTGATTGATTTGTTTTGTTCTTTCTGGATTTCAGAATAGCATGCACTCTTCTGGAAAGCAGCAGCTCATTTGCATTTAAAGGGACACATACAAAAAGGTTTTTGCTTCCAAATAGGGGCAAATTTTATAAGATACAATACATGATCTGTTGGGTATTTTGAGCTGAAACTTCATAAATGCATTCTAGGAACTGAAAAAGTATATTTTACATCTTTTTGAAAGAGGTGGTTCATTCCGCTGTGATGACCCTTGATAAAGCAGGGAAGAAGTGAGTGGAAAGGATGAAGCATCAAACACCAAGTTGTGATTTGTTCATAACTCTACAGATCTATTTGAATGCATGCTAAAGAGACTCCGAAAACAGGATGCACACAGTATGTAAATACAGATGAGTGTTTTCAGCACCTCAGAGGTGTGATTTGAGAGCCATGGTAACGCATACTCGAGAACATCCGCAGTCTTCACCCCTGCCAATAAGCCTCCTCAACTTCATGTGTGTCAGAAATGCTACGAACTCAAATACAGCAGCAGGGCTCTTTGAAATACTTAATTCTGATTGGTCAGTCACAGCAGTATGTGAGAAAATCTGCATAAATTACTGTTGGCCAGGCAACCACTTTCTTACACAGCTGTGCTAAGTGATGACACGAAGAAAATTGCTGTATTCATTTTTCATAAGGGTGTTAACTAAACTTTCAATTCTACATTGAACTTTTATCATTTGTAAGGAAATTCCCATAAATCTGCCGATATATGAGCAGTTTGTCATAATTTCAAAAGAAATACTTGATACACACACACACACACACACACACACACACTCAAAACGAACAAAAGGATGCATGTGAATGAATGAATAAAAATATGATTGATTAACTTAGTTTGAAAAATTGTATGTATGTTGCTTTAAAAAGGATGTATAATTTGTTTCAGACAACTTTTGCCAACAAAAATGTAGGGCTCTATTGTAACGATCTAAGCGCAAAGTTTAAAGCACATGGTGCAAAAGCATTAAAGGCATGTTAGTATCCGCAAATCTTATCTTAAGGATGGAAAAATACGGTCTAACAGGTTGTGCTTATTCCCCTTATTCCCTTATTATATGGGTGTGTTTTGAGAATAACGTGCATTAAACTAATCAGAGTCTCATCTCCCATTCCCTTTAAGAGTCACGTTACGTCACGCCATGGCGAATTTGCTATTTACATGGCGGACTTTGTAAGTGGAAAACTGAACACTTCACTGTTAAACAAAACAGTTAAACAGACCATCTGCATGAGGATAAAGAACGAGCCTCCTCCACTCGGCCTCTTTACTTTCTCTTTCTCTTTACTCCTTTACTTTCGTGGATGAGGAAACAGTGTTGTGCGCACTTCACTGAAGACATCCATTAGCCTACATAATTAATTTAGTTTCTTAAGGGCAAGTATTTGTTTCAAAGCTATTTCTAAATTCAGTTCTAATTTCCAGCAAATGAATAAATGAACAATAACTGTGGTAAAAAGAGTTATATCCAAACACACGTCCTATACTTATGCCTCATATGGTGATGCATACGTCTCCAAAACCTGACAGCGGGACACATATAAACTTGTTTTTATTAAAACAAATATAAATATGCATATAATATAGAACACTACTAATAAAAATAACATTATACAAATGCAAATTGTCATGAATGAACTGAACCCCCCCCCCCCCCCCCCCCCCCACCACCACCACCCCTCCCCCCCGTCCCCTAGGTAAAGAAAGCATGGAGGTGGTGTTTTTTATATTTACGTAGAAAATTATAATTTTGTAACATTTTAAACTTTTAATTTTTTTCATATGTAAAGATATTTGTGTATTGCTGTACATCCTATGTGTATTAAGCAATGTGTAAGCGTTTGAACCTGCTTAGGCGCAACTAACGCGCTCTGCACTGGACTTTAAACTAGCTTTTAGTTGGTCAATGGCACAGTCTATTTTAGTTTCTCAAAATAGCAATGCGCCAACAAAGCGTCGTAACACACCTCTTTTTTAGACTGGCACACCCATGAGTCCACAAAGTGATGCAAATGGATTTGCTATTTAAACAACGTGACGCAAAATGAGAAAATTAGGGTTGCACTGGTCTGAAAATAGCAACAAATTGCACCATGCTCGCCTTGCGCCTTATTGCTTCGGGAGTATGATAGGGCCCTTAATGTTTAAAATGTTTTATGTTTCGCATTTAGTACATCGGACTTTACTAAAATAAAATGAAAATTAAATAAATTTAATTAATACAAACAATAAAGCATTTAACACACAACAAAATGAAGAAACCTTTATCTAAAATTACAATTTAATTCATACTTTAATAATATCCACAGCAGTATCCTGGTTAAACTAAAACACACTAAACTTGTTCATCACTTCCACAAGTTAATGCATCTGAACTATTTATAAACATTAAGCGTAAGCTATTAATTTCTTTAGAGATCAGCTAATTTCATACATTCATTTAATTGAATTATTTTGAAACATATTTTTACATGTTCATCTCTGTAAAATGTCAGAAGAGGCAGGCACCCGATAACTGAAAGGTTTTGGCAGAGGACCACAAGTATGAATCAGTCTTACACAAATTTAATTAGAAGCAAAAGCAACAAAAGCTGAGTTGACAAAGTGCCAGGATCCACATTTACTGGAGTGTATCAGAGACACGGCTCAGTGGGACAGTTCTGATCCTACAGCCCAAAGCACAGATTACACACACACATACACACAGACGGAAGATAAGAACACTGACAAACTATTCTCATAGATTCATCCAATCTGGCATTGACCAGATCTTGTTGTGTGTGCACGCGTATACTATTAATATAACCAATAATGTGGTGAAAATCAAGTCTTAATGATAGTTTCAGGTTGAATATTACAGAATCCAAATTTAAATGTGAGATAATTTGAACTTAATATCAAAATTATTTGTATTTTTTAAGATTGTAATTACATAATGTTTATTTGGATTTACTAGGAGTTTGTATTTCTGTATTTATTTGAGATGTAAAGTTTTTGTTTAAGTGTCAGTGTTTGTGCATTAGACTTTTTTTGGAAGTGGTGTTAGAGAGGCCAGCAGGGGGCGCTCAACCTGTGGTCTGTGTGAGACATAATGCCCCAGTAAAAGTGAAGGGGACACTACACTGTCAGTGGGCGCTGTCTTTCGGATGAGACGTTAAACCGAGGTCCTGACTCTCTGTGGTCATTAAAAATCCCATGGCACTTCTCGTAAAGAGTAGGGGTGTAACCCCGGTGTCCTGGCCAAAGTCCCACAATCGGCACTTACCCATCATAGCCTCCTAATCATCCCCATCCACCGAATTGGCTCTATCACTGTCTTTTCACTCCACCAATAGTTGGTGTGTGGTGAGCGCACTGGCGCCGTTGTCCTGTGGCTGACGCGCATCATCCAAGTGGATGCTACACACTGGTGGTGGTGTGGAGAGACCCCCCTCATGATTGTGAAGCGCTTTGGGTGTATGGCCATACACAATAAATGCGCTATATAAATACACATTACATTACATTACTGTAAATTGAAAATGTAAAAATAAATTTTTCTGTGACAACAAAGCTGAGTTCTTTAGAAATCAGTCTAATATGCTGAATTGCTGCTTAAGAAACTTTTATTTATATTACTATTACCATGTTTAAAATAGTTTTGCTCATAGGTCTCAAACTCAATTTCTGGAGGGCCGCAGCTCTGCGCAGTTTTGCTCCAACCCTAATCAAACACAGCTGATCTGGTAGTGTCGTCTTGAACACCTTGATTAAATGGTTTAGCTGTGCTTGATTAGGGTTAGAGCAAAACTTTGGAGATCTGCGGCTCTCCAGGATATGAGTTTGAGACCTATGGTTTAGCTGCTTAATAACTTGAATAGATCAGGGGTGCTGAAACTTTTCTTATGAATGCCCAAAAATTACTTGAGTGAGGAGGGTGGGCCGAAGGTAAAATAAATAAATGTACAAAAAATGCAATCATATTAATATTTAAACTTTTTTTGTTTACATTTTATAATGAACTCCTACAAAAAAAAAAAAACATAAACACATTTATAACACAATGGTATAAATACACGAGTCGAGTTGAACATTCCTTTGCCTTGATTTGCTCGTCGATGTTTTGTGTATTGTCCTTTATCTTTGACAGTATTTACATTTGAAAAAATCTGATTTATGCACAACATTTAATTAAAACATTTAATTTTAGTTGACTTTTTTGTAGCTCAACAATTAAACAAACAAACAAACAAAGGATACATTAAATTAGAAATGATGATCTCTCGCATTTGCCACAATCTTCATTCTAAATCTCTTCTCAGATGGGATGATGGCCCTACTTTGGGCATCTCTTGAATAGGTGAACAACCATTTGTAAAGAACATCATTAATTCAATGAAACTCTTTTGTAATGTCTTTACTCACATTATAATCAACTTAATGAATCTCTGGTCATAAATAATGTAAACAAGTACATGTAAGTAAAAGCCTACAGTGAATGCATAAATACTTCAAAAAATTCAAAACTTATTACATTAATTAAAATTGCAATTACAATTGTAATTCATTTTACAAAAGTAAAAAAGATTATCAAAAAATATTTAAAAAAAAAACATAAAAAAATTTAAATCCACATTCTTGCTTTTCACCCAAGTGTGTGCAGAAATGTAGCTTTCAGGCAAGAATTTCTGTGTATCACTACCTAAGACTCGACCAAGTGTAAACAGATTGGATGAATTTGGATGTGTGTCAAAATATCAGCTCGGTACTGTGAAAATGTAGTGAGTGAGAGATACATTGAGACAGAGAAACAAATAGAGGGAGGAAGTCAGAGAAGACAAACACACAGATCTCTCATCACACAGATGCAGTGAAGGTGTTGACAGATGTCCTTCTCATTGCTCAACTCCAGTAACGTCTTCAGGGTCACAGACAACAAGACCAAACTCACCGACTCAACATTCAGCAGGAGCATAAATACACCACATTCTCCAAAAACAACAGATACAACTAGAGTGTCTGAGAAGATTATGAGTAAGGATTATTTTTTATTTGCTAAACGCCATTTAAAATTCTCCCCATGACACAAATTACACTGTAAAAGTATTAGTTGACTTTACTTAAAGGGATAGCTCACCCAAAAATGTAACCCTCAAGTGGTGAGGTGCTTTATCTTTTTGAAAAAAATAAAGATTTTGGCTTGATTTGATATAAAAAAAAAGTTGCTGCATAACATTTTTCACCTCCAGATGGTCCAGATGGTTTTATATACTTTTAAATAAAAATCTCTAATGCTTGAAAAAAGAAGTAAACATGAATACTGTGAATGAAATAAAGCAGAATTGGTCATTGTTATATAAATAAACTGTTTAATTGAATTATATTTGTGCGATTTGTCAAAGATGTAGACAAATTGATTACAGTTAATAAAAAAAATATATATAGCAATGCTCACATGCTTATAAGTAGCATTGATTAACTAGTATTAGCATTAACTTGTAAATGATCTAGATAACTAGCATTAACTTAATCGGTTAGCATTAATTGAAAAAAATGGTACTAATTTGTAGCTAATAAGACTGTCTTTATTTAATAAAAGCAATATTATTTTTGCTAAAAAATAACTTAATTTAAATAATTCTAGATTCAAAATCAATTAACTTTTGCTTCATTTATTTAGGAGTGTTAGTGTCACAATCACCAGCAATCCAGCCTGTGCAGATCGCTGGTAAACACATATCTGCCATTATATGGACTACAAGATCCAGTCATGCACTGCACACACATACACACCGGTTCCTAATCCTGGCTGGTTGCTAACTCACACAGCTGAAGCTACTCAAAGACTGATTAGTTGGACTATTTATACAGCACACTAACACACAGATATTGCTGAGTGTTGTTATATTGTTTGTGAACATTACTACGCGGTTTCCTTGCCTTGCCTTTTCATGTTAGGACTTTGCTTTGCTGTTTTATTTGTTTACGTTGCCTGCCACCTGCCTGTACTGACTATTTGCCTGCTTAGCGACCATGACTCTGGATTGCCCGTATACATCTGTTTGCTCCTGTGTTGACTGTTTCTTGCCTGACCATGCTCTGCAACCCTGCATTTGGGTCCACACTTCCCTTGTCAGTGTCACTTCACATTACACTTAACCCCCAGGGGTCGAAGACTGCGTATACGCGTTTTGACAAGCCTTCACTTCTTAACGCTGAAATGAACTTAAATTACACTTTCAGTTTTGATCGTACAGATAAGATCAATACATCAATCGAATCAGTCTAGTCTACTAGAATAGTAGAATCATGACTAGTTTTTAATGTGTACACTCAGAATGACAACAAACGTGTGTGCTTTTGCAAAATAAGGATAATAAACAGTGTAGGCAATCTGTCTTTTCTCTCTCCGTGAACTGTTTTTAGAAACGCGTCAGTATAATGGACTGAAACTCCACGAAAACAAAGCACACAGACATGAGGCACATATCTTTAGAAAGCTTGAAGTGTCTACTTTTAAATGCAGTGAGTGCATGTTGAAAACAAATATTGTTTGATAAAGTAATCGGTATGAAACCAACACTATGTCTAGTTTCTCAGTCTGAGCTCATTAGAGTTCATGCGGCCACGCCCACGAGGCTTTGTTATTATAACCGTCTGCATGAGACGCACACAACATGTAGACTGTGTCAGGAAAAACACGTCATTAAAATGAACTGAAACTCAGGGATGAGAGCTATATCTATAGAAAGCTTGATATGTCTAGTTTTGCATTAACCAATTCAAGTCGAAAACAAATAATCTCTTTTCATGTAATCCGTATAAAAGTAAGGACTGGTACGGATTCTCATTACAGCGAACGTGATCTCGCCCTCAGTGAGCGCAATGTTCATATGGAAATGAACTGAGGTGAGCCACCTCACGCTCCCGAGACATGGCATCAAACGACAAGCTTTATTATACTTATAGTTATAGTTACTTATAGTTTCATTGCTATACAAAGTGTATCCTATAACGTATAGCGTATAATGATAAACTTAGGCCTATATAATCAAATGTAATGTTATATGAAATAAACATTTATATATGTATGTGTTATTATATGTATTATTATTATATGTGGATATTACCATAGGCTAGTGGTTATATTACCTCAGCATCTATTGAATTAATAAAACTAATTATTTCATGTACTTTAAGTATGTTTCAAAACAACTGCAATATTCACTGTAAATTACTAATAATGTTTTTCATGTGTGCATAGTAAACCTATTTCTGGTTGATAGTGTTAAAATATAGTCTCTTTGTTATTTGCATTCTGTTCTATCAAGTATGCATATGCTAAGCTATTGTGAAAAATATATACTGACAGTTGTTTACAAAACAGGTGCTGTTCAGTTTATAATTCCTATGGGGTAACTGAGTTTATTAGGTAAATTAGTACTAGTATCAGTGAACATCACAAAAATGTTAATAATGTAGTCTATGTAATGAGCTTGCTTATTTTTTTCCAGATGTGAAAACAACAGCGGTAAAGAGGGACTGATGCTGACATGGCTCCACAGGCTCTGAGATTCCTACCTGTACAGCTAAGGCCATGTAATGCTCACACTGGGCTTTTACAAACCTTACACCCTTTATTATCTTACACTCTTCATATTTACATTGTTGATTATGCCCTGAATGTGTCTTCTGTACACAATGTTTCATGTGTAAATTCAAGCACATGCCTTAAGTTATATGCATGTAAAGTGTATTTATAAGTAACTTTATCAGTAGATTTGCTATATGTAAGTTTGCAGAGTTTTATACAGTGTACTGACTCTCACACGTGTATCTAGAGTTATTTTGTGTGATAGTTAAATATATTTTAAATAAACTGCAAACAAAAAAATATATAAACTTATTTTTCCCTCAGATTCTTTCTTGAAACTCTTCTCTCTGAGTCACATACCTGTCTGATGGCTCATTATGCAGCTCATTTTGCAGGTCTTGTCTTCTCAGGTGTGGATCACTGTATTAGTAATGATAGTTCATGCCTTCTCGCATAGACTATTTTCACTGAGAAAGTACTGACTTAAAAAATGTAATTCAATATTTTGTTTTCTGTGAGCAAGTAAACAAGATGATTCTCATATCATTTTGAAGCAAAAACACTAGGCTACAAGATCCAGTTCTCAAAAGTCTTGTGAACAAATGTTCTCTATGTGTTTCATGGCCTTGTTTCAGTGACTTTAAAGTTTTAGTTTTTCACTAACCACGCATAAAAGTTTCTTTCTCAAAAAACACAAACACATACAAACATCCTGCTTAGATATTATTGTGCCGTTTACAGTGTTATCACACTTTATCCATTTATATGTTTTTGAGATACTGAAAAAAACACAACCGTCAGTGCATGTCAAATTTTCTCCACTGCCCAAAACACCCTTAATATAAGATTATTGAAATTCATGTTTTTCAGTAAGAGTTTTTGTGTGTGTGGGGTGTGTGTGTGTGTGGTGTGTGTGTGTGTGTGTGTGTGTGTGTGTGTGTGTGTGTGGTGTGTGTGTGTGTGTGTGTGTGTGTGTGTGTGTGTGTGCTGCAGAAAACACAAAGAGAAAATAATCTGGAGAAACAAAACTCACTCAATAGGCCTACTACTGTGATACTAAAGTCATGTTAAAATACCAAGTGTAACACTAACTTCATGATGGATAAAAATAAAGCACCAAGCCAAACGCACCTCTCATTCATTTTTCACAATGTATATGAATTATTGTACCACAGCCTTATTATTTAAAATGATTTATTAAGGACCTAACAAGAGTAGAATTTATAGCCCAACACTGAAGGAGAAACTTTCAGGTGACATAACATGACCAAGGGAACCGTCACATTCACACCATCAGTTCTTTCAGAGTCGTCTAGAGTTTTGCTCTTTCATGCATCACAGACGTTCTGTTTTTGACAAGCTTAAAAGTGCCTTTGGTGAGATATAAAGAGAATATCCGTCATCAGATTCACCGGGGAACACAAAAGACAGAAGCAACATCCCATCAGCTCACCTCTGCTATCGCACCTTCTCTTGTTCTTTGCGGTTCCTCAACCCGAAATAGCTTCATTCAAGCAGTCTTCATTATTAAACTACAAAATCAACGTTTCTGTCTTAAGAAACCTGAATTGGAATTCCTCCAAATCTCTCTCTCTGGGGATCAAGGCGACAGAAAGAGCTCAAAAGATCAAAAAGTTCACTGCGGTATGCGCTGTTTTGGAAAAGGACACTGCGTCTGTGTGTACACACTAAAATACAGCACTGAGGTTTACAGTCAAGCTATTGTGAATATGGCCGCATGGCATATCCATAATCAAACCACGAGGGAAAGTCATCATACATTAATGTCATTTGTGAATTAGCCAATTAGTGGCAAATAGTATATCAACAAAACTACCATCAAACATAAACACTTCAGTAAAGCCAGCTCTGCAATCAGTAGTAAATTTCCAGCACATGTTTTCAGATGGAGCAGTACGTACTAAACAAAGCTTTAGTTCACTGACAAGCTGTAATAAAGCGCAGACCATTTAATCGCGCTATAATGAAATCGAAGATAATCATCTTGCAATGACAACTTTACGACTTGTAGTAAATGCTGATATCTTAAGCATGTGAAATGACCACATTTAATGCTTTTACTCACTGCATAACTTAAGTCAAATGTCAGATGATGTGGCTCCTAACACAGAAAAAGGCATGCTACATATTTCATAGTATTCTAAGGAACGATATTGTCACTATTATTACTGTATATACTTTATTATTAGGAACATTCTAATATGAAGAACTCAGATTAACAATATATTGTCAAAGTCTCCTTTATTAGTCACTCTGAAACAATAAAAACCATTTAAATCTTCCACCATAGGCTCATTCTGAAAACGTAGCCCTATATACATTTCTGGAGATCACGAATTATGTAGCCAGAGCTACGTATGGCTGCATTTCATCTTTAAAATAAACGCTACAGGCAGTATGACGCCATTCCTTTTCGCAGTTACCAGCTGACCAACATTCCTCCATATGGATAGCTTTTCCACTGTTACCAGTTTGTTTGGTAGCTCGACATGTACGTTGGCAGACTTGAGATGCAGAGAGAAGTTGACCATGACAACAGGGTTAGAGTCCGGTGAAGAAAAGTTTCAGAAAGCAGGTAAGACAAAAGCAAAAGCTAAAAAATAAAATAAACAAGTAAATAACAGGTTGAGAATGTGGTAAAATCTGAAAATGTGGTAAAAATCAGGGGGCTTTTCTTTTTCTGGATTGCTTTTGAAAACAAAGCTGTGGTTGGGTTAAGGGAAGTGGGTGGGCGGGTCAAGCAGTGCTTTTTAAAAAACTATTGATTGGGTTTAGGGAAGAGGAAGGATGGGGAGATCGGTCGGTTGGTCAGTCAGTCAGTCAGCAGTGGCCTCTGGTGGATTTACGTGAGAACAGCAGGTGCAAATGGCACTCGCAAGAGAAATTTAAGATCTGAAATGCATACACAGCGACTCTGGTGGATCCGCAAAAACAAAAACTGCAAAAAATGTAGCTCCTGACGTATTTTCTCTCTCCGAAGAAATGTATATAGGGGTACAAAATCAGAATGAGCCTGGGTTGAAATCTTCTGTTTATCGCTATAGAGATTTCCATTTTGCCATATTGGGAGTTTCCATACAAGAGCGCCCTCTGGCATTCGGATAGAGATTTACTACTGATCACATAACTGTGCTTCCCTGAGATGTACATGAGAATTACAGCTTTTGATTTATCATGATTTTGATTTTGTTGTCATTTCAAGTTATTATGCAGCCCTACTGCCAGGCTTTCCAGGACAAAAAAAAATACCCAAATAAAGTAAATGGTGATTAACATTAACCATTTTTGGCTGTCTAAAATTGATATTAAGACAGCTTCAAAGTAACCCACATAACCATTTATACATTTACATACGATGGAGATCAAATGTAGACCACCAACTTTTCGTAAATTTCAAACCACTGTTTTCCTATGTTTTGGTTATACTTACAGGAGTAAAAGTGCATATTTAACCATATTTCATGATTTACTTACAGTATATTATGAAGCACACTGTAAAAGAGTTAAAGGAGATATTTAAACAATTAAAACTGATCAAAACATTTTCATATTATTTAAATGACAGCCAAACTTTCCCGTTTTCACTGACTTTGTAAGATGGAGAGCTGTTCTAAGACCCTTTAAGATTAAAGATGCAAAAACATAAAGACTAACTGCAAATTTTCCTGAAACTACTGTACTCATTCAACACAACACACATATAGACAGTTAGCACTCAGCACAACACCAAAGATGACAGCTTGTCTTTAATTGGCAATAACACACATGCTGGATGCTGAAATACAGTACGCCACTGTACTGGGCCTAAAACTGGATCTGACAGTCTGATGGTCACAGTATGTTTAGAAAATGAAAGAGGCTGTTTAAATAAATTCATAAAAGTGCAACACAAATTGAACAAAACTGACACAACTTACAAATGTACATTTACCTTTTATACATAATATACTTTAAGTAAAATAAAATTATAGACAGACAATCAATATATCGACTTATCGCACAACACATGGCCGTGACCTCAATCATTTTTTAATGAAAAAAATCAATATCAGCAACATTTAGCTCTATTTAGGGTGTCAGTGTCAGTATGATTTAAAACAAAACACTATAGTATTTACTATAATTTACTACAGTATATTTTTGTGTGGGTGTCTAACACCTGAATCTGTTACTTTTTTCTAGTTTTTTTTTACCTTGTACATTTTTGTTAATATTTATCATTATTATTATTTATTTGTTTAAGATGTTATGTTTTCACATTCAAATCCTAATTATTAAATTATTAAAATGACTACAATTAATTTGAATGAAATATTATTAAGAATAAAATATTATGTGTTCTTTGGAAGAGTGTACTTGCAGTATGATGCTATTGTCAGTCTGGCATTATAAAATGACTGGCATTAAATGGTCTTAAAATGACAATAATATCATTTATCGCATTATATTTTGGTACAGTATATCGTACGACGAAAAATAGCTATCTTGACAGGCCTAAGACAGACTGCATATTACTTTAGAATAGGGCTGCACGATATTGGAAAATTTTGACATTGCAATATTTTTTTTCTCTGCGATATACAGTTGAATACAGAATTATTAGCCCCCCTTCGATTTTGTTTTCTTTTTTAAGGATTTCCCAAATGATGTTTAACAGAGCAAGGAAATTTTCACAGTATGTCTGAAAATATTTTTTCTTTCTGAAAAAGTCTTATTTGTTTTATTTCGGCTAGAATAAAAGCAGTTTTAAATTTTTTTAAGAACAATTTTAAAGTCAAAATTATTAGCTCCTTTAATTAAATTTTTTTTTTCGATAGTCTACAGAACAAACCATCGTTATACAATAACTTGCCTAATTACCCTAACTTGCCTAGTTAACCTAATTAACCTAGTTAGGCCTTTAAATGTCACTTTAAGCTGTATAGAAGTGTCTTAAAAAATATCAAGTAAAATATTATTTACTGTCATCATGACAAAGATAAAAGAAATCTTCAACTTCAACTGTATATATTGCGATATAAATACAATTTCAACTAGATGTTAAATAGCTCTATTTGCAAAGTCAATACTTTAGATTGACTGGGAGAATTTTTAGGGAAGTGAATGTAAATATTTTTATGTAGTTTATTATTACATATAATAACAAACTACAGTTATAAATAAACACCATGGAGCGCATATTAATTAAATAAACCACTTTATGGCTTTCTGGAGAGAGTAACGGCTTTCAGGTACAGAAATTGAATAATCAAACGTAAAATAAAACTGCGTAGTCTTCATCATATCAATAATTCAATAAATGAATCTTTATTAAACTTTTTCATGCACTGCTAAATACTTTAAACTCTCTTAAAATGCTCAAATAGTCATGGGCCTTAAAACACTTGCAGATGATAAACGTTCACTCTATTATGGTCAAATTTTGCAGTGTCTCCACAAAGCTGTGTGTTTTGACCTGTGGTTTGTGGTGATCTATAATGCAAACTCAACATTGCATATGTTGCAATGTGACTATTGCGTATGCACACACTGCGATATCAATGCTCAAACGATATATTGTGCAGCCCTACGTTAAGAATTTCAGAAAATGTTCATGTTTCTTTGAAGCACAACATAAAAGAAAAAATTATTCAGGTTTATACTTAAAGCAACTATTCCCAGCTGAGTATGTAATACAACTACATACATCTTCTGAACTAAATGTACATTGTTTAATGTCAATGCCTCTGAAAAACAATACAAACACAACAAAAATCTCACTGCAAATGACAATGCAAATAAGCCACACACACAAACCACACGGTAAAGTTTAAATACGCCACTGACAGTGGCCTGTTTCCCTGCTCTGAGTTAATTAATGCACCCCTAACCTGCACTGTAAGCAAGTCAAACAGCCACTTAGTCTGCGTTCCCTTCTGCGAGTTCGTTTAGCAATGACTGCACACAAGATCTCTCATGTAGGCAAAAGGCTCTAACTAGAAACCCCTCGAACCGCTGACGCACCGTTTAGAAGCACCTTGCGCATATTTAAGCAGTCAGCCAATGGCAGGACATGTCGCCGCCCCAAACCTACCTGATACATGTATGTGCTAAAGTAGATCCCATTGTGTAACTGGATCTTCGAAGAGGTGAGGTTCATCTCGCAAGAATCATATCAGAGCCGGGTTTGGATCTGCGAGCCCCCCGCAGCGAGGAGAGAAAGGGAGGGTGGAAAGAAAAAGAGAGACGGAGAGAACCGAACTCTCCCTCTGTCTCTAAATCCCTGATGGATGACAGTAAGCTAGAGAATAAATTAAAGTCGTCGATGCCGGCTCTGTTTAGCAGACAGAGGAGCACAACTCTGCGCACTGAGACCCACATGAAAACCAGAGACAGAGACTGAGAGAGAGACTCATGAGGGGAAGAGTAAATAGGGGTAGGAGAGGGAGCGTAGCAGGAAAAAAAAATCAAGCTTTACGGTACAAATGGAGAGGGAAATAGAGCAAGGGATGGGATGAAGACAGAGATGTGTCAACAGAGAATGAAGACGGGAAGGAAACAAACAGATGGTGCCTTCAAAATTGTGTACTTTCTGAGCAGGTACTACACTGGAATTTGAACTTACTTCAAAACTGTTAAAACACTATGTTCTATGTAGTTTAAATTCAATTCAGACACACTACATGTCCACTAGGGCTGGGAGATATGACCTAAAATCAAAACCTTGATTAACTGAAAACTCAATTTTGATTATCGAACAATTTTTGTTCAATGTAAATATTCATTTACTTATTAATAGTATATATTAATTACATTGTCTACGTTTGCTCAAACTGATTTGCTGTATATATGAGTGCTGGTCTTGGAATCGCGGCTATTCCAGCCAAATACAAAATAAACTGGCGATAAAGAATATATGCAGGACTCGAAATTAACCTTTTTGCTTGGTAGCACTGGTGCTCCTAACTTTAAAAATTTAGGTGCATCAGTCAAAATTTAGTCGCACCCACCAATTATGAGATTGCTAAGTTTTATATAAACAGATTTATTGCATTTTAAATCAACACTAATCAAAACTAACAAGCAAAAAATATATATGCTTGCGTGCGGAAATATGTCTCAACAAAATCCCGTTATCACAAGAAAATACATTTTTATAACATAACTGAGTGACCAAAAGGTACACGGACAGAGCGTGCACCGGCCCTGCACGCACTACTTGACATGAATGAATCTGTTAACGTGCCGTTCTCACGGGTGATGTCTAATATTGCACAGATGCTTTTGACATATACCTTATTATTTGTATACGTCATTTTAATAGCAATACCGGTCTTTTCATGAGCTGCAATATTAGTTTAATCTTAGTCAATGCAAACCCTTTTGCCATGGTGTACGTGGTGTTAACTTTTACTTATAGCTGCACGGCTGACAGCATCTGGCGATTAAATGAAGGATTAAACAGAACATTTCGTGCTTAAAATGTGTAGATGTGGAAAACAGTTACCTGAAAATTCCATCCCTTTGACTTTACAGTGAATGCTTTAGTTATTTTCATAGGGGACTTGAAGCCAATGGAAGTATTTTATCCACTCTTCGACAAATGTAGATTGTGGATTAACATTCACCACGATCAGTAATCAGATGTGCCATTATTTGTTGCTTTAGGTGGTTTCTAAAACAAAATCTGACCGTGTTGTTGTCATCCTCATCTTCAGCGCTTTACATTTTTGCAGTTGTAGCTCTCCTGTCATCTGAAGGCAGAAGGTGTTGACTGAGTGATTGACAGCTAATTTTAACCAATCCATTCGCGATCAGTGCTAGCGCAGTGGGCCAATAAAAAGAGCGTGAAGGCGGGGCAAGCATTGCGGGCTTTGTTTACTGCAGCAAGTTGACATGGCAACAGTTTTAATCTGTTCCTGAGCACTGCGTTTCAAGTGCAAAGATGCATTCTGCATGAATGTGTCCTAAATCTGCGCATGCGGTGAACATTTAGCAGTGAAAAACGGGCGCACGCAACAATTTTATGCACTCGCACAAATGCTCCCAAATATATTTTGAGGTCGCATAGATAAAATTTTGGGCGCATATGCGACCAAAACGGTCGCAATTTCGAGCCCTCATATGATTTACATGTAGCACGCCAACTACCTGACAATTGAGAGAATCATGTTCTCTCTATTTTTTGAGAGAGAAAGCGTGAGTTTATTGCTGTCAGTACATTTCTCAAGGGCTCACTCTGTCCACACGCGGATACAGTAGTATGTTTTAAAGAGATGTTATTAACAGGGTTTAAAAAACCCAATTTAATTCAATTCAATTCATCTTTATTTCTATAGCGCTTTTACAATGTGGATTGTGTCAAAGCAGCTTAACATAGAAGTTCTAGTAGTTCTAGTATTTCAGTTTAGTTCAGTTCAGTTTGGTTTAAA
>LR812529.1:26030007-26038073 GCA_903798195.1 Danio kyathit | reverse complement strand
TTTCACTGCTGAAGGTCCAAACACTGAAGAGCAAATCCATCGATGCGCAGCTCCACAAATCCCAAACCAAGCAAGCCAGTGGCGACAGTGGCGAGGAACAAAACTTCCCCAATTGACGAAAGTGAAAGAAAAAAAAACTCGAGAGAAACCAGGCTCAGTTGGGCACGACCATTTCTCCTCTGGCCAAACTTCTTGTGCAGAGCCGCAGTCTAGGTGCTGGAGGCTGAAGTAACTGACAGAAGTAACTGACAAGGAGAAATTGCATTGGTTATAGGTTATCAATTTCGGTTGTGATTTCTTTTTTGAATAATCGCCCAGCCCTAACATCCATCATGTTGTCATGATCTTTCAGTGTCAGTTGTGTCAGTTCACTTCCACTCATAAATAATTAACAGTGGCCTCATTGGAGAATAAAATGACCATTGAATTGTGTACTTCAGAATCTCAGTAGATGCACCAGGTCATCCAGGTATTTTTGCGCATTGTTTTACAAATACAATGATTTACATAATGACATAAAATGACATTCTGCTTGGCTCACTTATTAGTTTTTACACCAAATAAAGTGGAAGTACGCAATTTTGGGAAGTATGCAATTTCGAACAATGTTAACTGACATGATACAGTACGTAAGGTTGCACAGAGACAGAAATAGTTCTAGCTGTACATACATTGCGAATGCAAAAAAATATATACTTAACAGGTTTTGCATTTTGCATGGGTGTTTTCCATATACAGTATTTACACTTTCAAATTGTATTTTAGGACCTTGATTTCTGCTCTGTTAACTTTTGATGATATGATGTGAAAATGCAACTTCTCAGACTTCTATTTACATTTTTTTAGTAGTTTTAAAAAACTAATAGTATAAGGAATACTACACATAGCAACAAATAAAAAGTAATAAAAAAGCAGAAAAGGCACTGGCAGTCCTTTCCATGAGAAACCCAGACAATATAATGTTTCAAACTGCAATTTTGTTGATTTTGGTCTGCCTCTGTCTAACATTTAAAATCGATCACAATTTATTTTAAGCCTCATTCATACTATGAGCGACTCGCAGTGGCAAAGCGTCAAGTGACCGTTCATTTCAATGAAGAACGAGCGACTTCCGGCGACCTCCATCTAAGCAAGTGACAGCGACCGTTGGCGACCAGGTGGGATGCTTCAACTTTATGCAAATGAAGAGCAACTTTTTTGAGCAACAGCCAATAAAAGCATCAGTAGAGTTCACGTGATCTTCTCTCAGAGGCCAGTTGTATTCGTGCTGTATAGACCTACACAAACCTGCATATGCAACAGGTCGCCACCCAGAGCGACAGGCAGCTACATAGTCGAAGAAGAAAAAATGTAGTTTTTCAAAACATGGTAATAGTAGGGTCCTAATTATTAGTACTTTGAAAGGCTGTGCTTACATTGGCAAACATGAGCAGCAGGGCATTGGTCTTAAACTTGGTTAGGAGGTTTGGTGAACCCTGAGGAAATATTCCTTCCATTTATCTATGTGCATTTTAAGCCATCTGGAAGGCAATGATTAGATAACAATTCCTAATGCCAGCCTTCTTCGATCTGATTGGTCATCGCAGTCATTTTGACATTGAGGAACCCTTAATCAGCTCAGAGAACAAAGTTGTGCATCTTGTTGAAGTACTGTATATTTCCATAGCCAAAGCACAGTCATTATTGAGCAATTACTTCACTTCTTGTATTATGCAGCCCTGAAAAAGGTTCAGACATTGCTGAACTCAATGGTAGCTATGGCCATGGATGTCAACCTTTCTTTCATTCATTCATTCATTCATTCATTCATTCATTCATTCATTCATTCATTCATTCATTCATTCATTCATTCATTCATTTTCTTTTCGGCTTAGTCCTTTTGGAGGTCAACCTGCCTATCATAAATATATATTTAAACATTCATTGCGACGGCTTCATTAAAACATTCCCATTGAGGAACTACTCTATTCTGGTCAACACTGGTGCCAACTGATAGGGGTTTATTTAGCAGTTGACAACCATCTTTGCAATGCGGCCTTCATTAAGAGTTCACATTCATCCACTAAGACAAGATGAGCCAATAAAACAATGTTAAAAAAGGATTTTGCCATTTAGCTGGGCATACAATTATGCATGCTTTAATGTCAGAAGGTGTTAATCACATGAAGCCATCCAAGAATTTTCTTCATGTATCCAATGATGACATAAAGGTCTGAGATAAATCAAGCCATAAGCTAAATTGTTTTAATGAATCTCACATAACACTGATATTATGTAACAGTTCTGTAGCAAGATATACACTTGTCCAAGCAAACAACATAATGCAGCTTGCAACCAAACCAGAATAGAGGTTGTTATAAAGAGAAAGGGATTAGCATCACATTCTTCTGTTTCTGGGTTAGACATACAGCCACTATTCAGCTCACAACACACAGCTCAAAGGCTTTCCAAAAGTGGGGGTAAAAGTGACAGTAAAATGGTCATCCCAAAAGCCTTTCCAAAAAGAATTTTCAAGACAAAAACCATGCCTCAAGGCCCAGAGAAGATGTGAATGGATATTAAAGGAGAATTCAGTTTGCAGATTCATGAGAAAAAACTGAATGACGACTCTCTTGTCTTCTTTTTTTAAGTCTAAACTTTATTGAATTCTCAAAATTATGCCAAAATGTTAATTTTGGGCATTGTTCATGCAAATTGTTAATTAAATGAATGTGATGTGAATACTGCATCAGTACATTGTTTCCTTGCTAGAGGTGTGAATTTTCACTTGCATCATGATAGTATTTGATTATGAGTCAGAGGGTTTCAATTGTTGGTACTCTTAGTCTTTGTTAATCAAAATTAGAAAACATTGAAAATAAGGGTGTTTTCACACCTGCCTTATTTAGTTCGGTTGAATCACACTAGAGTTCGTTTTCCCTCTTGGTGCGAATTGTTCGGGCAACTGTAAATGTAGTAATCGCACTCGAGTGTGCACCGAAAGCAGACCAAAAAAGCTTACCGAGACCTCTTTGAAGAGGTGGTCTCGGTACGCTTTTAAACGAATTCTGAAGCAGTTCGTTTTTGTTGAGAACATGTTCAGAACTAAAACAGACCCAACTGCAAAAAGTACTGCACCTTTTTGGACTAATCCAGGTGCCATATTCCGATGTGCTGTCCCATCTTATGGGATGTGGAGGAGAGATATTTGTTGACAGCGCTTTACCATCAATTTTAAACAGAGAGAGAGGGAGGGAAAAACATTACCTAATGGATCGCTGGTAATATTTCCGGAAGATGACCATGTCACTATTTAGCAAAATGAATTTGCGCCTCTGCCATTTGGAATGCATTAAAACATTGTTGTTCAGCCGCAGCCGCACTTCATTCTCAAAATGAATAGTTTGTTTAACGTGACGTCCCTTCATAGTAAAAAAAGTGTCATTTTCTGTCTGCCGGTTTGTTTACTTGCGGAAGTTGCATTAGCATTTTCCCACACATTAATTCTGACCAATCGAAAAGCAGTTTAGGAAATACGTTCATTAACATCTAGCCAATGAGTGATGTGGATTTTGTCACATGACTGCATTTTGGTTCTTTTCAACTTTTTCTTTTTCAATCTTTTTCAACCAAAGCAATCAATGTGGTGTGAAAAGGACCCAAAAATGGCAGAAAAATGCTACAATGTATCATTTGTTGCCCTTGGTCCGGACCAAATGAACCGAATCACAGATGTGAAAGCACCCTAACAAACAGAAAAATATGACATAAGACAGCAGCATGTTTAGTACATTCAGACCTAATGCATGATGTTATTATTTTTACCCCAAATTATTGTTTACTGAAGACATAACCAACTATAGGTTTGTGTGAACAATGTGTGTATCTAATGGTTTGTTTCCACTGGCACATTGGGAGCGCAGCATAACGAGCATTTTCAGTTCATTCATATGGAAGTTCAGCGTAAATGGTCACGCAGTGCATTATCGGATTGAAAGCAGCATGAAGAAAGTGTTGAGAGCAGTCGACGTAAGAACATTTTACATGCCTCAGCGCACATTTGATGCTGTAGAAGAAACATGCGGTAAGCATTGAAGCCAAATACCACACTATGGCTATTATATTATGCAACCCAGGCTCATTGGAAATTAGGGTTGTATGATATGGAATTTAGTACCAATCGATACTGAAATTTAAAAAACGTCCATTTCCCGCTAACATTTGAGCCCTACTGAGCACTTTCTTAAACAGCACTGATTTGCCGTTGTGTTCACATGCTCAACAGAAATGACTGTGAATGACTGTGAAGGTCATCAGTTCACCGAACTCACCGCTGTTTACTGAGTTAGTGTAACTAGAGATGCAGGGACACTGTAGCATTTTAAAGCCGCAATTCATCAAACAAACCAGCTGATCGACGTGACTTTGAAACACTCCAGTGTCCCTGTATTTGTGGTTACACTCAGTAAACAGCAGTGAATTCGGTGAACTGATGCTCTTCACGTTTAAGAACATGCTCAGTAGTGCTCAAATGTTAGCGGGAAATGGACGTTTTTTTAGAACTTCAGTATCAATTGGTACCCAATTTCAGTATCGTGACAACCCTATTGGAAATATGCGCCAAAGACTACATTTTTGAGAACTGACAAATACCCTGACAACATTGTCTTGCAGTTTTTGTTTTTACAAATCCACTAGAGGGTGACAAGTACATTTCTGATTCAATCTCAAATACGCTAATACGTCAAATACGTTACTTGGGCACGTTTTCTCATACGGGCCATTTCTCGTGAATCCACCAGAGGTCGCTGTCTACATTTTTTGCAAATTGTCGTGCAGAATATAATTGCATAATAATACTCTAGGCGTCAAGCATAATAAAAATTGTCGTTGTGCATTATATATCAGCTTGACATTGACTGACCCACCCGCCCGATAATATTTTCGAAAGCAAACTAGATGAGAAAAGCCTTCGAGACCACGTGTTTCTATGGGGACCTCACGCTAATGTTCTGGGGTTTTGTTTTACATGATTTTTGAAACCACCTTTCGGCAGGCTCAAACCCTGATCCACTTCATCTCCCAAGTCTATCGCCATTCATGGTGAGCTACCGAGCAAGTCCATGCAGTCCATGCTTAGGTAAGCAGTGAGCGGTACTGCGATTCTCAGTACTTCGTTTTACACATACATTTCAGGCATATGTACCAACAAGCACATATTTCTTGGTTCTCAAAAATATAGTCCTGGGCACATTTTCCCAATGAGCCTGTGTTGATATTATGTCTATTGTTAGCCATTTGCTAACAAATACCAATAACTGAGTTAGAGGCATAAACTAGGTTTGGTGCAAATATACAGTGAAAGTCAGAATTATTAGCCCCCATTTGAATTTTTTTTTTTTTTTAAATATTTCCAAAATGATGTTTAACAGAGCAAGGAAATTGTCACAGTACGTCTGATAATATTTTTTCTTCTGGAGAAAGACTTATTTGTTTTATTTCGGCTAGAATAAAAGCAGTTTTGAATTTTTTAAACACCATTTTAAGGTCAAAATTATTAGCCCCTTTAAGCTATATTTTTTTTTGGTAGTCTGCAGAACAAACCATTATTAATATACAATAACTTGACTATTTACCCTAACCTGCCTAGTTAACCTAATTAACCTAGTTAAGCCTTTAAATGTCACTTTACGCTGTATAGAAGTGTCATGAAAAATATCTAGTAAAATATTATTTACTGTCATAATGGCAAAGATAAAATAAATCAGTTATTAGAAATGAGTTATTAAAACTATTATGTTTATAAATGTGTTGAAAAAATCTTCTCTCCGCTAAACAGAAATTGGGGAAAAAAAAAAACAGGGGGGCTAATAATTCAGGGGGGCTAATAATTCTGACTTCAACTGTATCTTCTCTCATCTGCTCTTGACTTAAAATTTACACTAAATTATTACATTGAAAAAGAGTATATTTCACTAGTTATACTATTTAATTATTGCTGTTTGTTCTTTTATTGAATAGAAGACCATGTTCACAGATTAGATGTATCACCGATGCTGTTGGTTTACTACCATCACACTGCTTTAAACAATCAAACTTGACTTGCCTGAGAGGCTAAACTGATCTGGGAACAGTGTTTTGTTAGTGAGAGGATGAGGAGTGACAGACGTCTGCTGGGACCATGTGGAGACATGATTAGGCAGAGAGACGTGTTGTGGAGGAGACGGGATGAGGAGGAAGAACAACAGGAAGTGGAACAGCAAGACAAAAACACCCAATGAGAGGCACAAGCACTGGATATCAGAGACTGCTGATACTGGAGAACCTCTCATATGTGGCTGCTAATGGCAGGACAGAAGGAAAGCAAAAAGGCTGTGATCATGGCGATATAAGGAGCACTGAGAGCCAAAATAGACACGAACTTGCCAGACCATATTAGAAAAATATTTACGCTCTCAGACCAAAATTCCCCGTACCATTATCATTGAGATACTAATAATATTACTAATTTAAAGGAGTTAAAAGTAAAAACTAATTTAAACTATTAATAAAAATACAATATTTTAAATTTATTATAAATTTATTAGTGCTACTTTGTTGTTTTAGGTCCTTTTTTATATATTTATATAAAAGTTATATAATTTTAGATTTGTTTTAGTTTTTAGTTTAGTGAGAATATCAAGTTGAACTAATCTATTAACGTTTATTTATTTATTTATTTATTAATATATGAACTCTGGCTCACACAGACAATATGTAGGTATGTTTTTTTTCTCTAAATACTAATAAATAATAACTAATAAACTCTATTTTAGGCATTAATGTATTGTAATGTACAGCATAGAATTGTTTTTATAAAGTTCTTTTATTATTAGCTTTTTTAAATAAATGTATTAAAGATCCACTTTGAGTCTTAGATGGTGGCAAATATAAATGTAAAAAATGTCTCATTGATGTCCCCTATAAAATAAACCAGAGAAGAAGATAGGGTAAAAGAAAACTTCATCATGTCTCTGATTTATAAACAGAAAAGGGAGGTTTAAAAAATACAGGAATAAATAGTGAAATAAATAATATTAAATAAATGATTTGATTTTGTTTAGTTCCAAGTCATTCTACATCCTTATGTTTTTGTAATATTTAGTTTTATTTAACATTTATAAAATATTTGACAAAAACAGTACAATACCAATAAAAAGAAGAAAAAATAGTACAGAATAATTGACAATAACACCCCCCCCCCCTCCACCCACCCAAAAAAAGAGGGATCGTCTCAGTTACCAAATACATATATTTATCACGTAATATTCACGTTTTTACAAAGCCAGTGTCATGAATATATAGGTTAGAGACGAAAATTTACAAACTTAAAATGCTAAATTCCCAAGAGTTTTAAGATAACAAGACATGATTGCATTTTATTTTGGTAAAATAAGCATAATCTAGAGGCCTTTACCTTTCGTATACAGTACAGTAAGCCACTTCTGATACCAAACGATCAACTTGACTTGTATCAACTTGATACAAGTCAAGTCATTATTTGTTGTCCTTAAAACTTGGATAGGTGACAAAACTTTTGTCAGGTGTCTCATTACTTCCTTTCTGCAGACTGTATTCAAATATAAGTTGTTTTTTAGACTAACAAGAAAGTTTTGAGTACTAAATCTCACAGCATGTCTTTATAGTACTACTCTATGTCTTTACCACTAAAAATTCTCAGTTCAATACCCCTTTAAACACTACCCAGTGAAAACACCGGAGTAAATGAGCAGCTTCATCATGCATGCACTTATGCTAGCCCATGAAAGTCACTGAAGGAGTAATTGGACTTGAAAAAGAACTTTTACTACTCACTGATCCTCAGCAGAGCTTTTACTGAAGCAGGTTTTTATAATGAGAAGTAACAGCAATGTGCATGGGCTGAAGGCCAGACTAAAGCTGGAGGGATCTGGCACTCAAAATACAACAACTGTAAAACAGACTGCAGTCACTGGAAACTTAAAGGCAACGGGTGAGAGGAGGACATCGCAATGACCTCACTATTAAAAAAGGATAAAGTAAACATTCAGATGTGACAAATGTAAATC
>LR812529.1:25675007-26025007 GCA_903798195.1 Danio kyathit | reverse complement strand
TGACTAAAACTGGAGTTTTTTAGTTTTCAGAAATCATATAGATTTATAGGGCCTATTGAAGAGTTCAAATTAAAAAATAAATTTATGTATTAGAATGTATTATCTATTAAAATAGATTTAATAGATTTATAGATTTATCACCCTTTTAAAATATATGAATGTTAAAAGGTTGAATAATCATTATACAGAGATTATATCAATTTTAGTGGACACACACTGGGTGGAAACATAATCAACAGATATAGTATATTCTAACTCATTATCTGCATTGAACAGGGCTTTCTGTATGAAATTTGTACCAAAAATATACTAAATAAACAAAAAAGAAAGAAGTAAAAAATATCTACTCATGTACAGTACAGTAAGAGTAGAGGTGAACGAGGTGGCAGAGAATCTGCTAAAACTTGCATTAGAGAAAAGCTGTTGCTATCAAATATTAACTTCACTTTTAACAGTGAAGGGATTGATCTAATGGAAGGTTTGCAAAGAAGGTTCATGCTTACTCATAAAAGTAGTTTGTAGTATTTTTAAAATACAAAAATAGTATTTTATTTTTATACATTTGTGGCTGCTGTATTTTGTAGTTTATTTTGATACACCTAAAAAGGAGGTATTTGGTATTTTATTTTAAAATACATTTCTATGTATTTTTGCCCATCCCTGCACATTACAACATATAACAAATAAATGCAAC
Source organism: Danio kyathit (assembly GCA_903798195.1). Lineage (NCBI taxonomy): Eukaryota > Metazoa > Chordata > Actinopteri > Cypriniformes > Danionidae > Danio > Danio kyathit. The sequence goes on along the minus strand of LR812529.1, from coordinate 26,024,313 downwards.
ATGCAGTAAAACATATACAGAGGAAAACCTTGCTTTGCATTCTTCAAGTTTGTCTTTTGTTGATGATTAATGTTTATAATGACACCAGGTTTTGGCAGAGGTCGCTTTAAACATTTTGGTCACGATTTATTTTGATGGTCCGTTTGTTGAATTTAAGCTACATTGCATCTATATGCCAACTTATTCTCATTAGATTATAAGTATACTGTCAGGTTGGGGTTAGGGTTAGAGTAAGTTGACATGTACTTGCAAAGTTTCCTATATTGAGTTAAATGTCTGTTGAAGGAGCAGTATCAACAGATATTAAGCAGACAGTCTACTAATACTCAAATAGACCATCAAAATAAAGTGTTACCAACATTTGAAACTCAACTGTTTACTTTTACTTTAGACTTACAATAACTGACTGTTTTTTAAAGGGCCACGAAACCCCCCTTTCTCAGCAGGGTGTTTTCACACCTCTTGTTTGGAAAAGTCAGGAAAGTGGGCGTGTCCAGCTCCGTTTAGGTGGGAGTGTCGGGGGAGGGAAAGAGGGAAGGATTTGCAAATATAGGAGTTTCCGTTTGGGCACGCAGACGCAGGGGAGAAAGTCAGTGACTGTTTACATGGACATCAGTAATCGAATTACTTGCCAAATTATTAATTTGTCGACTTTAACTGCAGTTTGGCACTTTCACTTTTTATTTAGTAACATTTCCTGCATGTCGCCTGTGACAAACGAGATATTGAAAGCGAGGAACTGCTGGAGAGTGGAGTTTTATTGCAATGTTTGGCGAATGGGAGAAAAAAATTCTCCGCATTTCTCGGTAACTTAGATGCACTCGCTAGGTAGCGTCAGAAAGCCGTGTGTATATAGACTGTCGTGTCACAAAATGCGGCGAAAATCCTACACGACAGTAAAGGTTTGATTGTGGTGTTTACATGTTTACACTCGGAGAGTAGCATTTACAGCGGATCTTTCAGTCTATTGTACTATAATATTGCAGTGATATTAACTTACTGTAAACTTAGTAACTAAATCATTTTGACTGAGGTATGTCTTTAAAATCTGAAAGAGCACTGCTGACGATACAAAGTAACTTTGCCATCTGAATGATCAAACAAAGGGCACTGCTCTCACACACACTTACCAAATCTGTAGAGACAGGACAATCAAACTGGAACTGTGTCTTTTTTTAAAAGGAGACGAGCGGCAAATCCGGATTTCATCATTTCCAGATGCAAAAAGCTCTCGGGTAAAAATGTTTCTTACAAACGCATTCTGTCGTGTGTCGCATACACTGTAATCCACACGTGAGTCCATAGCGGGGAAATGCATAGATATGCAAACTAAACCTTCGTTGCAACATATTAATAAACGCAGCACACTAATAAATGCCTAATAAATAAGTGTCTCCAAATTCTTGTTCTTTCACTTGTTTTGGCAACACAACGTGGCGTCTCTCTGTCGTCTGAACACAGTAACAGGTAAAACAGTCTCCGAAGATATCATGCATAATAATGAAGTTGCACCGCATACACAACAGAGCGCGCTGATTGGTTTGAACAAAGTCTTTCTCATGAATTAATGCTGCACACTCAGAGACGTCACGATGTACTCGCAGGTACAGACAGCCACTCTCCACACTGGATTTACACGCAAGTATCTCATGGCCGTGGCGCAGCTTCAAAAATACATTTTAAACCGGAAGAACGAATTTGCTCAAAATAACGCAAAACAACCAATTTTCACTTTTAAGTGCAATATATGTGTCCTAATAGTGTTTATAGCAGTGTGGGACACATATATGACTGTCAACAGTTTAAAAAATGTGTTTTGGTGTTTCGTGACTCTTTGATGTTATTTCCTGAAATGCAATATTGTGCAGCATTTTTGCTCCGAGGCAGAGATGCACAACGAGCAGATAAGTACTGAGTTTATACTGCATCTTGCACTTAAAATCTGAAATGTGGATTGAGTTGAAATGGACCACTGAAAACTGAGAAATGTGAAATGAGACACTGATTAAAGAGCAAAGTGAGACTGTGGTGAGAAAAACTAGATTGTGGTGGGCCATAACACCATTATGAGTGCTTCTACCCGAATGAGAATGTGGACATATAGTTTAGTACTGCAGTATGTGTGAACACACTGTCAGAATAAGAATATGGAGGAAATCAATATCGTGGACAAAAAAAAATTAACTGTTCAAAAAATTTCAATTTCAATAAATACTGAAATATCCATATTATATACAGTAACTGCAAGACACCTTAAAGAGTCTCTGCTGAGGTCAGTTCACCACCAAAAACATACTCAATCCTGCCATTTCAGGACCCACTGAAGCTCTAGATCTCCTCATAACATGATTTCTGTGCATCACATCTGTCAGAAAAGATGCTGGTTAACCTGATGCTGAGTTACAGCTCAATCCATCACTGCAAAATGGCAAAAGCAAACCATTAATCACTTGCAGAGTGAAGTGCTGAGAACAGGATGTGAGTGAGGGATTTTATTTGAGCAAGAGAAGGTTATTGGGTGTCCATGATGCCGTTAAAGCATCACAGAAAGTAACATTTTAATTGAATGTAATGTAAAATTACAATTTACCTAGAAATACATTGGATAAAAAAGTACAAATACAGATTAACAATTCAGCAGATTTTTAACAACTTCTTTTCTGTCAGTTATTGTGGTATTATATTCAAATTATATACTGCATATACAGTGCATATGGGAAGTATTCATAGCGCTTCAATTTTTACACATTTTTTATGTTACAGCCTTATTCCAAAACGGATTAAATTAATTTATTTCCTCAAAAATCTACACACAATTCCCCATAATGACAAATTTGCAAAATTGTTGCAAATTTATTAAAAATAAAAAAGCTGAAAAATCACATACAGAAGTATTCACAGCCTTTGCCGTGAAGCTCTAAATTGAGCTCAGGTACATTCTGTTTCCACTGATCATTCTTGAAATGTTTCAGTAGCTTAATTGGAGTTCACCTGTGGTAAATTCAGTTGATTGGACATGATTTGAACAGGCCTATACCTGTCTATATAAGGCCCCTGGGTTGACAGTGCATGTCAAAGCACAAACCAAGCATGAAGACAAAGGAATTGTCTGTAGACCTCCAAGACAGGATTGTCTCGAGGCACAAGGCTGGGGAAGGTTACAGAAAAATTTCTGCTGCTCTGAAAGTTCCAATGAGCACATAGGCCCTTTCAGGGACTCTATCTAGAACTGGCCGGCTTTCTAAGCTGAGTGATCAGGAGAGAAGGGCCTTAGTCAAGAAGGTGATCAATAACCCGATGGTCACTTTGTCTGAGCTCCAGCATTCTTCTCTGGAGAGAGGAGAACCTTACAGAAGGACAACCATCTGTGCAGCAATCCACCAATCAGGCCTGTATGGTAGAGAGGCCAGACGGAAGCCACTCCCCACCTGGAATTTGTCAAAAGGCATCTAAAGGACTCTCAGACCGTAAGAAACAAAAGTATCTGGTCTGATGAGAATAAAAATTGAACTCTTTGGAGTGGATGCCAGGCGTTACGTTTGGAGAAAACCAGGCACCGCTCATCACCAGGCTAATACCATCCCTATAGTGAAGCATGGTGGTGGCAGCATCATGCTGTGGGTATGTTTTTCAGCAGCAGGAACTGGAAGACTAGTCAGGACAGAGGAAAAGATGAATGCAGCAATGTACAGAGACATCCTGAATGAAAACCTGCTTCAGAGTGCTCTTGATCTCAGACTGGGGTGACGGTTCATCTTCCAGCAGGACAATGACCCAAAGCACACTGCCAAAATTTCAATGGAGTGGCTTCACAACAACTCTGTGAATGTCCTTAAGTGGCCCAGCCAGAGCCCAGATCTAAATCCTATTGAACATCTCTGGAGAGATCTGAAAATGGCTATAAACCGTCGCTTCCTATCCAACCTGATAGAGCTTGAGAGATACTGCAAATTCCCAAAGACATGTGTGCCAAGCTTATGGCATTATATTCAAAAAGAGTTGAGGCTGTAATTGCTGCTAAAGGTGCATCAACAAAGTATTGAGCAAAGGCTGTCAAAAAGTGAAGCGATGTGAATACTTTCCGGATGCATTGTATACCTGGCCACCCAAGTAAAGCCTATGTGTGGGAAGCACTGCATGACTGTTAAAAATATGCTACAATTAACAATTGTGTGTAAATGTAATCTTTGCACGACACTAGATATCAGCACTACACTAAGCAAAATGTTTTTCTGCCCTAACCTTTTCGCCCCTATTCGCATATCACATACACACATTCCCGCATAGTGTACTACATAAGTCAAAACAGCTCAGACACATCCAAGCAAATGGCGCATTCCCTTTTTCCAGTTGTCAAATGCAATTATCACAAGAGTGTGTTGATCTGCCTCTCTGCTGTCATGCCATCATGTGTTTTCCCTGCTCTCTTTCATTCACTGTCTCACCTATCCAGCACTTTCCACATGCACACTGTGTCATCTGTTAAAAAAAGACTTTCATGTACATGGCCACGCCATTAAAGCTCTCAAGGGTGTGTGAATATGTGTTTTCCTCTCCTTCTCTTTGACTCGGCATGTCAGTGTCTCCTTCCTCATTAGATAGTCATGCACAAAGCACATAGTAAAATTGCCTTTTTCAAAGCTTCAGTCGCTGAAAAGCCAACAACAAAGCTGGAGAAGCTATCAATGGACAAGATAACGCCACAAAGAAAGCCCTTCCATTTCAAGTGCTCGTCAGAATTCATGTGAGATGCCCATTTATGCTTTTTGAAAGTCTGAGGAATTTATTCTCATTGCCATGTAATTTGTACAAAGAGAACTGCATTAAGCAATAAAGATTTCCAAAAAAACAGAGTCCTAGGACAATCAGAGCTCCAACTTCCCAACTGAATCCAAACTTTCAAACAGTACTACAGTGTGCGTGAACTCATTGACCACTTTTTTAGATATGTTACCCTCCGATCTGCCTTAAAGGTGCAATGCACTTGTTAAGTCATGATGACGTATGGAATACTGTTTCCGGGTACAAGCTGCTACTTATTTCAATTGGGAAAAATAATTGTTTATGACCATTACACATTAAAGTGATTTTTTTTTACAAAATCATGTGTACACAACATTCTTTGGGCTTGCTGCATCACAGACACCAAAATTTGAATAATTTATAAAAAATAAATCACTTTCAAGGCAGCACGGTGGTTCAGTGGTTAGCACTGTCGCCTCACAGCAAGAAGGTCGGTGATTTGAGTCCCGGCTGGGCTAGTTGGCATTTCTGTGTGGAGTTTGAGTCTCCCCGTGTTCGAATGGGTTTACTCCAGGTGCTCCGGTTTCCCCCACAGTTCAAAGACATGCGCAATAGGTGAATTAAATAAACTAAATTGGCCATAGTGTGTGTGAATGCGAGTGTATGGGTGTTTCCCAGTAATGGGTTGCTGCTGGAAATGCATCTGTTGTGCAAAACATACAGTATGTCAGAATAGTCGGTGGTTCATTCCGCTGTGGCAACCCATGATAAATCAGGGACTAAGCCGAAGTAAAACAAACAAATAAATCACCTTCTGCCTATCTGATATTAGGAATGGATATTTATTGTGATCATGATTTTTGAAAGTATTGCAGTGCTTTGTAAAGATTTTTTATTACCATTTGTTGAGTCTCTCCGTACATTTTGATAGAGCGTTTTGACCCAGAAGCTGTCTCGCATGACATCAGACTTAACAAGCGGATAGGAGATCTTAGAAAATGTTAACGTTAGCCTGATAGCACTGAAAGCCTACGCCCCACCTTGTAAATCATATCCATATCCTGTAAAACCATTCAAAATCCTGCCTCCTGAATGCATGAATGTGTACTTGAGAAAATCACTACTGTACAAAACATTGTGTAACATTCACCAGAGAATACAGACAGTAATTCCAATACCAAACTTTAAAAAGAAGGTAGATAGTTGATGTTTGCCTGCTGTTCTCTGTCTGAACTGTGACTGTGAATGCGCCAAATAACGTAATCCTTTCTGCACACACAGGGTGGTGAAGGTAAGCAAATACAGATTTTAAAAGGCGCGTAGAACAGCCATGATGTTCGAACCGAACATTTTGACTGGACAAACTTTTCTTGGTCCTGCAACTTTCATAGAATATTTAAACACATATAAATCCATTTGAACTATTTAATTGAATGATTGACATGAGGTTATTAAGAGACTTTCAATTAGCATTTCTGAAGAGAATCTCATATTTTATCTAGAATTCTTTGTTTAAACCAGGGGTGCCCAAACTTTTTCCTATAGAGGGCCAAAAAGCAAACTTGATTGAGGGCCAAATATATATACCAAACCATATATATTAAATTTGCCATGGGTAATTTCATAATTTATTCAGTAATATTTAAAAAATAACTAGAAAATGTTGCTTTAAATTAATTTAACTAATCCAGTATCATTTGTAACATTTAATAAGGAACTTATATGTTGTGAAGTGGATGCTAAGAACTATTAAAGGCAATGTCGTGCAGCCAAAGGTCAAATACAGGAGCAAAACAGTAGCACAAGGGTAATCCAGTAAACGTGGTTAATGTACAGGCGAGACGTCAGACTAGGTGGCAAAGAATCAAAACAGGAAACAAGGCAAAAATCAAAACACGGGAAAACAAACAGAGAAAAATGCCTTGTAATGTTCGTGAGAGAAACAAGACTCAGCAATGTGAATGAGAAAGTAACGTGTATGTATAGTCCATCTAATCAGTGCATGTAATCAGTGAGAACGAGCTACAGCTGTGTCTGTGTGTGAATGGCCGGATTATTGTCAGCTGTTGCAGGGGTTGATGGGTGCAAAGAGTTCTGGAAGTTGTATTTCGGTTGGAATACTGGAAGTAATCTCCAGAGGACAAAATACAGCTGGAGATCACAACATTAAAACAGTAAAAACATAAACAATCTCATTAATAACACAATGTACTTCAATGCGGAATACACTAGTCAAACTGCTCCTGCCTTTACCTTGATTTGTTCGCAGATATCTTACATTTTAAGTATGTAACTGAATCATTTATTTCAGTTTGTAGCTTAGCAATAAAACAAAGAAACAAAAGGTTACGTTAAATTCAAAATGACGATCTCTTTCAAAGGCATTCGTCCCAATCACCTCCCCATCATTCTCCCTCTCTTTTCTGATAGAAAGGCGGGCCAAATCAAATGTTAGCATGGGCCAACTTTGGCCCGCGGGCCCTACTTTGGGCATCTCTGGTTTAAACTGTCCTTAATTGGAACCAAATTGGAGACCAAATGTGTCAAAAATATTCCACACTACATTAGTCGTCCAGGAAACTGAACTCTTGATACAAGACAGGATGGATCTATGCAATAATTTTTATGGCAAATTCTGACATTACAATTTGAATTTTGCATCAGAAATTGAGACCAAGCAAACCAGGCAAACTTTTTTCCATTCTTCTATCGTACAGTTTTGGTGAGCTTGCGTGCATTGTAGCCTCAGTTTCCTTACTGGAGTGTCACCCGTGTGCTCTTCTTCTGCTGCTGTAGCTCATCTGCTTCAAGGTTTGACATGTTGTGTGTTCAAAAGTGCTCTTTTGAGCTGCTGTTGTTATTTTATCAGCTGACCTGGTCTGTCATTTCTCCTCTGAGATCTGGCATCAACAAGGTTTTTTTACCCACAAACTCTTTATCGAACCATTTTCTGTAAACCCTGAAGATGGTTGTGCATGAAAATCCCAGTAGATCAGCAAATTCTGAATCACTCAAACCAACATATTTGGCACCAACTATCATGTCACATTCACAGCCTCTAAAATCACATGTTTTTCCCATTTTGATGCTAGGTTTGACCATCAGTAGAACTTCTTAACCATGTCTACATGCCTAAATGTAGTTCAATGAGTTTCGGCCATTTGATTGGCTGATTAGAAATTTGCATTGCAGGTGACTAGGTGTACTTAATAAAGTGTCCAGCGAGAGAATATTTCAACCTATATGAAGAACATCTAACAACAAAAATAAGAACAATATATTATGAAAAAAATATGTAACAGAGGCCAGCTAGCAAAGTGCTATCCAGGTAACCTCACTCCTCTGATCTCTAAAGGTGCTCTAACGACAGACACTAGAGACCATGGTCTTTAGCCTCCTTGTTAGAGCAACCAACTCCCATACAAAGAATCGCTGGTACGATCCCAGCTCAGACCGGGTTGGGTGCAGTAGGACCAGTGTGTTACACGCGGGGGCTCGTCCGGGATGTAAGTGAGATTTAGGGGGTGAGTGTAACGGAGGCCAGCTAGCAACGTGCTATGCAGGTAAATTTCACTCCTCTGACCTCTAAAGGTGCTCTAGCGACAGAATCTAGAGGCCATGGTCTTTAGCTTTCTTTGTTAGAGCAACCGACTCCTATACAAAGAATCGCCAGTTCGATCCCAGCTCAGACCGGGTTGGGTGCAGTAGGTCCAGTGGGTTACAAATATATAGCAGCCTATGTAAAAGATTCTCATTGTCATTTTATGTTTTAAATTGTACAACTGCATTACCTTCCCGATCATCTAACATTACCTTGAAGTTAATCCTTAATAAACAGTAGTGAATTGTACCTCATTGTTCAATTTTGCATTTTCTTCCTCAAAATAAGCACAGATTCTGATTGAATCTGCCCTGTTGATAATTGTTTCTATTGAAACAGCTTTTCATATGTCACTCTAAATAACGTTTTATTACCCAGACACTCAATTCTATTAGCAAATCAGATTTTAATATCACCGAACGCTCTCTCCAATGTAATCTGCAAGTGCTATTAGTGAACAGCCTCTGCTGTGTAATCTGATATGGGACATGATCTGATACCTGCATCACATTTATCAAGAGGAGGAAGGGAAGGGATGAAACAGGAGAAACAAGGAGGGAGGGAGGGAGAGAGAAAAAAAAACACATTACAATTGGTTAAAGGGTGACACATTCTGCATTATTTGCGATCACAGAAGAACTGATGTTTTTATATAGGTGTGTTTATGGAAGTGAATGCCAGGATGTAAGGAAGAGGTCAATGCCAGAGCTATTCACATCCTTTTTGAAGGCACAAGAAAAACGTGAATGTAATTGTGTGAATTTCTGAGCTGGGGTGTGATGTAATTTTACACCTTATGGTGGACGATGGGATGTGAATGGGAAAGGAAGAAGAAGGTCATGTGGCAGGAAGCAAGGGTGGCGCCAACCTTGACCTGTCTGCGCATCTCACTCTTCCTCATCAATAATATATCGATAACAACAATCTGTGCTTTCACTGTAAACATGCAAGCTACGTCTAGTAATTTGTTTAGAGACCTTTGTATGATTTAAGGCTCACTAACTAACGAAACATTAAAATGATGATATATAAACTAGAACTGTGACTTTATTAGCATCCACAATAATGAATACAACATTATTTTGTAGGTTGGCTGGAATTTCTTTTTTTTTATTGCTATGGCTAGCTAGAAAAAAAACTAATAACCCTCATGATCAATGTCTGCTAGACAGTCTCGATTCAAATTTATAAACAGAAATCTGCTGCTGTCAACTAAATGTCAACCATTTAAAAAAAATGATGCATAATCACTATCATTCATACTTGCGTGCGTGCTTTATCGTAATCAATATACACTCACTGGCTACTTTATTAGGTACACCTGTCCAACTCGTTAACACACATTTCTAATCAGCCAATAACATGGCAGCAACTCAATGCATTTAGGCATGTAGACATAGTCAAGACGATCTGCTGCACATCAAACCAAGCATCAGAATGGGCAAAAAGGTGATTTAATGGAGTGTTAATGTGGCATGGTTATTGGTGCCAGATGAGCTGGTCTGAGTCAGAAACTGCTGATCTACTGGGATTTTCATGCACAATCATCTCTAGGGTTTACAGAGAATGGTCCAAAAAAGAGAAAATATTCAGTGGGGGGCAGTTCTGTGACTGCAATTCCGTTGTTGATGCCAGAGGTCAGAGGTCAGAGGAGAATGGCCAGACTGGTTAGAAAGCTGATAGAAAGGCAAGCTGATAGAAAGGCAACAGTAACTCAAATAATCACTCCGAGGTATGCAGAAGAGCATCTATGAACGGACAACATGTCCAACCTTGAGGCGGAGGGGCTACAGCAGCAGAAGACCACACCGGGTGCCACTCCTGTCAGTTAAGAACAGGAAACAGAGGCTACAATTCTCACAGGCTCACCAAAATTGGACAATAGAAGATTGGTCAACCGTTGCCTGGTCTGATGAGTCTCGATTTTTGCTGCGACATTCGGATGGTAGAGTCAGAATTTGGCATCAACAACATGAAAGCATGGATCCATCCTGCCTTGTATCAACTGTTCAGGTTGCTGACCATGTCCATCCCTTTATGACCACAGTGTACCTATCTGCTGATGGCTATTTCCCTCAGGATAACGCGCCATGTCATAAAGTGCAAATCATCTCAGACAGGTTTCTTAAATATGACAATGAGTTCACTGTACTCAAATGGCCTCCACAGTCCCCAGATCTCAATTCAATAGAGCACCTTTGAGATGTGGGGGAATGGGAGATTCGTATCATGATGTGAAGCCAACAAAAATGCAGTAACTGCATAATGCAATCATTTCAATATGGACCAAAATCTCTGTGGAATATTTCCAGTACCTTGTGGAATCTATGCCATGAAGCATTAAGGCAGTTCTGAAGGCAAATTGGGGTCCAACCCGGTACTAGTGATGTGTACCTAATATCATGGCCGGTGAGTGTAAATAATTAGTGCTGGGCAAAAATGAATTTCAGTTAATCACATCCAAAATAAGTTTGTTTTGGAATAATATATGTGTGTGCACTGTGTATATTTATTATGTATATATAAATAAAGCCATCCATGCATATGTTAGAGAAAAAAAAAACGATATTTTGATAAAATAATATATATCCATATGATACAAATGATATATAAACTTAAATATCTACGTAACAAAATGTAAATTATATAGCACTGCAGTATTCTGTAAGAAATAACTATTAATCTCAAATGTGATTTTCATGTTGACTTTAAATCAGCAGTTCTACATATTGATGTGTCTAACTACAGCACTCAGCAAAATGTTGATCTCAGTGCTCAGATTTGAACTGAATCTGCACTTTTCGGATGTGTTGCCTACAGTATTACAGATCCCACTCAGTTAGCATGTAAGTCTCAATCTGCTAGATCTTTTAGCACTGTTATCCAGCTCTCTGAATTCTCTTATCATGCCTAAGCCTTTGATTCTGTGCATCTCATTTCCTTCTTCTACAGGCGGCCCTTGCGTGCCTGCCTGACATATTGACCTGGACGACTACTCATCACCTCCCGGTTATCCTTGACAAGACTAAGCTCCTCTACCTCCCAGCCAAGACAGACCTCCCCCCATAACGCTCCTACCATCTCGATTCAAGTAATTTAGTCACTGCCTCCATAAAACCCCAGGAGAAATCCAAGATGACCGAGTGTCCTTTCTAGGACATTACAGCGCTGGACTGATCCTGCTCATCCCCTGCTCATCCTGCTCGCCTCTTTGTCCTGACACTGGTTCTGTCATGATCCAACAGCCTACCTGTCTCATGTCACTACATCATTCTATCTATAGGTGCTCAACTAAATATATTCTCTGGCAAGAAGAAGAAAAATCTGTACAAATCCATACTAGTGTTGTCACGATACTGAAATTCAGTACCAATCGGTAATGAAATTTTAAAAACGTCCATTTCCCACTAACATTTGAGCGCTGTTGAGCACGTTCTTAAACACTGCTGATTTGCCATTGCGTTCACGTGCTGAACAGAAATGACTGTGATTGACCGTGGAGGTCATCAGTTCACCAAACTCACAGAGTGTAACCACAGACACAGGGACACTGGAGCGTTTTAATGTGTATATTGTGTATGGCCATACACCCAAAGTGCTTCACAATCATTGGGGGGGGGGGGGGGAAGTCTCTCCACACCACCACCAGGGTGCAGCATCCACTTGGATGATGCGACGGCAGCCACAGGACAACTGCGCCAGTGCGCTCACCACACACCAGCTATTGGTGGAGTGAAGAGACAGTGATAGAGCCAATTCGGTGGATGGGGATGATTGGGAGGCCATGATTGTGAGGGCCGATTGAGGGACTTTGACCAGGAATCCAGGGTTACACCCCTACTCTTTACGAGAAGTGCCATGGGATTTTTAATGACCACAGAGAGTCAGGACCTCAGTTTAACGTCTCATCCAAAAGACGTTTTAAAGTTTTAAAGCCGCAACTCATCAGCGGATCGTTCGTATGTCGACTTATAGACAAACCAGCTGATCGACATGACTATGAAACGCTCAAGTGTCCCTGTATCTGTGTTTACACTCAGTAAACAGTGGTGAGTTTGGTGATCCGATGACCTTCACGGCCAATCACAGTCATTTCTGTTGAGCATGAGAACACAATGGCAAATCAGCTGTTTAAGAACGTGCTCAACAGCGCTCAAATGTTAGTGGGAAATGGATGTTTTTAATATTTCAGTACTGATTTGTAGTGAATTCCAACCCTAATCCATACATCGATAAGAAATTAAAGACAGAAGGAAGGGATGAAGGAATAAAAGAAAGAAAGAAAGAAAGAAAGAAAGAAAGAAAGAAAGAAAGAAAGAAAGAAAGAAAGAAAGAAAGAAAGAAAGAAAGAAAGAAAGAAAGAAAGAAAGAAAGAAAGAAAGAAAGAAAGAAAGAAAGAAAGAAAGAAAATATTCACAACTGTTTTTGTAAAATATTAATACATTATCTAAACAATTAACTCACAAAAAAAAGGTTAGAAAAAAACGGGAAAAATTAACTAAAACGGGAGCAAAAACCAAACTGGTTTCATAAACCTCACACAGAGCACCGCCGTAACACCACATCAAGTCGAAAGATAGATCATCCAAAGCTTTAAAAAATTCTCAAGAATTCTTGATTTAACAGAAATTTTAAAAACTGCCAGCAAATTATAACTCAAAATAACTTCAAGCCATATATACCGCCATTTTAGCATATTCTAATAAAACATTAAATAGTAAACACACAAATCAAAAAATCTTAGTGGAAAAGGTTTCGCCAAAACACACAAAACAATTCCATAAAACAGTAAACAATGACTCAAGTCTGGAACATTGCATAGATGCATGAAAAACATATAAGAAAGAAAGAAAGAAAGAAAGAAAGAAAGAAAGAAAGAAAGAAAGAAAGAAAGAAAGAAAAGAAAGAAAGAAGAAAGAAAGAAAGAAAGAAAGAAAGAAGAAAGAAAGAAAGAAAAAGAAAGAAAGAAAGAAAGAAAGAAAGAAAGAAAGAAAGAAAGAAAGAAAGAAAGAAAGAAAGAAAGAAAGAAAGAAAGAAAGAAAGAAAGAAAGAAAGAAAGAAAGAAAGAAAGAAAGAAAGAAAGAAAGAAAATAGAATTAGACTGGAAAACAGAAAAGACTGAGATAGAAAAAAAGACAAAAACATCAGAAAGTTACATAAAAATCAGGTAGTGAAAAGTGAAAAAGTAAGAAAAGAGTGAAATACAGAAAGAAAGCAAAATAAAAAAACAGATAAGAATTTGTGTAAGAATGTAAGAGGATTGAAAGATCAAAAGAAAGAAAAAAATTGATAGAAAAATAAATAGGAACAGAACAGAAAACAAAAACAATGTAAATACAAATAACATAAAAGTGGAAGATAAATAATGGAAGACGATCAAAGAGTGAGGAAAAATAGTAAAAAAAATAAATAAAATGGAAAAACAACATTAAAAACTAGAGCGTAAGAACAATATTGGGTGAACTGTCTCTTTATGCTCTTGACTAACGCTAAACGCAGCTCATAATGCATTGCCTCGACTGCTCTGAGGTTCATTTATTTCATTGAGTGTGTCGTCCTCCTCATTGAGTCAGACATATTTTTGTCAGCCGTTAGAAGCCATATCATTTGTCAAAGAAATAGCTTCATTAAAACCCATATCATATTTCTTACATCAATAAAAAGCGGTTATGTTGACGCCACAGAATATGAATGGCCTTCTCTCTCTATATCTAAGAGTAACTTGTGAAGAAATAAGGGAAATGGACAGAAATGGTCAGTTCAGCAGACATGCATATACTGTGCAAAGCCTTTTTTGTAACATTTAGTTGCTAAAATATAATATAATCAGTTGTCTTTGATCAGAATGACAGGACTTTTAAGGATTCATTAAATTTGGCAAAACATTTATATGTCTTACATAGGCTACTACACTGAAATAAAAATGATGTCTGCAAAATTGTTGCAAACAATTTATACAAGTTGAATTTAAACAAACAAATTACATTTAGTTATGTTTAACTTAATTTCATTCATTCATTCATTTTCTTTTTGGCTTAGTCCCTTTATTAATTTGGGGTTGCCACAGCGGAATGAACCACCAACTTATCCAGCACATGTTTTACCAGCAGATGCCCTTCCAGCTGCAACCCATCTCTGGGAAATATCCATACACACTCATTTACACTCATACATTACGAACAATTTAGCCTACCCAATTCACCTGTACCGCATGTCTTTGGACTGTGGGGGAAACCAGAGCACCCGGAGGAAACCCACACGAACGCAGGGAGAACATGCAAACTCCACATAGAAATGCCAATGCCAACTGACCCAGCCGAGGCTCGAACCAGTGACCTTCTTGCTTTGAGGTGACAGCACTACCTACTGCACCAATGCGTCACCCTTCAACTTAATTTGTTTGTTTAAATTCAGCCCAAATAAAATGTTTCCAACCACTTAATTTAGTAACTTAAAAAATTAGTAAATTCAAGGAATCATCTTTGAATGATGTTTTTCAGTGTAGATCTATAATATAGAATTAATATACAAATAATATTCATTCATTCATTCATTTTCCTTTGGCTTAGTCCCATATTAGTCCCTTAGTCCCCCTTTTCAGCGGTTGCCACAGCGGAATGAACCGCCAACCATACCAGCATATGTTTTTCTCAGTGGATGCAATCCACTACTGGGAAATACAAATAATACACAACAAATAAATCAAATACACATTAAAATGTTGTTATATTATTCATTATAAACAGCATTTTGAATCTGTCTTGATTTAAAATTGTATATTTACATTTTCAGAATTTATAATTACTAATTTTTGAATACTTGAATGACTTTATTTTCCCAGAATGCAATTTAATACTAGACATGATGCAGGAGTGCAGCTAGGAATTTTGGGCCCTATGAACGAATATTTGAGGTTGCCCCCCTGCTCATACTAAAAAGTAAATTAGGCTGCAAAAAAAACTGACATTTTGATTTTTTTTTTTTTATATATGATATATACTGTGATATTAAATATATAGTTTTAGATGTATTTGGAAAGAATTCATAGTTTTCTACATAAAACTACATTATGTGAAGTTTATTTATAAACTAATTTCGAGAGGATCACATGCTTATGATTGCTAGCGGCTGGAGCCACATTATCCAATTCACTATGCACCAATCAGATAATCCCTAAGCTACTACAAATACCCCGGGTTTCATATTACCGCTACCTTCACTTTGAACCCCCATTCCACCCCTTCTCCTCCTCTTTCCTAGATGGGTGAAATGGTGGCCCAGCGCTTACTGCTGTTGCCTCACAGCAAGAATGTCAATGGTTCTAGACTTTACCAGGGCCTTTCTGTGTGGAGTTTGCACGTTCTCCCCGTGCTCATGTGGGTTTCCCCCAGGTTCTCCGGTTTCCTCCCACCGATTAAAAACATGCAACCTAAGTTATTGATTAACCAACACTATAGACTTGCTCCCTATCTAGTACCTATCTCGTTAAAGAGAACTGCTATCTGCTCTTCAATCACTACGACAGGGGAGTTCTCGAGATCTACCTGAGCTCGATCTCCCCTCTCGCCTTGCAACGGGAGGGAGCCCCGGGCTTGAGGATCTTATAAGCTCAGGGCTCTCTCCCGGGACAGCATGCCAAACAAGCTTTATAATTAATCATCAGCTAAGTGTGAACTCTTGAAATACATAAATACAGTTAATCTTTCTTAAAGTTATAAACATAAATATTTATGCCTGAACATATTAAACTGACTTAAATGATAAAAACACAAATACTGTAAATGATAAAAGTTTTGGTAACTTAATGGTTAAACATTGCAATGACAAAAATCATGAGTGTTTTCAAATGTGGCTCCTGGTCAATTATAATACTGGTTCGACATTACAGATCCTGCGATGTGACTATTGCTCATGCGCATATTGTGATATTGATACTAAAACAATATTTTACTACTGAAAGAATATATAGATACAGCATAGGTCTCAAACTCAATTCCTGGAGGGCACAGTTTTGCCCCAACCCTAAATAAACGCAGCTAATCAAACTAATCAAGGTGTTTCAGACTAGTGTCTAGTAGTCTTGAACACCTTGATTAGTCGAATCAGCTCTTGAATTAGGGTTGAAGCAAAACTGTGCAGAGCAGCGGCCCTCCAGGAATTGAGTTTGAGATCTATGATATAAAGTATATGGGGGCCCACAAAGTACGTGGGCCCTTAGAATCATCCTATAGCCTCTGTAGCTGTGCCTCTGCGTGATGTTTATTATGAATACTTTTTATAATGTGTGTTCTATTTAATAGCTTAATATAAGATTTAGAACTACAATTATCCAGTTACTTTCTTATTTAAAGTAACATACTGTATATACAATTTGATACCATGTTGAACATAATTTTTTCCCCTTTCCCCCTTTTAACACAATTTAATAGTTGGTAATAACAATATCATTATAAATTGTGTTTTGTTAAAAAGTTGTTGTCCCCTAAAAGCGTCAAGAAATATGTTGATTCAGCTCATTTTCAATAAGTAAGCAGGAAAAATCCTTTTTTGAGTGTACGGTAATAGCTATTTCTATCTTCTGACATGCATTTTCAATTGTGTATTATGGATGGAGCCTTTTAGCAGTGAGAACTGTTTTCATTTTAAAGCATGGTGTTAAATAAAAACATACTAGTCTAATGCAAACGTAACCTCAGTCTTTGATTTAATGGCATTCGCGCCAGACAGCCTTTAGACAACAGCGCTAACCTGCGAGGAGCTTCAGTTCCCCAGCCGGAAGAGAAAAATCACATTTCATAAATAAATCAGGCGCGTCCCGGAGAGGAAAGAGCTACAGCGGCCACCCAGAGACATCTGAGACGAAAGAGTTCACGGCTGTATTTAAAGCGTCTCTGCTGCAGATCTCAGTGTGTGCATTCATCTCAGCGTATATGTGAACATGTGAAATGATCCTATAAGCTCTTAGAGTGTTACAGGATGGGTCTGGAAGACGGCCAAGTGGTGCAGCTGCGATTCGGGACAGACAGGTGATGAGTTTCAGTGACCTTGAGGACTGTCTAGTCAAAACACTGATCGTAACGGGTGGACAACATTAGCAGGTATTTATGAATTGTATAGAAAATCATATATCAGTGTAAATTATGAAATGAAAGTTATTTTAAATATTATATTAGTTATTATATTACTAAATTATAGCTAAATACAGATTGTTTTGATAGTGAAAGAGGATTCTTGATTTAAATAAATAAAAGCTGTGGGATAAATTTCGAAACAAATCAATTCTATTAAGATTACATAAAATTATGAACAGTGATATACTGATATTATAGTTTAAAGAAATGTTATATTAACAAATAAATGACCATCATTAAAATAGTAAACTGTATTATTTTCTGTAGCTATATAGCAAAATAAAAACGGTACATATTAAAATAGCTTTAAAAAGTCTGTATACAATTCGTTTAAATTCTAATTTAAAAAAAATATCTGTACTGATTTTCAAATTATGGTTGTTAAACAATGTTGTTAACCAATATATTTAAGTAATATCATCGAAAATGTATAATTTTGTCTTGATTGCAACGTTATTTGGGGGATGGTATAGACCAGGGATGTCCAAACTAACTCCTGGAGGGCTGGTGTCCTGCATAGTATAGCTCTAACTTGCCTCAACACACCTGCCTGGAAGTTTCTAGTATAACTAGATAGAGCTTGATTAGCTGGTTCAGGTGTGTTTAACTGTGGTTGAAGCTAAAATATGAAGGACACCGGCCCTCCTGGACTGAGTTTGGGCACCCCTGGTATAGACTTTGGCACCACTGGGGGCTGGGGTGGTTGAGGATTGGATCTTCCTTTGTTTATTGGAAAGTTTAAAGATCCTGTGACCACTCACATGTAAAATCAATACAAATTTTATCACAAAAATTTAATAATGTACTATTTTCCGTAGCTAATATAAAAAATAAAAAAGCACACTAAAATAGCTCATTCAAAATTTTAATTTATACCATAAAATAAAGCTATTTCAGGCATCATAGCATCATAACCACCAGTAACAGATATGAAGAGTTCAGATTAAAACCTTTAAGTGTCATCTAAAATGTTCTTCTAAAATTTGCATTTTTCGCAGGCTCCTATATCTTGATTCAGTAATTTCACTTTTATGGCAAATAATAAGTTAGTTTCATCGCTTTTAAGATGAAATAACTGAACATATGGCTGTTCAGTCAATCGGTATCGATATTTATTGACCGAACACCATTGTCAATATCGATAAAAAAAAGATTCGGTATGAAGTTTCGGTATGAAGTGCTATAGTTTTAATAAAATGTGGCTGCTGAGCGCGAACCTTGGAAGCTGTGCCAATAAGCTTAGGGTGTACCACTTGCATCGGAGCTGCAGAAATGATTTGTTCATTTGTCATCCTCTGAGAAAACGCTTGATGGTCGCCTAATTACGAGAGACGCCAGGGGAGCAAGAGCGCAAAGTCCATTGTAAATGGTCAAGAAATCCATGCGCTTGTCACTTCAGGTCAGAATATCAACACATGCGAACATGAGTGCAGTGGCTAGCAGCAGTGAGGAGATTGTAAGTAAAAAGGATTTAAGCATGTCGCTCGAGTGGCTTTTTTGGTTTCTTTTCTTGTGCATCCCAGCCATTAGCACCCCATCTGAAAGATTTTTTAGCATAGGGGGTAATATAGTCATTCAACTTCACAATTTGTAATGTTGCAATATGTATTTGAATAATGATGGTTGGTTCCTTTACTTGAAAGCTCAGATTTGATTATCATAATTTGTGTTTACAGAGTCTGAGGTTTACTGTATCATTATATTGACACCTTAAAATTTTCTTTGATTGTTCAGTACTTACGCTTTACCATTGCACACACTTTGTAACATTTTATTTATCAAGTTTAAAAGTCTCTTTAACACTTATTATAAAGAGATGAGATTTTGTTTAAATATTTTTGTTTTTGACTATTAAAACTATTTGCCTTAGTATTGTAGGTAAGTTAAAATAAAGTGGTTAAATAAAAAATCCTAATATTCCTAAATGTATTGTTAAAAATATTCAATAATTATCAATATTGAATGATATGAAACATGATATCATGATTATTTTTTTTTTTTTTGCAATATCGCCCAGCCCTACATAAACATAAGAAGCTACAAAAAATGCTCATTGTAGAAGCAAATTCCAGATGGCACTTAAAGATTTTTGCATTTGAACACTTCATATTCACTTTGAGATTTGATCAAATGTATAATATATCAGCTAATGTTCAATAATGTGCATTTAAAAAGCGAACCGGGTCAACAAGGTTGTACATGTTCACTTCAACCAATCGTAGCAAAGCTGAGAGCAATCAATTCAAAATAACATGCAATATGCAAATGCCGTCCTTGTGCAATTAAAAATGATGACATAACCAACTATTCACATCTCTCCATACAGAGCAGACACAGACTGTCCTTTTGAATTTCATCTTTAAGACAATATCATAAATTTGCACTTCTCTCCGTGCTCAAGGTCTTAACGGAAGCATCTGGATGGTATTTTTGGCCCAGGACTGGTGTAGCTTGTGATCCTGACAGCACAGCCCATGAACAGAGCTCCAGCGCCTCTGCGCTCGCTCCATGAATAATGAAGAGCCACGGTACTCAGCCAGACTGTGGATTAGCATGAGTATGATGTAATGCTTCTGGAGTGGTGTAGCACTATTTTTTTACTATCTACCACGTTGTCTTGATCTCACGAGGCTTGAAGAAATATTTCCCCTTAAGTTGGGACTAATCTGGGGCAGTTTACTTTGCAAATTCTCAACATAAATAACGCAAGCTACAAAAGCTGTAATGTGAACGAATGACGACTTGAAATAGCACCTCACAAGAATCTAATATTCGCCAACACAATTTCAATTCAACAACACTGTCCTCTGTGTGCGAGCAGGATCACATTGAGTAAGGTGTGGTTGGAGTGTGAGTGTGTTTACCTCAAGTCGCCCCCTACTGGGCTGATATGACACTGCTGTTGGCAAACAGTGTTGTCTCTTTGTGTCTGAAATTAGAGACACCACACCCCACTCTTCCAGGACTGATTATATGAGTCATGACAGGACAGCTATATAAACAGGAGTGATAGGCATATAGAGAGGAGAACAAGCAACAATTTCTTACATTTACTGCTTAGTCCTATTTGAATTATACTAACAGGAGTAACATTTATTAAGCATACTGTATTTGATGAGTTACATATATTCTAAATAGTATAAAAAATAAATAATAATAAAAAAAAACTAAAATTTGAAAACACTTTAGAATATCTCCTTGTTATTTTTGTTAATCTGGCACCAGGTGACAAATTATTTAATGTCAGCATGAAACAGAAGTTAAGACTGTCCTTTTTGCCATATCATGATGTACATCCAATTGAATCAGTCAAAATCAGTAAATTTTGATTTCATGCCAAACCTCTTAAGCTGGGCATATACTAGGGTTGGATCGATAGACAATGCCAACGTCCATTGTTGATGGCCGATAGACATCACAATGATGAGCCGGCATCCCGTTCCCCCGCCCCGCCCCTGTCACAGCAGCAATCCGCTCACGAAAAATACACATGGCCATGTTTACACTAATACGTCTTAGTTTTAAAATGGCATTTTAGAACGAAAACGATCCACATCCACACTGGTGTTTCATCTAGCATTTCTGAACAGCCCTCTGTCCACACTATACCACTGAAAACGCACATCACATGACCACACACACACACACACACTCTGACGCTCTAGCATATGCGCACGTCTGAGCTCTAGGCAGTCTTGAGCACAAAACCCTAGAGAGCAGTGCATGTCGGACAGTTTATCAAGGATGTACCGCTGGATCGCATCTCATTATAATTGTTAAATGTGATATTTAATTAATCTTGTCTCTATCTAACAATTTTTCGGTCTTTTGAATCTATCAGGTTACTTGTCACAGCGTCAGTACACTGCTTCAATCTTTCACGCTTGTACTTAGTAATTTTTGCGAAAACCTCAGATACTGTTGGTTGGTTGCTGTTGGTTGTGCACCTTTTTTACCAATCAAGTTTGCTGATGCCATTATAACCACACAGATCACTCTGCCTATTCATGCCAGAGTCCTGCGGAAAATGTGATTGACAGGTGGTAATTTGTGTGTATATCTATAGTTATCTTTATTTATTTATGATTTGGTTATGGGTAAAACAAAGACCATGCGGGTCAGGTAGTTGAAACGGTAGGCTACAAATAATTAATTCGTTATGAATTAATTAATTATTCATAAATAATTAATTCACCGCCACCTATGAGGACGATGCCATCGCCCATCGCGATGTTTCACATTAGACATCGTACGATGCCAAATAGAACAAATGATGACTGTTGGAAAGGCGGTGGGATAATGTTACAAATAATCTTTTAATCTTGATTATTGTTTTTTCAGAATCGTTGGAGAGTAAAATTCATTCATTAATTTTCCTTGGGGAAAGGACATCCGCTGTGTAAAATATATGCTGGATAAGTTGGCAGTTCATTCCACTGTGGCGACCCCTGATGAATAAAGGGACTAAGCTGAAGAAAAATGAATGAATGAGATTAAGTGTTTATAAATTGATCTCCCCTGTATGATGGTAAAAAAATAATAATCCAGCTTAAAGAACGAGTGATACATAACATACACATTCTATACTATATATGTATACTGCGTAACTGACTGACAAATCTTAAATAGTCTGCCCGTCATTTGCTCTTGCCAGTTTGCATGTAAATGCATGAATGCACCTCATGGCCTACAGGGTTAAAATGACACATTTTTAAACACAGCATGTGCATAACGCATGCAATGCACTCTTGGCATTAGCTGTTGAAAAGCTTTAAGGAAAATGTCCTACAGTATAAATAATCACGCTCTGAATAATTCATGAGAGTTTAAACGTTCAATTTAGGGAGTGTGAATCAAATACTTCACAGATTTTTAACTATATTCTTCTATAGCATTCATATTGTACGAGCAACTCACTGCAACTTCGTCCCAAAAATAAACTTATAATTTGGCTCAGGATCAAGAAGTAGACAATGAGACGAAGGATGCAGTTCAATCTGCCCATATAATGCAAAACTGCCTTAAAACACCACATTTACAGAAATACAAATATAAAATAAGGCCTGTATCTTAAAAAACTACTAATAATAATACAATAAACTTGTTAGTACTTTAATGTTGTTTCAAATCCTCTCTATAAAAAACTAAATGCAGTAAAATACTAAAAATGACAGTAAATATTAAATGAAAAAAGCCTCTAATTTGACATTTTTTCTTCATTCATTTGTAATTTTTTCAGTAAAATGCAGTTATAATTTTTATTAATCATGTAAATCATGCTTACTGATTTAATGTATTTTGTCCCTTGTTTTGTGTTGCGATGATGGTGTTCTGTATTTGTATTCACACATCTTAAGAATGACCATTTTCGCAATAACAATTTACAGTTTGTTCTTGCAAAATTAACTAACTAAATTATTTTGCCAACAAGTATGACACATTTTTTATTTGAAAGCATTTTTCTTTTAAAAGGGTGGTCCAGAGTGTATGTTTAAGGCTTGGTTGTGTTTATAAGATGCAAAGCACTGTGTGCTCATGCTTCATTTGTAAAAAATCACGTTATTTTTTTCATATATCTTACTTTGATTATATACAGCTGCTCAGTTAACATGAAAACGACTGTCATATTTCCTAGTTTTTTCAAAAGGCCTGCCCTCAAGAGGCTTTGATTGGTCAGTTAACATAATGTGCTGTTATTCGCGGATCAAATCTATGTCATCAGGAAAAGCGTCACGCCCCTACAAGCACGCGCTTTTGCACTATGTAAATACTGTCAGTCAGAGTAGCTGTTAGCCGTATAAACTTGAACCTGAATCAGACAAAAAAATGGAGAGCACACAGCTAAACCTCACACCTGCTCTCTAAAATAAAATCTGACAAGTGTCTTTTTTTACATATATTCAGAATAAGCATGTGTAAGTAATATAAAACATTCACATATATTTTGTGAGTTCATTATTTGAGATGTAGAAAGCAGGGAAAGCAGCCGCATAGAGACACTGCATGTGCTGGTGAAGATTGTGGGTGTTTACAGGGGATAAATATGAATTTGTAGCTAAATTGTTAACGGTGCCAAACACCATTTCCTGTTGTTTACATCTTTGTTTACGTGCTTGCTTCAACATACCATTAACTCTAGAAACTGTGCATGTAATTGATCAATTTTAACAAATTAAAATACTTACAGGTTGTTGCTCACAATCTACAGCTTCGTCTATTATGGTTGGAGCTGCTCCTTTTTTGAGGAGTTTTTAGCTGAATCCAGCACTGAACTGGGAGAGATTCTGGACGCTGTCCTTTGTCAAATGCTAGCTATATATCTTTTTATAATTCTCTGAAACATAATAAAAATTTAACTGTAAGCACTTCTGTCTTTGTGTCGTGTCCTTTGGAAGTCCAAAAACAGAAACAGAACAATCTCTGTGGAAATAGCAGTGTTTGGACGGCATTTTAGCTTTCTCTGCTATAACATTATAACATTACAGCGCCTCTGGCCATGCCACTTCACTGCGCGTGGTGTATGCGCATGGTGAATGTGCATAACCTGAAGCATTTGTGATCTCACTAACCTGAATGTATTTTTTTGTAGTTCCCAAACTTCATTCGCTGTAGGCTTTGCTAAGCTAACTTTGTAAAAGCCAATGTCTCCCTTTCCATTGAAATCTGAGCGTATTACATTCAGAGATGTTGTTTATGTTCACACATCTACATTACACATCAACTAAAGTTTAAAATATGATATCGTAGTGGACCACCCCTTTAAGAAATATGCCAAGATGGGTCATTTAGGGGTTTAACATCTTTTTATACAATGCCAATTCATTATCATAAGCTGTAATTTAAAAATGCAATTCATATATAATTTGTTCAAGCAACAAATTACATTTGATATAAAACAGAATTTAAGTCAATATTTGTTGAATTTCACTTTGGCTAAACTATATTATCTTTTGTGTGTGTGCTTTACAGCCTCTGGTCACTATAAATAACCCTTTTATGGCAAGAGATCTCAGGAAAGCATCTAACATTTGGTGTACATAGGCAATAATGGCAGAATTTCCATTTTGGTTTGAACCACCCCTTTGACTGACTGTAGTTTTTCGGCAGTTTTCAAAGAGAAAAGTTGATTGTCAGTATTTGTGCTCGTCTAGAGAACAGCTAAAAATCTAGCACAAAATAAACCCATCAATCCTCAAATCTGACAAGGTTGTTTCCTCATGTGTGCATCTGTAAAAGGAAGTCGCCGACTGTTTACACCTCTTGGGGTGGATGTAAAGTTGACTTCAGCTGCCACAATGTCTCACTGTTTCCAAGGAGACTGGATTGTCAGGGCCCCTGGACACGAGCCATTTAAAAAAAAGAAAAAAAAACATGGAAAGAGAGAGACAAATGTGCAGAGAGTGAAGAGGCAGGGCACGAGTTACCGAAAATGACTTCTGAATGGTGAAACAGTCAGCATACCCAACTCAAGGAAGCTATACTGGTCATGTTTACATACACTTAAATAGACGCTTTGTCACAAGCTTTTTATAGCACATAAGGGCAGTGCTCAACCGTACCATCAAAACAATGCAACGCTTTCCTCAAGAGAAAACATTAGACTATCTACGCACCAAGAACTGCTTCCAAATTTAATGACTCAAATGGCCTACATTTTTGAATTCCCAGCCAAAACCTCCTCCAAAAAACACCGCTGGCAGTGCAATGCCGTCATCTTAACCTTCTGCACTATTTCCCAGAAGTGCCACGAATGACACGACCCTGTCATCGAGTCCCAGTGAGCGTCGACCCAGACAGCCATGGTCATTTTAGAACAGGCCGTGGTGCCACACATGCCCCTTATTTTTAATTACAGCCCATCCCTGTCTGGCACACCGATGCACACCCACTATCAGTTATACACAACAAGAGCCCATTACACTGACAATGGAGATTACTGTTGTGTGGTAAAGAATATTAGTCACAGAGATCTGTGGAAGGAAGGAATGGAAGAGAAAAAAAGGCAGAGAGAGGGAGAGAGAGAACTGACTGTATTTAACCGTTTAATTATGCAAATGAATATGATGATGATTTAGAGAAATATATTTCAATATGTTGCCATTTCTAAACAATTCCTAATGAACATCCTTTTCAGCTAAAAATATCACAAAGATCATATATTATGCCATGGTATACATGTCTGCTTTGGGTTGGAAGCTCAAACAAGTCTCTTTAAATGCAAATGAGCTGTTGTTCCGCTGCCTTGTTGACGTTACCGCTTGTGCTACAGTTTCTCTGGCAAACGAAAACAAAACATATGGGTGTGTTTTATAGACTTGTAAGTTTAAACTCTTTCCCCCTCTTTCACAAACAAGGTTTAAGGCTAGTTATGGATTAAATTGCACGTTTGAGCTGTATCAATCGAAAATAACTTGCAGTTAGATGTCTTAAAATATGTCAGTGTCATTTTTTGTCTACAGGTGCACACTAGTAATGTATTTAGTAAACTAGTCAGTTTTTATAAATGTGGCTTAAATAGCCTAATTTAACTTAGGTCTAGTCCTGGCTTAAGCTAAGCCCTGTTTGTGAAACTGGGCCTATATGTATTGTTTTCTGAGTGCACAGACACAATGTGGGTGCCAAAAAACTCTTCGTACTACAGATCTAATTTACTGTTAAATATGCCATTTCTTCCTAAACTCTTTACATTTACAGACATAACCATTATACATATTCAGATTTTTTTGACCGTCAAATACAGACACTAAGGGCATACTCACACTATGCCATGGGTGACCAACCCTGGTCCCGGCGATCGACCTTCCTGCAGATTTCAGCACCAACCCTGATCAAACACACCTGAACCAATTAATTAGAACCTGAGGAGCACTTGATAATTACAGGCAGGTGTGTTTGATATGGGCTGCAACTGAAAACTGCAGGAAGGTCGATCTCCAGGAATAGGGTTGAGCACCCCTGCACTATGCTATCCGAACCGTGCCCAGGCCTGTTTCCCGGAACGTTTGAGAAGTGTGAGTGCTCTGAATCGGGCTCAGGCATGGTTCAGTTGGCCGGCCCTGGCCCGATTGGAAGAGGTGTGCCAGAGCGTGTTTCACTTGGGCTTTGGCGCAGTACGCTTGTAGAGTGAGTGCAAAGCGCGCCTGAGCCCGAAACTGAGGCGAGAGGTGACTTTTAAGGGACTGTTTCATATGAATTTATTAATCATTCTTACTGTTTAATGAATGCAAACTGTCGTAGATTATTAAAGACACAAACCCCTCACTGCACGACAACTGCACCTTCAGTAAACCTCCTAATTCCTGCAGCACCAGGACTTTACGATTTTTTATGAGCGTCAAAAGTGGCTGATCTGTTCGGCGAAAAATTTGACTGCGTGTCACTGCATCTCAAACGACTAAAACGATATAACTAAAGAAATCTCCACTGTGCTGAGCGGGAGCGCTTCTTAAACTGAACAGCGCATCATCGATGATGACGTAAAAGTGCTCAGGCCCAATGCAATATGAATGCGGGCTGTCGGGGGAGACGGGAGGGGAGACAAGCGTGCTTCGGCCTGGTTCAAGGCAACTGTACATGGTGTGAGTACGCCCCAAGGCCCAATCCCAAGTCTAGCCCTTCCCCTTAGCCCTACCCTTCGTTTTGCACGTTCACGTAAAGTGATAGGGGTGTCCCAATTCTCTTTAGCTTGAAGGTGTAGGGCAAAGGGGAAGGGCTAGATAGTGCTTGAAACTGAGATTTTTCAGGACCACACTCAAAACCAAGGGGTATGAAAATTTCCCAGAATACACTATCTACAAGGGCAGCATGGCTGCACACGGAAGTCAGGAAACCTTTTGTCATTATTACAAATTTTTACAACAAACTACAAAATATTTTATTACATTCATAATAGCATTCGTGTTTTACCGTCATGCTTTAAAAAAATGATTTAAAAAATCCATAATCCATAATAATAACTTCTGTATAGCAGTCCCACAACATACTTTCACATCTGACACTTGAATACCCTGCCAGAAAAGTCTAGTGGCTGCGAATGAGCTTTCTACAGTGTCTGCTGTAATGTTAATGTTGTTTTTGTGTGTTTTCATAAATAAATAAGGCCACGTGTAAATGCACATTACAGTTACGATCTTATTGCCACATTATATCTTTATGATAACAGGATATTGTTGCCTTCAGTGATTTCCTGAATACAAAAAAATAACACAACAGGAATAACTACAGCATTATGCATATGAAGTAAGAGCTCACGATGAAATACTGTATGATGACATGTGCAGGTGTTGCAGGGGTGTCCCATGTTTTCCAGGGGTAAATTCTGAAGGGAAAGGAGTAGGGGTAGGTGTACAAAAATAGAATTGGGATTGGGTCTAAGTGCCATCTGATTTTAATTTTGTTTTATATTTTGTAAAATGAGCAATTTTCTCAGGATGCTATGTGTAGGTTCAGCTATTTCAGCTAACAGGTTTGCTTCATTATCTTTAAAGTGAAACAACTGAATATAAACATAGGAGGCTCAGATGGTACTTAGAGGTTTTTGCATCCAAACTCTTCACATTTGGATTCTCACACAAAGTGCTGTCAAACTACTCAACCAAGCTTGTCCCTTTGGGTGGGAATTGTTTAATGTCAAAATATTGTGACGTGAGCATTCCGGGAATAAATCTCAGGACAACAACCCAAGCATTTGAGGGAGTTCAAAAGAAACACTGCTTACTGATAGGCCTTTCACAATATCCATTTTTTGTCGTACGATATATTGCACCAAAATATATTGCGATAAACGATATTATTGTCATTTTAAGGCCATTTTATGCTACTCATTAAATAATGCCAGAATGACAATATAATAGCATCAAAACGCAAGTACACTCTTCCAAAGAACACATAATATTTTATTCTTAAGTATATTTAATTTAATTATAGTCATTTTAACAAATGAATAATTAGGTATCTCTATCAGAATGTGAAAACGGATATCCTAAATAGATAATAATAATAATAATAATAATAATAATAATAATAATAATAATAATAATAATAATAATAATAATAATAATAATGATAAATGTTAACAAAAAGGTGCAAGGTGAAAAAAAAATAGAAAAAAGTAACAGATTTATTTTCAGTTGTTAGGCTCCCACATGAAAATATACTACAGAAATTTACAGTAAATACTATAGTGTATTTTTTTAACATTACACCTCCAATAGAGATTGAGAGGATGCGCAAACAGCTGAAATTTGAAAGTTTGGAGACCATTTATGCTTCAACAACAACATTGCACTGTAATGTAAGCTGAAAGTGTAAAAGCCAAATAAGCTCATTTGCATGGAGTGTAAAGAATGTCTAGTTCATACCCCCAGAGACACATTGGGAAATAAGAAAGTAAGTATATTATTAAAGTTGAGAGTAGGGATGCAACGATTAACCGGTTTCACTATTAACCGCGCTTTAATTTGTCACAGTTAATTAATCGTAAAGGCTTCTCAACACCGCGTTTCTGCACAGAACAAAACTGCAGCAACCAAACAAAGGTATGTCAACTGTGCGCTAGTTTGTACACCGAGACTAATAACCACGCACACTGAAATAACTATGAATAAGGCTATTAACTAAGGCAAGCTCGTGTAAATTGGTTATTTCCAATGGAGGGACGCGCACGCGACGCAACGCGCTCACGCTTTTCAGCCGCACCTATTTGAGATGACAGGGAGATGTGTGACTGCGAGAACTGCAAACGGCTGAAGTTTGGAGAAGAAGCAATGAAAAGTACACAGGTTTGCAAACCCATTTAAAGGTACAAATAATGGCGCTGATGAGCGCATGATAATACGAGAGAAAGTTAATCCGCCAGCCGAGATCAATCGAGTGATTTCGGAGAGTGCTGGAAAACTCGGAGTGGATCAGCTGTTTAATGGCCCGAATCTCAATGCGTTGCATTCACTGCGTGTTCAGACCAAATGAACGCTAAATGTAAAATCTAGCACAGTATAGTCTATACAATATTGACTATACAATAGGGACTTTGGTATAGTATATACCTATAAAAACAATAGTGCAAAATGTATATTTCTTAATGCAATGCTTCATTTTTGCTTGACGCAAACCATACATTTATGTCAATGTAACAGTTGGACTTTTTATAGCAGATAACTCACATTTAAGCACATTCAAGGCAGCATGATAATGAGAAATGTAATACATTGTTAGTATTATTGTCATCAGAGTCATCATTAACATTTTATAAATATTATACATTAATTTTGGAATTATTGCACAAATATCAATAAGTCATAATAGAATTACTTAGTTTCTGTTTTTTGTTAGTCCTGATTGATGGTCTTTTCAAATACATAAATCTGTTAATATTTAATATTCAGTGGTGCTCAGTCATTTTTGCTGGGTGCTCCTAAATTTTTTCTGGTGCTCTTAAATATTTGAAGTTGGGAGCACCAGTGCTACAGAGTAAAAAAGTAAATTTCGAGCCTTGCATTAGACAAATACTATTCTTTTATTCTCATTTTTATTTATTTACTCATTGTTCTGTCATTTATTTACAGCGTAAAATTTGTTTAAAGTTTTATTTGTTTTATTTAAGCACAAAAATTGACTAAAAAATTGGACTATTGTTTGTTTTTAATATTAGTATATGCTGTATTATTTGGTTACTGAGCAGCAATAAACAACACTTAAAAATATAAGGAGATTTCATGTGATTTTCTAAACTAGTCGTGTTTTGAAATGAATAAATGCATAATAATCGTGATAACCGTGAAACCGTGATTATTTCTCAGACTATAATCATACAACCAAAATCTATAATCATTGCATCCCTAGTTGAGAGTTACATTTTAAACAACATGTAATTTTAAATGCGTTCACAACATATTCAACAACCATTAATGATTAATAGACAAACATTCCTGTATTCTACATCTTTTTCCTTGCAACTTATCCATCTTTTTTTCATGAAGATTAGTGCAAGATCAAAAAAAAAAATCGTGGACCCCCTACCGTACCACCGCAGACCCCCTGTTGAAGGATACTGCCCTAGATTTGAAAGTAGGCTCAGTAGTACCAAATAATTTAGCAAAAGTGCCATTTTGTCATTCATTTAAACAAACTACACTGTAGGCTTTTAGCTGATGCACCTAAGTGAGCTGACTGTTTGATAGCTACAATGAGGGCAATACATTTCCTTAAAGAGGGAGTTCACAAAAAAAAAATGAAAATTCTGTCATTTACTAACCCTTGTAAATGCCCTAACCCATTTACTTGTTCCAAACCTTGTGACTTTCTTTCTTCTGTTAAACACATTGAGACATTTTGAAGAAAGCTAGAAACCTGCAACTACTGTATTTACTTACAGAGTATTTGTTTTTCCTACTATGGAAGTCAATGGTTACAGGTTTTCGGCTTTCTTCAATATATATATATATATATATATATATATATATATGTGTGTGTGTGTGTGTGTGTGTGTGTGTGTGTGTGTGTGTGTGTGTGTGTGTGTGTGTGTGTGTGTGTGTGTGTGTGTGTGTGTGTGTGCGTGTGTGTTTGGAACCACTTGGGTGTAAATAAATAGTAAGAATTTTTCTTAACTATCCTTAAGCATATTTTTTATTAGGTTAGTTGGAAGCTAGTTTGAAGACTCATGCCTGCTTTTAAAAAACAGCTGTCAGCTCCATCTATACAGTACATTCACCTGGTGTATTTTTCTATCAAACATGTTGAGGGAAAACCAACCCATACATTCTAAAATAAGGTGAGTTTGTTTCCTTGTGTGTGCATCTGTGAAAGGAAGTCACTGGCTATTTACACCTTTGGGTCTAGATGTGAGTTGCAGCCTTTAAAAATGTGACCTTTTTTGGCCTAGCAATTTCCACCACCAAAGATTTAACATCTCTCTTAGGAATCCTTATGTAGGGGTCAGGATGCTAATGCATACTCTGTAACAGTGATTTTTAAATGAGCATCGGTTGAAGTGATCTCGAACATAATATGGTCTGCAGAAACCCATCATGCCGTGCGTTTGCCTATAGTCACCAGATGTTTCAAAAAAGACGCTGTGAATTTCTAGAGCCATATTAATCTTATGAAGGCTACCATGGAAACAGGTTGGCATCGCGCGGATCAGACGGTGATCTATTTTTAACAAAAGAGCAAAGGTGATCATGCTGTTCGATGTGTGATGTTTTTAAAATGTAAATGTAATTACTAACATGATTTTTATTGTCTGTGATAATATCATAAATGTTGTTTTAACCATGTGTGAGCTGACATGAGTATGTCTTTGCAAAAAGGGTCACAATTTATAATAAGGTTTCATTAGTTAATGTATTTATTAACGTTAAGTAATTGATACTTGTACAACATTTATTAATTATAGTTCAACATTTGCTAATGTATTATTAAAGTACAAATGAATGCCTGATACCATTAGGTGATGCACTGTGAGAACATGAACTAACAATGAACGACTGTATTTTCATTAACTAAGGTTAACTAATGTGAACAAATACTGTATAAATGTATGGTTTATTGTTTGTTCATGTTAGTAAATGCATTAATTACCAGTGTTGGGGAAGTTACTTTTGAAAGTAGTGCATTACACTATTGAGTTGCTCCCCCAAAAAAGTTACTAAGTGTGTTATTTAGTTACTTTTTATGGAAAGTAATGCAATATATTACTCTTGAGTTACTTTTAAGTTACTTTTCCTTACCCGGGTGAGGTTTGATCTCTTTCAGAACTTGCAGGTGTTTTGTCACCTGGTTTATAGAGAAGCTCTGCATTGAACAACCACCTATAGAACCTACACCTTTATTTTCATTTAAAAAATGTAGGATATTATTATATTTTGAGAACTTTCTGAGCCTAGAGCTATAGATGCTGTATATACAGATTAATGAAAGCATGTAATGTGTTTGCTACTTTTGTACGTTTTGTATTATTAGATAAGTAAATTCACTGTCAGATTTTAAACCTTTAAAATGTTTAATAACAAAACGAACAGTAAAACAATAAAAACATCCCCAAATCAAAACAAATCTTTGAGCTTTATGCATTGAATAAATTGCTTCACGTGGCCTTAACAAATGTGTAAATCATTTCCCAAAAGAGAAAAAAATCGTACTATATTACAAAACGTAGTCGCTTCTACACTAACGTTAGACAGTGGCTGTAAATCCTCAACAAAAAAGCAATAAACTTTTTTTTTTTGAGTTTAGTAGAATTGTTTTACCTGGAGAACATCAGTGTTTCCCCTACCATTATATTAGGGAGGCGCCCCGCCCTCCCAATGGCTTTCCCCACCTCCCTTGAAGTCAAGTTAATTGTATTTTATATATAGCACCAGATCACAACTTCTTTTAATAAACAAGCTAAATAGCCATATGTAATATCTTATTTACACAATGGCATGTGATTTCTGTCTCTACATGGTCTGGCAATTACAAATTTCTGCTTTCTGAATTGCGCACGGTGAAGTTCTACATAGCCACTCTCTGCTGTATGGGAATGCAGGTATGAGCTGCTGTGACGCGAGCGGAGCATTCGCCCCTAGCTAACATCTCATCCAACGTTTTAACCGCTCCCGGAAGCTCCGCGAGTCTCGCGCAAATTTAAACCGGCCCCGTGGTCCCCAAAAATGAGTTGAAATAATCGGAAATCATGGCAACGAGAGTGAATAAACAAGAAAACAGATCGCGAGCTCATTGGGGGATCTGCTGTCAATAGTTGGAGACGAGCAATATTTGAATGGTCTTGCATGTGTTTAGGCCTTTTTACATATAACAACTGAAAGTTCTGTGTTTTTGACAATATTGCAAATTCACTAAAAGCTGGCTGGAATTATTAGATGAATAAAACTTTATTTTTTAACATGAACATTTAATAATATTAATTCTTGTAATACACTCATTGCAACAGTAGTTTAGGCATGTTTTCTTTTAGTAAAGAAGTATTAGATTAATAGGTGTGCATTTTAACTTATGCATCAAATGTGCGCTCCGAACTTTTTATTGATTGAGACATGCTGAATTCTTCTTTCATCATTTGCAATGTTTCCAAATTGCATTGTAATTTTTCATAACAATTTTTATATCTGTGTTATATTATTTTCTGTGGCGGTTCATTCCGCTGATAAAGGGACTAAGCCAGAGTAAAATTAATGGATTAATTATTTTCTGTAAAGCTGCTTCTGCCCATGACACATTCACACCTAAATGGTTATAAAAGACCTGTTTAAGGGATTATATGCAGCATCCTTGATTTATTTTCTTAGGTAAGGCAAGATCTTCTCTTAAGGTTTGAGGGAAAATGTGCTTAATGCATTATAAAGCGTGAAGCATTAGAATCGGTACTCAGTATCAGCCGATCACCATGACAAGGAATCAGTACTCAGTACTGTATTAATTGCAAAAATCCTGATCGGAGCATTCCTAGCTTTGACCCAACTTGGCTGTCAGAGCGGCAATACTCCCCCTGGCTGTACAAGACTGATCTTGGAATGTTCTTCCAAAAGCCCATTAAGATACACTGCAATGACAAAAGCTGCACACTTTGAGGATAAAAAAGTCAAATAAAAATAAATGCTAATTTTGCTTGCACGGTTGTTCAGTTCAAATAATTGTTCAGTTTTTTACTGCTGTCATTAAAAGAAACAAATTAACACCATGACTCCTTGTGTCGGTGTCAGTCTGAACAGCCGCGCCGTGCCGTGCCACACCCCCAAAACTGTAAACCTAGGGGAAACACTGAACGTGAACATTTGTTGTTTAGCTGGAGGTGGGGTGCGGGTGAAGTGCTTCGCATCCAGTTTTTAATTTTTTTTTGATGTCGTATTTCTTACAATTATCAAGAGTTTTACTTACACATAATCTACACTTAACAACAATCCACTTCTTACCTTCGATGAGTTGAAAATAACAAGAATCCATTGCAAAAATGTACGTTTCCGGCCTGCCGTTGTTTCTGTTTCTGACTGTCTGTAGTGTTGACAGGCGATTCGCGAATGAATAGTTTGTTTTAACCAGATCTTCTAAGTGAACCGATCAAGCCAGTTCATTAAATTGAACTGAGTTGTCGTGAAATGATTTGTGTCTTCAGTAAGTACTAACATACCAAATACTCCCTCTGACTCGAAATAAGTCATATCCTTAGATATTCAGTTACTAGAACAGTACACTGACTTATTTGCTGTGAAAAAGAGAGACCTGATGATGATGATAATGAGTGCAAGCCGACTGTCTGTTCCCTCGTAGCACACTCTCACTGAGTGTGTGATTTAACCTGACTAAGGTCATTTTATTCCGCAATATGTTTTTTAAAGCCAATTAAGCAAGGTAAAAAGTAACTCGCGTTACATTTTTTTAAAAGTGACTCAAATAATATTACTTATTTCTGAATGTAATGCATTACTTTACTCGTTACTTTGGAAAAGTAATATTATTACATAACGTGCATTATTTATAACGCATTCTCCCAACACTGTTAATTACATTAACTAATACAACCTTATCGTAAAGTGTTAACAGCGAAAATCTTACAAAAGTGAGAGTGCCAAAACACTCACTGCATGAAGCCCAAGTTGCGTAATTTCTGAAAGCAAATTACAAAAAAATAAAAAAATAAATAGCTCTGTATGTATTTATAATATATGATACACAGTAGTAGTTCCACCCAAGCAAGTGTTGCCTATTTTTATTTAGTCTATCAAACATTGTTAATATTTGGTCAATTACATTTTAGACACATCATTTTTTCTGTTTCCATAGGAACCAAAGCAAAAAAGTGTGACTCAGCACGATGGTGTGTCATTGTTAAATGTGCAGTATCTGTTTTCAAACAAGTCATTTGAGTCAATGATTCAGCGATTCATTCAAAAAGACATCTGATTTGTTTCTAAAGTTTTGAGCAAATCATTTGTATGAATGATTCAATGAATCACGCATTAGACAGAGACTTTATTGTCATTTATCACCAACACAAAAACCCACACAAACTACTTCAATTATGGTTGCCAAGAAAAAATCCCATAAAATCAAGTAATCACTTTTTGTCAACGTTGCTCATGCCTTGCAAAAAGACACGTGCATACTGTATGCTTAAATTGGATCATATCTATTTTAGTCTCAGCTGCAGTGGTCACAGGGCCGCACATACATACGCTTATAGCTATCTTTGTAGGGCCTTGCCACTATTGTTTCACTGACCTAATGATATTTTCTATTCACTAAATCTAAACTTATCCCTAATCATAACCCTCAAAGACAATCACCATCTGTATGATTTTACAAGCTATCTTTGTCCTCACAATGGTCAAAAATGGCTTGTATTACTATATTTGACAGGACATTTGGATAACATAGAGAATACCAGAAACACACACACACACACACAACATAGTCTTATGAATGCCAATTAAGATGGGTAATCTGAGCGGAAAGGAATGGCACAGATCAGAAAAACGCTTCAGTCGCTCCCCACGCCTTGCCAGTGTCTTTAGTTTACATGCCAGTGATTACATCCAATCTGAAACAATTAAAGAGCACTGGCCTGTGTGTGTGTGTGTGTGTGTGTGTGTGTGTGTGTGTGTGTGCGTGCGTGCGTGCGTGCGTGCGTGCGAGAGAGAGACCTAATGTCTGTGTGTTTGCCCTGAAGATAAAAGACTCCCTGATGTCTGTGCACACAAAAAAGAAAGAGTCGATTAACCATAAGAGACCAAGTGAGAAAAAAATGTAGGTTTTGGGGTTTGTAGGTACTGTGTGGCTTACAGAGCATGTGAATTTTATGTAAAGAATCTGAATGCAAATTCAGAACCTTTTCTGGTTGCGACTGGAAGAGCATCTGCTGTGTAATACATATGCCAGAGTAGTTGGCGGTTTATTCCACAGTGGAGACCCCTAATAAATCATGGACTAAGCTGAAGGAAAATGAATAAATATTTTAATATTTTCAAAAACATAAATGAGCAATATCACACGAGTAGCAGTGCAACTTGGCTGTATATCGGCACTGGCGATGATATACAGCCACATCACACTGCTATGAGTTTGATATTGTATTTATGCAACAGTTCGACTGCATAATCGTGTATATAAAAAAAAAAAAAATCAAACACAGAGTCTAAAAAGCCTTTTGTAAGAGGAACTACTTTCTTCCGCCATTCATTCACATCTGCAGTTGACGTCAGAACAGCAGAAACCATTGCTAGTTCACAAAAATGTCCCTTCAGAGCTGGTATTTGAATGATTCTCTAGAGTAATGTCTAAAATGACAAAAACATATGATTTTGCTGACATTATTAGATTATAAGGCTGAGCGGCATGAAATGCCATCAGTCTAGAGATGTTTCCCAGTATTTCTCTGTTGCAATCGGGAGATCACAATAATTATCCCCGAAAAAGCCAAAGCAACACAATCACTACCAGATTACTGCTGTGTTTACGATAAGGAAAAATGCTGAAAACATGCAGGCATTTCTTCCTTTCTTTTTACATCAGATCTGTGTCTGATTTAAGACTACATATGAAAGTGGCACAAATCTGAACTGAAAAGATCAGATTCCATGCAGTTTGGGTTGTTCACACTGTCATTACCTGAGTCACATGTGGGCAAAAAAATCTGATTCAGGCCATGTTTGGCTGAAGTGTGAACGTAGCCTTACTTAACGTTTTGAACTTTTTTCACTTCAGTAACAATCTGACATCTGTCTTCTTCAAAATGAAACCAAGCAGAAATCTACGCACCAAAGCGTTGAGGATTGGTTTTCGTTTAAGTTGAAAGTGGAGGCGACAGTTAACTATCAGCTTAAGCCTAATTCACACTACATGACTTTAAACATTGTCAGATCGCTGTGCAGTTCACACTACATGACTTGATTTTTTGTCTTTCAATCGCTGTGGTGTCCACACTATGTGACACTACGTAAATGGTCCACAAGTCACACACTACATGATCTGACAACACCTCTTTTTTCCAACAGCTCAGTCAAGTTACCAAACCACAGCCAATGAAATTTTGAGAGAGGAGTCGTCAGAAAAAGCTGAACACTATTGGCTACATCACTGACAGCTTTTCAAGCTTTCAAGGGAGCATTTAAAAACATTGTCAGTCAGCTGATGCATCAGCGGATCAATCACTCATCTGCAAGGTTCAAGTGGAGAGATGTGGCTTTAACGATAGAACTACCGAGGAAGTCAGAGAGTTTGTAATTTTTGTAATTTATTAACTCTTTGAAATAAAACTAACATATCTAATACACTCTGACATTTTCTAAATATCTGTGTATTTCTTTCTAACATTGTTGTTTTTTTTAAATTACAAAACATTAAAGAACTGAGCATTTCTACCTTTAGTTACCATATTGGCCAAGATGACTACATGGATGTCTGCTACTTTCGCTGTGATTTTAAATATGCATGCATTTTTTGCCTAGCAACTTCCTTCCAATATAAACATAACTTTCTGATAGCAATAACATAAATTTACTTCAGATATATATATTTCAAAACAGCATATTCTTTGCAGCGAAATAGCTCCTGTTTGAAAGTGAAAATGAAAGCAATGCCCAGACCTTTGTGTGTTCCAGTATCTTAACTACATATTTTTAGGCTGTATTACCAAAAAAGATAATAATTTTAGGGTAATGGTGTCATAAAATATGATGACAGACTTTCAAAGCTTATGTTTTTAATATCTCAATAGAAGTTTTGAATGTAAATATGATGTGACAATATGACGTCTTATATGAGAACGGTCAAAATGACCAGTATGGTCAATCTAATAGTTACAGAATTCTTGTTTTACTGTTAATATAGCCTACTCTTGTGTTCATGTTAACGCAGAATGAAGCGAGTGCATCGATGCCCATTTTGGCCAATTACAGACGTTTCTGTTGAGCTCCTGAGCACCTGGCCATTCAGCTCATGCTGATATGCTCTCTCATTGGCTGCAGCTCGTCACTACATCTGACCGCATGTGGGGTCGAGTCGGCCGGCTACACTGGAATATTCAGCATGCTAGATATTGGATTTTCATCTGCGAGGTTTCGGCGATGCTTCAGCGAGCCTCTTTGATTCGTTGTTTCCCGATCACAGCCTGATCTGTCGGCGAGCTTGTTAACTTCCAAATCAGGCTCAAAATCCTATAGTGTGAACTAGGCTTTATTAGATATCAGCTTTTTGCCCCATCTTAGATATTGGACTGAAGACATGCAGTTCATTAGAAAATGATGTCTTTACACATCACTTTACAATGTGTGCTTATGTATTACTATCAATTAAGTCATTGATTAATTACTTTTGGAGAATTTTTAAAGGATGCTTTCCCACGGAGATCACAGTGTCCCCATGAGCAGAAGAGCTCATGTTTGTGCCTCTATTAAAAGCCAAACATCTCGAGAGGTAGTTAAAATGAGTGACTGGAGGTTGAGAAATACAGAACAGAGGCCCGGCGTCTCGGGTGACTGGAAAACAACATTGACATTCATGGCTGCGGGACACGGAAACGGTCACATGTGGGGATTACTGTAAATATTCACAGGCTAATATTTGTTGTTTGCTAAACGAGAGACATTTCGCCACCATTTTTGAACTCCTTCATAACTGTATTGTCTCTCCGGCTTCGAGGACTGGAGCCAAGTGTTGAGATCTATATTCGCCCATCAAAGGCGGACAGAGAATGAATGGGTTTGTATTGATCTTCTGGGCATGCCTGAAGGTCCAAAATAGCATTCTGGAGGAGAAGACTTAAAATAAACATCTCATTAAAGTTACATGTAAATATGGCTGAGCGTGAGGCTCACGTTCTGCCTAAGGCCCTTTTGCTTCTGCGATGCGGAAAATAGAAACGGAATTACAGAATCCAGTTTTAAAAATACATATCATATGTCATGTTCATGGACTTATATTTCATGTTTCTTTATAGTTTCCTCTTGTTCTGTTAACTTTTTTGTTAGTGAGTGCCACCTGTATGTCATCTTAGTAAAAAAAAGCACTCTTTTTTAATAGACTCATTTTACTATGGCCCTAGAGTTAAGCAATTGAGTTTTACCATATTTGAATCCATTCAGTCAATCTCTGGGTCTAGCTGGAGCACTTTTACCTTAGCTTAGCATAAATCACTAAATTGGATTAGACCATTAGCATCACTAAAATGACCAGTTTCCCATGTAAAGCTGGACTCTTCTGTAGTTACATTGTGTACTAGGACTGACAAAAAAATAAAGGGTGCTTGTTTCTAGGCCGATATGGCTAGGAACTATACTCAAGCTCTCATACAGTATGATAGTATAATTCCTATGTCATCCTGTGTTTCCTTAGTTATTTGGTCTGCTCTCATCTGTCCTGTTCTGTTTCCAGATCTGTGTTCCCCATGTATTTGAATTAGTGTTTCTGTGTCTTGTGAAGTTTTTTTATTCATTAAATAAATATATTTATCTCTGTCACCTTTTCCTTGTTTTCAGAAGAATTAAAGGTTGTACACAAAATATATGAAATACAATATTTTTGAACAGGATTAAAACAAAAATTAATTAAGTTGTATGCAATTTTAGTTGTAAAACATTAAACTTTCAGTTCATATTTCAATAAATTAGACAAAGTTTCCAAAAAATATTTAACCATTAAAACAGATTAAATGTGGAATCCATAAAAAACATATATTAAATGCAATTTTAAAACAAAGAAAACAAACTGTTTTCTAACACTGAAAATATAATCAAATTTTTTTGTTTTTTTGATAATTGTGCTGGATGGTTTTGATTCTTGGCTGTTTTCTGTTGTATTTATTTATTTATGCCTTTGATTTCCATTGTCAGACCTTGATCCAGCAATATCGACATTTGCTATTGAAAACTGAAGTTACTTTTATTGACATTTTTTGTAGTTTAAATCAACAAGAAATAATGCACATAACAATAAACCTGTAAAATAATAGATATTTACTGGCAGTCTAATAACCAATTTCGTACTGTACATGACCAATCTAGACGATAAATAATTTATTTATAGACAAACGATCATTTAAAATGATCAATAAAAGTCACTTTTCAACATCAAAATATGACAGAGAAGAGATCAAGATTGCATAATACAATTTAAAAGCATAAAGAAACTATCAAACATAAGATACAATTAGAGCTGCACGATTCTGGCTAAAATAAGAATCGCGATTTTTTTGCTTAAAATAAAGATCACGATTTCTTCACGATTCTGTAGATGTAAAATAAAGGTTAATGAGTCGGCTATCATTTTTGTTATTCTAAAACATATGATAAAACAACAATAATAGCATTATGTGTAGCTCTACTGGTTAAAATGCTAAACTTTGAATAGACTTTGAATGGTGGACTTAGACTTTAAATTTTTCTTTGTCATTAATGCACAGTAAAGTGATGACATCAGAATACAATTATTCATAATTCCGATGTTGAATTATTATGTTTGAGACTTGCAATCTGTCATTGACAACATTATTAGGCCATTTATTCACTGGTAAAATCAGACATTTGTCATTATCAGATTCCCTCTTACATTATATTCAACATGATATAGGCTAGAGTAGTTA
This sequence comes from Danio kyathit, assembly GCA_903798195.1. Lineage (NCBI taxonomy): Eukaryota > Metazoa > Chordata > Actinopteri > Cypriniformes > Danionidae > Danio > Danio kyathit. Next base: position 25,983,266 of record LR812529.1, on the reverse strand, counting down.
TACTGACACTGTTAAACATTTATTTTCATGCACAACACTCTGTGTTCACTATGAAAGAAAAACATATTAAATGCTTGTCGTAATCATTACTCTAAAATGCAATATGGTTATTTAAATGATGTGCGCGCTTTCGGTTTTCTTTTCACTGCTAAGTGCTGTTCATACTTCCCGCAAGGCTCCCAAACGATCACTCTGTGCCACAAACTGAATGTTATTTACAACTTTATTACCTGTTAATCACAGCCTATGCAGGTTCTGTTCACTAAAGTAGACGCGCGCGTGTCTATCATTAGGCTCACACGTCACACGTGTGATTTCGCAGGCACAAATACATCATTACATTAAGACAGAAATGACATTTTTGGGTGAATTATACCTTATAAATACAGTATGTGACTCTTTCAACATCATTTGGAGGTGTCCATGTCGCTAAACAATGTATGTGAAACAATGTGAAGACTTGTACAGCCACCTTTGCTTCTCTCCTGAAGTTAAAAATATGATTGGCAGAATCGTAGAAATGCTGAATTAAGATCGTCTAGGGGGTCGAATCGAGATCGCGATCTTTTTTCGAATAATCGTGCAGCTCTAGCTACAATATGTGTTAAAGTGCTGGGCTTGATACAAAACAGTAATGGATGGACTATTAGGGAAAATTTAAATGATGTGCAATTTTGAAACTTGCATTTTGACATCTCAAAAAATTGAGAAGCATTTACTTCAAGATGGAAAAACTGTCAGTTTCTCTTTAAAATGTCTTCATTTAAAATTTTGACCACAAAGCAGATGACTGTCCTCTCAATTGCATATTTTAACTGCTGCAAAGTGAATTTCCAGTCCACATGACTTGGCCAGGTTTACTAAGACTGTCTCTCTTAACAAGCCCTGAGCTGGGCACATTCAGGCAGCCCTGCAAGCACAGCAAACGATGCTACGCATCCCAATTACAGCCCTAATCAAATGAATCACATGGCTTATTTCATGGACTTCAGTGGAACAGGTTAATAGTCTCATTAGCTAAGCTGATTTCTTCTTTTCTTGCTGGCATTCCTGAACCTTTGAAGGTCTAGAAGCCACATGAGTTTAATCAGCTGCTTTTTTTGGTCTTATAAAAGTACCTGATGTGAACTTAGCATCCAGTCATTAGTTACAAAGAAAGAGTGAAATCAATGATGACTAACAGCCTGTCAATGACTTAACAAACAGAATTTTTGTAGGATGAAATGTTTTCAGCAACAACAACAAAATCTTCTTTAATGTTTTGTGAAAGAAGGAGAAAGGGGAAGTCTAAAGTATAAACGCATAATGTCATTTTAATGAACTATACTTTTGAGAAGCAATTTAAGCAAAAACAGAACTTAAAAAAAAAAACATTTAAGAAATGTGTTTGTGTGTCCAAATAACACATACATACTGTATATCTTTAACACATATAAAATAATTAAAAAGGGCTAATTGGAAACACATTTTTGTGAATCTGAAATATGTTGCTTAGGCTATATTTTGTTATATGTTTCAAATCTTTCCTTTACAGGTGGGACTTAAACCCTTCCCTGAACCCAACCAATTGTTTTTTTAAAATAACTTTTCATAGGAAAAGTTAAGCACATAGTTTTAACTTGATGCTACATTGTTTTTATCAGTTTTGTGTAACTTTTCTTCACCAGACCCTGCATCAAATGCACAACACTGTACAAAGTGAGCTATTGAGTAAACTCACAATGGCAAAACACTTGTCTATTGACCTTATTCTTCAATGCGGAAGTGCGCTCGTTTTTGCGATTGTTTTAAAACTTCCGATTCAGCCTATGGGAGAAATGACTAGAAATAATAAATGGCAAAAAATGGTCAAACTACTTGCTCTTGCATGACTAAACAGACAAAATAGAATAATATAATAAGAAAATATCAGTTTGCTACATCAAGCAGCAAAACGAGCTGTTTTTCATGTCTAAGAATGAATGGAACTAAAAGAAAACCGGAAGTCTCGAGCCAAAAAGATTCAAATGGCTGCTTCCGCTTGTACGCGGAGAATAAGGTGAATGTGGAGACAGGTAAACCTAATCACTTACAAATTACAGACACCATTAAGATGTTTTAGAATATCTATTTGGTGTTGTGCAAAGAACAGAATAAAAATAATCTTTTATTTGTTGATAATATGTCCCTGTACATACTGTATCATTAGTGTGAAAAGAAACGAAAGTCGTTTGCCTACATTTTAAGGTGCTTTCACACTCATAGATTGATTGTTTTGTTCCAAAAGAGGGATTAAAATTGTTACAATGTTGCACTTTGCTCTTGGTGCGGATCGCTTTCACACTGCAAATTTTCTAAACGGACCAAAAATAGCTAAAACAAGTCATGTGCGAGTAAACTGTCATGCGTCCTTATTTAATTTATGATGACGAGCAATAAGTGACACTATAAGTGAATAGCTGCACTTTAATTTTGAATAGTGACACACACAGACCCTGCAGACACAGGATGTCAACATGACGTCATATTGGCGTTGTACCCCAACGTTGTGGGGACGTTGGATTTTGTTTGGGAGTTAAAATCAGGTTGACGTCAGAACCCAATGTCACGCCATTGTCAATGTCCAATATCCAACCTAAAATCAACCTGAAACCAACCAAATATCAACGTCTAATCATGGTACACCATGACGTTGTGTGGACGTTACCATTATGACATCTATCAGACGTTGGATTTTGGTCACTTTCCAACCCAACCTAAAATCAGCCAAATATTAATGTAATTTGACGTTGTTAATGGATGTCAAAATAATGCTTTCCTTAGACGCTGGCTAGACATTGAATTTTAGTCACCTGACGTCATGACCTTAATCTAACCTAATATAAAATATAAATCAGAGGTAAAACTTTCTCATACATAGCCGTTGGCAAGAATTATGCATTATAGGCTTTCCATTATAGAGAGAAATAACAGATAAACCAAGACTGCAGTTCGGTCAATTTTCCTACTAGATAAACAGCTCTCTTTAATATTTCAGCATGCTTTCATATTTGACATGAAACGCACATTTACCGGTAGGAATGACATCCCGTCCTACTCATAATTCTCATTCATATAGCTATATATGCCTATTACATTACTGATTCAGGTGATCTCGGACCGATTGTTTTGCTGCGGATCTGACCGCGATTGCTGGATTCACATATGCCAAACAACCACGCTAACTGGGGAAACGCGCCAGGTTCTGAAACAAAAGTCTAGGTGTAAAAGCACCCTTACTCTGAAACTGCAGTCAAAATATTTGCTTTGTGTGATTTCACAACAATGTAGGCTGAACCACATCTTTCCAATGTAGTGGAGCCTGTAGTGGAAATTTCAGTCTGTATAGACAGCAGTCTAAATCTGTGAATGGAAATATATACCAGGGGTGTTACCAAGGCCACTTAGTGGACTGACTTGCTTTAGATGATACCAGAGACAATATGAAAAAGGGAGATGGAGTTCTTTAAAAAATGAATAATCCAAATGCTTCTTATGCGAGTCATCAGCAATTTAAAGTAAGAAATTGTATATCTGTTTTGACATGCTATAATGAACGTATCAATAACTAACACTCAGATTTTAGTTTTTCAGCATTCGAGTGAATTCAAACAGCTGCACTTGTATGTCTTATTGCCTACATGGAAAAATATCTGCCAGGGGGTGGTGACTTGGCTTACAGGGACTGTGTTGGACTTTTGGCAGTTCTTTTAGCAATGAACTGCTTTGGCGTGAACAGGAGCATCCATCACAGTGCATGTGAAACCGACAAAGTAACTATGTTACTGTGGAAAAACTTAGTATTACATTTTGCCAAGCATTTTTTTTTCCTTCCTGAGGACAGTCGGAGGTTGAAGCTTTGGTGGGTCAGCAGCGTGTTACTGGATCTGGCTGCAAATGAAGCACTTTCTTGCCAGTAAAGCAGCACTGGGCGCTCCATGATGCTGTAGTACAAACTTATTTTTCGAAGCTAAAATATTCCTCTTATTAAAATACAATTAAAAGAACATAACGTAAAACGGCTTTCGAAGTTTTTCAGAAGTCTTCCCTCCCGACGGGAATCATTAACCTAGTTAAGACCTCATTAAAAGTCTGGCCAGCCCAAGTTGATTTCTTTAGCCGACTTTACGAAATTAAATTATTCAACAATTATCGCTGAGCGTCTTAGGCCACACTCCACGCTTCTCGTGCTACCATGTAATAATCCACACGAGTGCTACTATGCTACAAAAAAACTAACCAGTTTCTCTAAGAGACAGCTCATATTCTCTCCATTTCTTACTGTACCTTTTGGGCATGCTAAAATTGAGCTGTCTGGCTCAGCAGATGACCTATTTAGCATGACAGAGGCGAAATTTACTTGAACCTCCTTGAAATATTTTCCTCTCCATTGATTTTTGAGTCCAGCATGGCACCTTCTTGGCAACGTGCGTGTCTTGATGTCCCGGGGGTTGTTTTCAAGGATATGCCAGAGCTACGCATATTAGTCGAGGATTTAGAAATGCTATAAAGCACTTGACTATCATTAAGCAAACATGTTTACTCCTGCATGCATAAGCGAAACAATGTCTATGACACCCCCCAAAAAGAGCTCATTTGAATGTAATTAAATTGGATTATTTCCTCTGTGAAAGTCATGAAGGAATTCAGACAGCGTCTAATTGAATATTCAGCTGTGGCTGCCTATAATTTGTGTGTCTTGCATGGGAAGATGCCACAGCAAAGCAGCTCTGTAAACCGACAGGCTGGTGGGAGATAATACCACCTCACAAATGCACACAAACACAAGCCTGTCCAAGAGAAGGGCTGTTAACATGTAAGAAAAGAACACAGATGTTATCTGGAGAAGAAAAATAACAGGTGATGTGTTTCCTCAAGTGGAGAAGAGTTTTACAGAATTCAAATGAGAAAGATCTTCAAATAATAAAATTATTTCAGGATTTCAGACAGACAGAAAGACTGACGGACAGACAGATAGATAGATAATTCAACAACAGATGAATGTAAAATGATTAAAAAATACTCACTGTACATAGGGAAGGAATTACTTGCACAACAATGGTAAATGTGGGGATACAGTGCTACATATTATAACAGAGTAAAAAAAACATGGTGAAAGAATATGATAGAACAATAGAAAGAATAGTAGACAAAAGGATAGGATGACAGAGAGAACAAACCGACAGAACATCGAACTGAATGAGAGATAGATTGACAGATGGAAAGAGATATAATGACAGACAGAATAACAGAACAATACAAAAATTAAAAAGATTAAAAAGAACAAAACAGCAATTTACAACATGAATAGGTAGAATAATAGAACGTTAGACAGAACAACTGAAAGAACAATACAGAACAGATGTAATAATAAAAAAACAACTGATAGAATGACAAAACTGAATGGAGAACAGGAAAAATGAATGACAGGAAGACAAAAATGAACACAAGGGAATAACAATAAAAACAATTAAAAATTGAAACAACAGACAGATAATGGTACAATAAAACAATGAATAGAACAATAGATAGAATAGACAGACTTAAAAAACAGACAATAGAATAATAGAACGATCTAAAAGATTGACAGATGGAATGATATAATGGCAGAATGACAGAACAACAGAGAGAATGGATGGTTGTGAAAATAGAATGATAGAAAGATAAACAGAATAATAGAGTGACAGAACAATAGCTAGACAGAATTACAAAACGATAGAACGATACATAGAATGATAGAACGATAGAACAATAGATAGAATGATAGATAGAATGATAGAATTATATATAGGAGGATAGATGATAGACAGACATAGTAGTAAGTAGTAAGGTATAGTAGTAAGTATGTGAACCAGACTCACTGAGACAGATAGAATGGATGATTGTGAAAATAGAATAATAAACAGAATAATAGATAGAATGACAGAATAATAGCTAGACAGAATTACAAAACAATAGAACGATAGAAAGAACGATAGATAGAACGATAGATAGATAGACAGACAGACAGACAGACAGACAGACAGACAAACAGGCAGGCAGGCAGGCAGGCAGGCAGGCAGGCAGGCAGGCAGGCAGGCAGGCAGGCAGGCAGGCAGGCAGGCAGACAGACAGACAGACAGACAGACAGACAGACAGACAGACAGACAGACAGACAGACAGACAGACAGACAGACAGACAGACAGACAGACAGACAGACAGATAGATAGATAGATAGATAGATAGATAGATAGATAGATAGATAGATAGATAGATAGATAGATAGATAGATAGATAGATAGATAGAGACTGACAGACAGACAGACGTTTAGGTTATCAAGGTATGCAGTAGTGAATATGTGAACCAGACTGCCTGAAACGTTGAACTGAAAGAACAAATGAGCGTGCAAATAGAGGTTCACAGCTGAACTAATCATTTTAACCATCACGCAAAAAAGACAAACAAAATGAATATCAATAGCATTAAAATCATTGTGCATCACACATGTCATCTCTCTCTCTCTCTCTCTCTCTCTCTCTCTCTCTCTCTCATTTTGCTGTACATGATGGCCCTCCTCTAAACATACAGTACAATCATGTATACGCTCACAGTCTGCTAAATTTAGGGGCGCTTTCCCCACTGACACATCTTTCCCCACAATCCCCTCCTGCCCTTGACCCACTCTCCACTGATCCCGTTTTAAAATAGACACCATTATGAGTCACGCTCGACCCCCTAAAAGGATCTAAAGCGACTTCAAATGGTCCATCTTGTGCATGAAATCTTCCTTGTCACCTTCTCAGAGTCCAGTGACAAATGGCAACGCTTTCATTGGCTCCTCAAAGAAATGAGGCTATCACATCCATGTTTGGCTTAGCCGTGGGGGCGGGTGTGAGGGATGATGATATTACTGTAACTGGACTCCAAATTGACTGCCTCAATGACTACATTGAGCGATTAATCACAGTCCTGTCAAACGCTGAAATAGTTTCACTATGTGCCCATGCGCCAGCAAACAAGCAATGACAGATCATGCCTTTGAATTGTGGGTTTTGGTTACACATGCACACTATTGAATTAGGGAGTTACTAATACGCTGTAGTTTCACTAGAAGCACACAGAAATTGGTGAAGAGATTGCTGAATGGCATTGTGTACCACAAAGGGTCTTGATAAACTAAAGGCTGATTTATACTTCTTTGTCGAGTGATCACGACACCTGCCTTGCGCTCAGTCATGCATTTATACTTCTGCATGCTGTTTGTGTTGCTCTGCACCTCCGAAATGCTAGTTGGCAGTAGGTGTTTATGTTCCTCTGTGTCGAGCTTCTTCGCAGGTATTTTGTTTCATTCTGAACACTACAAGTAGATAAAACTCGCTCATTCAGAGTCGGGAACCGGCAGACGTGCAGCAACTTTAATCATAAGGTAAACACAAAACAAAAGTTTCCATCCAGAGCTCCTTCACAGGACTCCACACTTGTAAACACTCGCTCCATCGGGCTCGCGGCTCTCAGCACCGCCCACACTCGTCACAGCTAGCAAGCTGACCAATCACAGAGCTTGCGGCATTGCGACAAATAGTTAAAGTATTTGAGAAGTGCGCGCTTGACGCAGAAGTATAAATCAGCCTTAATGAAAGCAGTACTGTCGGTGCAATAGCCTAGTGGTTAGCCCACCGACATATGGTGCAGTAGCACGTCAGGGAATCCTGAGTTCAAATCCCGGCTTGAGGGCATTTCTCAACCCATCCCCAACACACACACTTTCTCTCGCTCCCACTTCACTTCCTGTCTCAATACTGTCTTATCTAAAAAAGGCCAAAAATATATATATATTTTTTTTTAAATGAAGGCAGTACTACTGATAGGAATATTGTCATGCAAAGGCAAAAGGCTGTAACATTGTTTTTGGGCAATTCAAGGTCTCCATTATAGGGTTAAATTTCTGTAAATTTCCGGAAACTTTCTAGAAAGAACTTCACCTGGGAAATTTGGGAAATTTCCCAATATGGGAATTTACAGGGAATTTTTGGAAATGTACAGGTAATTTGAGAAAATCAATTAAACATTTGGGCAAATGCATGTATATATTGTATCATACTGTCACATGGGAGACGCTGACAAGGGAGGTGGCCGTATGTGTTTGTCTGAATAACACAGTTGAGAACCTGGTTAGTAACTGTACTGTGGTGTTAGTAATTGTACTATGGACAGAGTTTCGGGCGGCTGCGATCGGATACTATACCAAAGTTGGCAACGCGAGGGTGTTACAAACTGCACCAAAAAGTTGAGGACCAGGGGCAGGGTGAAATTATGAGAGTTTTCTGGGAGAAATAGCAAAATGGGAGGGTGGTGGGAAATGGGTCTGAAATACGGGAAACTTCCGGGAAGTATGCTATAAAGTAGATGGGGGTATCCTAGTCCCTCTGAATGCAAGTGATTGGTGGACGTGCAGGATAAAGATATGACTAAAACATAAAATTGCAGTCTCTGCTATAGGCAAACAAAAAGTCAGTTTATTCCCTTTAATTCCCATTAATTCTCATATTTTCCCATGGAACGTTTCCAGCTTTTATCATGTGGAGTATTTGAGTATCTTTAGTGAATTTCTAAATTTGTTGTTTTTCTAAATGCCAGATTTCCAGTGCCCTGGCTATATTAAACTTGGTTTGCAACTAAAAATGTTTAAATCAAATTCTTTGAGTTCCACACACTTTTGCCTTTAAAAGAGCAGCATATGTCAATATACAACTTTAGCTGGGGTGAAATATGAGTGCAACATATTGTTGAAAAGCTACAGCGCATTCTCTTGACTTATCTCCAGAGGGCCAGCTCAAAGAGAAGTGACATGCACGGTGAATATCCTGAGTAATCATCTGACATTATAAATAATGCAATAGACAATGTGGAGCTTAAGGCAGATGTGTCTCTCCGCAGAGACATCACAGAGTCAAGGATTTAGAAGCTGTATTTCGAGAGAATTACGGTCCACAATAAGATGATACGTTAAAGTGTGGAAGAAAATGAGAGTTTGAGAGAAAGTGGAGACAGGGAAATAAATCACTTCGCATCCATTTCCATAGCATTAACTCACAGCCCCACAAATTCTGAACAAAGGCATTTTTACCTTAAAAATCACTTATAGACCACAAGTAAATAAAGAATTCACTCCATCTCAAGATATACAACAATATAAAAAATATAACAATCAGACGACATCAAACAATGGTCTTACTTTAAAAATGGATAAAGCAGATTGAATCCAGCCCAATCAATCTTTTGGGATAAAGTAATGGAAAAACTATCTTGCACCTTGGCAAAATAGTAGATAATTAGCCAAATTTATACAATGTCATTCGTACAATACCACTAATGATGCATTCACACCGGATGTAGATGAAGCATCAAGCGATTGATTTACATGTTAAGTCAGTGCAAATACGCGAATATACATCCTGCTGCGCAATTTCACAAATAAGGCGGCGCAAATGTTGCAATTCGTGCAAATGAAACGTCACGAATTGAGCGTTTCACGCAATTCGCTCGAGTTGGAAAATCTGAACTTTAGCGGACATTTGTGCCACGTTAACCAATCAAGAGCTTGCTCTTGTAAGGCCGTGATTATGACGTTGCGCCTGCAGTTGACGTCCCGAGGGGAAATTCTGCTGCCGACACCAGACAACAGCTCATCAAACTGGGCTTGGCTCAGTCGGAAGCACCACTGAAAGCTTCCATCATCCAGGTTTAGTTTCTGAAGAAGTTAATGAACTCACAGAGCTGGGTGCACCTCTGAAAAAATCCGAATGAATCTACGGTGTTTTTCAGCCTTCCTTAAGCACATAAACAGCTACTCTCTCAATAAAATCCATGTTAGCCATTAAGCAATGAAGCTAGAGTCATCAGGCAGACAGAAGCCCTGTTCATGACGTGAATCCGAATATATTGTGAAGTGAATTTGATGCACGAATTAATAAAATTTCACAAGTGAATGAGGCGAGTAAACTCAATATATTCACGTGTCTATTTACATGCGAATAGCGCGATTCATTCGCGCAAGACGCATATAGTGTGAACACAGTACAAGAATAAATATAAGACCAAAAATAAATAGTTGTCTTTTTTATTGTCTACATTGTCAATAATGCTGTTTCATACCTAATTGCAGTATAATAGAAGAGACAAAATGAGACAAAACAAGGGTATAGAAAAGACAAGTCAAGCAAAGAGTGATGATGAAAGAGCCCAGTTTGATGAGCTGTCGTTCAGTGTCGGCAACAGGTTTCCTCTCAGGACACCAACTTCAGGCGATACGTCATAATCACACCCCCACAAGAGCAAGCTATTGATTGGTTAACGCGGCGCAAATGTCTGCTAAAGTTCAGATTTTCCAACTCGAGCGAATTGTGTGAAACGATCAATTCGCGACGCTTTATTTGCACGAATTGTGTCATTTGCACCGAAGGATGTCTATGAACACAGCACAAGTATATATAAGACCAACAATAAATAATTGTCTTTTTTATTTTTTTTAATAAAATTTTTTTATTGTCTACATTGTCAATAATGCTGTTTCAAATCTAATTGCAGTATAATAGAAGAGACAAAATGAGACAAAACAAGGGTATAGAAGAGGCAAGTCAAGCAAAGAGAAGAAAACTGAGACATGAAATTAATTCTGGCTTTTCCTGTAGCCCTAACAATTAGAACAGTAGCCTATGAATGAGAGAAAAAAATCATCAACACCAAACACTCACACTTCACCTCCAGTGTACATATCCCAAAAAACCTCCCCTAATTTCTCCATCCATCTCTCAGAAATTCTCATGCTAAATCAAAGACGCATTAATTATACATCTTATCCCTAAATACTCAACACATAGCATTTGCATCACGCACTAATTCTACCGCTATGACTTTTTAAAGAGAGCTGGGCCTCAAAAGGGTTCAGCTCTCTATTGATGTTGCAGAAGGTTCAGAGACTGGGCTGTTTTCTGAAAAACTGACAGGCAAGACCTCAAGGGGAAACACTTTCTTGTTCCAGGCCTGAGTGACGGACAGCTCAAGTTAATGTACTGCACACAGATCAACATGCCTGACATATTATGTGCTTCTGTAATACAGAGCTGGACATTTAAAGTGACAGATCATATACTGTAAGCTTACCAGGAAGAGTGTACTGTATGACACAGCAGATTTCCTTTTTTTTAGAAGAAATACAGTTTATACTGATCAAGATACCATTTATAGCACTTTATACTAGTGCTGAACGATGAATGGATCCTCGTTGTGTCAAGACTGTGAGTTTTCAGCATTAGTCACCACACTTCTGCATTCATTCATGCTTGGAAGAGAAATACATGGAACAATGACATGTTTTGCTAAAGCTAAATTGGTCAATTTGGGTTCTTGAAAAATTAAGTGAAATGCTCGTCTTTTTAAAAATCCACAAATCATCGCTCTTCATCCAGGTGCGACAGTTTCCATGTTGCTACTAATATTCACCCCCATCTGATGGCAAAGAAGGGACAAATTGGCATCTCGGTGCGCTAATCACGCTAAGAGCCTTTGGTGGCAGATGGTTTGGCAAACCTACAGAGGCTAAGACACAGCGTCATGCTGCGTGAAAGCACTCACAGCAATATTTCATTAGTGTTCAAGAGTCTTATCTTTAGGTGAACGCACAAAGGAGTGAGCTCTGGCCAGGGATGTGGGTGGCGCAGCAGGGACATCACTAGACACCAGCCGTGGGTGTGGCACTGAGCAAGAGGTGGCAAGATTGCACACAAAAAAAGAACCACCTTAACCTTAACTAATTAACCTTGGCAACAGCCGTGTTTGCACAGTCCAGCACTGTTTGTGCTGCTGAAATCAAACTCTTTGATACTTGGGATGTGTATTAGCTCATTGAGTATTGGAAAATCATTGGACCTGCACTAAGGGTGATCTTGGTTCAAAATGACCTCTGAAATGCTTTGCTTGGTCCAACAATCCAGCTAATGGTATATGGGTGAGTTATTACAAAGACTGAGTTAAAAAAAATAGTAGTGTTTGTTTTGCTAATCTCTCTCAAAATGAATTGTGGGTTAATCTGAACATAGACAAATTGGAATGCATTAAACTGTAAGTTTCATAAGTGACAACTGCATTGAGAGTGAATTGGAAATGGGAGTGAATTCCCTAAATTATCGTTCACTGTCTGAAACCAAACTTGATTTTGTACTGAACATTCGTAAAAAATGTAAATTTAATATTACAAAACAAAACCCTTTTCATGTTCTGAAATTTGAACCAACCGCAGACAAAGGCATCATGTATTGTTTATGTTGGGAAGGTTGATCCACAGAAGTGTTGCCATGCCCTCTCATTATAGCCATCTTTGGTCTTTATGCTGGGCTTATAAATCAATCAAACAAGTTTATGGAGTTATTAGAGTTGCCAGATGTGGATACTAGTTATGCACTACCTGACAAAAAGTTCCTGAAAGCAAAGAAGGTCAAGGTGCTCCAAGATTGGCCAGCCCATTATTGAGCATGTCTGGGATAAGATGAAGGAAAAGGCATTACAGATGAATCCAAAGAATCTTGATGAACTCTGGGAGTCCTGCAAGAAGGCTTTCTTTGCAATTCCAGACGACTTTATTAATAAGTTATTTTACTCATTGCAGAGATGTATGGATGCAGTCGTCCAAGCTCATGGGAGTCATACACAATATTAATTCTTTTTCCACTGCACCATGACTTTGTTCTATACTGTACATTACTTCTGTTAAGTGACAAGACTTTTGTCTAAGCAAAGTCAGAGCTTACTGTCCTATTTAAATAATTAAAAATCAAGGCATAATCATATTTTATTTTAGTCAAATAAGCGTAATCTAGGGGCCTTTGCCTTTCATATAAACCACTTTTGATACTAAATGATCAACTAGAAGTCAATTTATTATTTATTGTTCCTAAAGCTTGGATAAGCGGCAGGACTTTTGTCAGGTAGTGTATATACTGGTGTTTTCTTCCAGTTTATTATAGGCTTGTTTCTTGCCTTTTTTTGTGATTTCCTGCTCAGAGCAGTAGGTCATTGTTCAGAGCATACAGGAGAGAGATACTGTACATAAAAATCATTAACATAACCTAATACTTAAACTAATACACTTTATCCATTCCTAAAACATAGACTGCACTAGCACCCAAAACATCTCTAGTTTTTTGGTAGAAACACACATTTAAAAAAATTTACAGCTTTAAAATTCATGTTTAATTTACGTTTTAGCACAAAATGGCCAAGCATTATGTTATTAAGCATTAAGTAATGACAACCACATAATTATTTTCTTATAAATACAAAAGCCTAGTCATAAAAACTCAGAAAATCTCAATAATTTCAGGTTCTGACATCATTCCTGCACCACTATATTTCGTTTAGTCTAGTGCTAATAATAATAATAATAATAATAATAATAATAATAATAATAATAATAAATGCTGCATAAACAAAACTAATTTTTAACACTATCTGACTTTTATTCTATAAAACTACTGTTTAAAAATCAGCATTCTGACAAAAGAGCACCTGCTTCCACACTATAGCACTTTCAGACTGTATTATTTCAAACAGACTCAGTTATTCTCAAATGAACATGTCTATTTTCCTTAAATATTTATTCAAGGAATTGTCATTCAAAATGCGCAGTTCTTAAATCAGCAAGACCCACAAGATTTGACAACTCGTTCAAGCCATAATGCAAATAAATAAAAACCTGTCATGTCATCTGTTTCATAGGTTTCCACCCTCTTGCTTTAAAAAGGAGACATGAACAACCACAGCAATCTTTGATTTCCCCCCATAAATCCCATATCACTTTATTCTGTCAAGATGTCAAAATAGGCACATAGTGTGCCCATTCATTGTCTAACAATACAAAAAGCTGGCACAAAATGACTCACAGCATCTCAAAAAATAAAAATAGAGCAAGCCATGCGAGGCTACACTCCAAACGATCTGTGCTCGGTATACAGTGCAAGTCTCCTTCAAATATACATAAACACTTTCATTTTTAGCCCGTGACACAAGTCGACATTTTAGCGTGACCTAGAAAAAGCTGTCAAGCCACACTTTTTCCCAAACTCTGTAATTCTCACCTTGTCTCCGACATTTCACAGATTTCTTCCCTTCCGCACACAGTAACTGCCCTCAGACTAATCCCTTAAGATACTCAAAAACTCTCCCGCTTGCTCCGCGACTCTCTTCCTCTCACTTTGCTACACTCTTTCACTATTTGTCAAGTCACCAAAGCTCTCTTCCTAATCCCCTGCCACAGCATCTGAGCGCCATTACGCTTATATCACGCCTGGAGGAAAACACACCGAAGATTACAGACCGGTTCCACATTTAAGGCCTTAGGGGACTGTACATGGCAAACTTTAGCATGGCAATCATAAACCCAGACCACCATGACAGACTCTGCCTGATTTTTATATGCAACACTAGATCTCATAATCCCCAACAAGAGACCCTCAGATTCTGCCCTCAGCTGTTAAAGACTTGAAGGAAAAGGTCCTCATGAAATTGCAAATTAATTTCTCATCTATTACATCAATAGCTCTTGTATCACAGTTAATGTTCATGTAAAGCTACAGCAACTCTTCACACTCTAAGATGCCATTTTGGATTAATAATAAGTCCTTTCTTTTACATTGTTCCTTTGGCAAACATGCCTGAAGCAATAATTATTGCGCTTGGTAGTTAAACTTTAAATAAAAGTAAAAGGCACTTTTCCTGGTACAAATGGTTAAGTTTTATTGATTTATTTGTATGTATATTTTGTATGTGTTCCCTTTTTTAAATCAACAGATCCTGGTTTTCATTGTTGTGCACACGCACCTCCAAAATAGCTATTTTTAGCAAATAAACACCCTTAATGTGTTTGTACCTTTGTAAAAATGTTAATGTTTACTTTCACTGTCTCATTTTAGGGATTGATAATGTTGTTACGTTACACGAGAACACGAGGATCACTGAAGAACGCATATTGAGAAACAGCCAAGGTGTACTTTCAAATAACAATTTAAATTTGCACAATTTGAAGGATAATGGAAACACAGGTACACAGTTATCAATACAAAAACTTTATTAAAGTTACATTTACTGTATTAATGATGACAATTCATTATTGATAATGACAACAAAAATTGTTGTGACGGTGCACATGATTAATTCAAAATTGAAATGTGGTTTATAAAAGTATATCAATATTTCTAGTCCTGAAAGGCTATTTACACATTTGCATTAAAAAAAGTTACAACACAAGGTAATAGGATAAGTATATGCAAAAACATGTAAATAAACTAAAACTGTATGTTTTTTTTTTATATATATATTTATTTATTTATTTATTTATTTATTTATTTATTTATTTATTTATGCAGCATGTCCAAACACAGGGCACCTGATGGGATTTTTCAAGGTTGTTCCAGCAAGCAGCCTTCAAAATGCTCCTGATTAATCAAATAACATCTTTACTTAAAGTTAGACTTAATTAAAACAGCTTGACGCAAGTTATTTTGTCAAGGAACATAGAAGCATGTTTCCTCTAACTTAATTGCACTTGCAAAGCTGTCTGGGTAAAAGACCCTAATAGGAAAGTGTTGTCAGAGATCATGTTAGAATATTGTCCTTTTCTCCGGCACTTCTGTACAGTCAGCTGTGCACTACAAGCCTGACTGCACAAATGACTTCAGACATAAGCCGACCACACGCTTCGGGGTGCTCCAGTTTAATTTAATTACATGCAAAAAGAAAAAAAGACAACAACAAAAAATCTTGAGATTTAGCAGCAGAACAAAAATGACATGATGGGGTGGAAACGAATTTATTTTCCTTTCAATCTGCTGCAACAGAGGACCAGCTGAAAAGATTCCCAGGGCTAAATGCCTGAGATACTCTAATGTCAGGGTGGTCTACTTTAGACTGGCTAGTCACACACAAATTTTGTACCAGTTTCACACTCCATTGACACAAGGCCAAGAGAATAGTCATGGAAATTCTCAACTGGTTTCTTTTGTATTTGTTTAATAAAACGAAACATTTAGCATCCGTTCACTGCCAGTTTCCGATCCCTCTTTTATGTTTCGCCTTTAAATGAGCAGACTGTAATATAAAATGCAGGGCATGTCCGGGATTGCTGCATGTATCGTATCAGCAAGTGTGTAATGCTTTTAGCGTTCACTTGTGAATGGGCAGACTTCATAAATTGACAATAGACATATGCAAATATTTCATAATTGAATATATTAAATAATCCAATCATGATCAAAAATATGCACAATATTGATATTGTGACGTTTAACATTTAACACAAATTCAGCAATCTTGGGGTGCAATAAAAATGTCTTTTTAATTAATAAAGTACATAAAAAACAAAACTATGTAATTTACATGAATTCAATAGGTGCACAATTTTGTAGGGGTGTCAAAATTAATTGTTTCTTCGGTGCACCGCGATGCAGACGGGGACAATTCAATATTGGTTCAGTAATAGAGCATAACCGGTTATTACATACTGACGTCATTTATCTCTATTTATGCTGTAAAAATCCATCTCTGCCTCTCTCTCTCTCACTTTGGACATTTGACCAACTGGCGTGTTTGTGAGGTAACTTTTCCTTTCCTCTTGGCTGTTAAAGCGATACTTGTGGATCCAGACACGAGCGTGCCTGAGGTGCAAGTTTTCTCCACTGTGTCTATTATGGATTACCTTTGATAACCGCGTATTATGCGCATACAGACTGTAACCGCGGCTGTTCTTCCCGCGTCACTCATTGGTAAACATCGCTTTCATTTCTAAAGCCAATCGCAGCCCTTTCTGTTGAGCGGGTGAAGACAATGATCAATCATAGAGGTGTAAGACCTCGTTTGACAGCGCTCAAAAAGCAAGCGGGATAACATTTACATTAGTTTATTTGCTATAAGGCAACGCAGTGGCGCAGTAGGTAGTGCTGTTGCCTCACAGCAAGAACGTCGCTGGGTCGCAGGTTCGAACCTCGGCTGGGCTGGGTCAGTTGGCGTTTCTGTGTGGAGTTTGCATGTTCTCCCTGCGTTCGCGTGGGTTTCCTCCGGGTGCTCCGGTTTCCCCCACAGTCCAAAGACATGCAGTACAGGTGAATTGGGTAAGCTTAATTGTCCATAGTGTATGAGTGTGAATGTGTGTGTGGAAGTTCCCAGAGATGGGTTGCGGCTGGAAGGGCATCCGCTGCGTAAAATCGTGCTGGATAAGTTGGCGGTTCATTCCGCTGTGGCGACCCCGCAAGGGACAAAGCCGACAAGAAAATGAATGAATGAATGAATATTTGCTATAAATGCTCATGTTGTTCTGTGCATGTATTGGAGTTTGTTTGATACATTCAAAAAGAGTGTTTTTTTTTGATCAGGTCAAATTAAAGGTACAGTTCATATGTCTTACTGCTTGTATTAAAGGTAAAAATTGTATTACAAATAGTATATAAATATTAATATATTTAAAGATTTTTATAAAAAAAATGTGTTGTGAAGAAAAAATCTAATTATGTATGGAAAGCATCGTCAATGCACCGTGATATCGAATTAAACCGAATCAATGACATGATAATCGTAAC
Source organism: Danio kyathit (assembly GCA_903798195.1). Lineage (NCBI taxonomy): Eukaryota > Metazoa > Chordata > Actinopteri > Cypriniformes > Danionidae > Danio > Danio kyathit. The sequence goes on along the minus strand of LR812529.1, from coordinate 25,965,643 downwards.
CGTACAGAACCGTGAGACCAGTGTAGGTTCACACTCCTACAAGTTTGTTTTTATATTAATGCTGCTAAACAGAATATAAACAGAAAATATAATAACTGCAAAATGATGCACACTTAAGTTAAAAACTATGCTCAGAATTGAATCAAGAGAGAATACCAATGCATTTTGACAATAGAATTAAAGCTCAATCGCATTTTTTTCACCAAAGCTCTAATCCATTGTTTCCCAAACATATTTCTAAAGCGGCTGTTGATTTGCATTTTTCACGAGATAACTGTAACATCTAAAGTAATGGAGTAATAAAGGCATGAGGAAAAAGTATTGAACACATGAAGAAAGGAAGGTTTAAAAAGCATGGAAAGCCCAAACAGAAATCTCTCAGTTATTATTCAGCATCTCTGCCTCTTGTCAGTGTAAATGACTAGCTGCTTCAGTTCCAATCCCGGCATTACCAGAATGATGAAAAAGAAACCAGGGTGGAAATTTCAGCAAGACAATGATCCCAAACACAGCCAAGAAAACTCTCAATTTGTTTCAGAAAATAAAATAAAGCTGCTAGAATGACTCAGCAAATCGCCTGACCTGAATCCTATAGAAAATAAGAAATTGAAATCAGAGATCATAGATGAGAAACGTAGAACTGTCAAGCTCTTTGGGGGTTAAAAGCTGAGCAATGTATTTGACTCCATTCTCCAACATAAGCTCATTCTGAAAATGTATCCCTATATACATTTATGAAGATTGCAAATTATGTAGCCAGAAGTACATATGGATGCATTTCATCTTTAAACCGGATGAAGCACGAAGCACTTAAGTGCTGACCGCTTAACTCCATATGGACGGCTTTCCCACTGTTACCAGTTTTTCCAGTTAGCTCGCCATGTACGTCGGTGGACGGTTGACTACGATGACGGAATTTGAGTCCAGCAAAGAATGATTCCAGAAAGCAGGTAAGACAAAAACAGAAGCCAAAAAATAAAAAAATAAACAATTAAATAAGAGAGAATGAAGAATGTGGTAAAATCCGAAAATGTGGTAAAAACCAGGCGAGGGCTTTTCTTTTTCTGGATTGCTTTTGAAAACTGTTGGTTGGATTTAGGGAAGGGGGTGGGTGGGTCAATCGGTTTTTTTGAAAACACTATTGATTGGGTTTAGGGAAGGAAGTGGATGGGTCAGTCGATCAGTCAGTCAGTCACTCATTTACATGAGAACAGTAGGTGCGAATGGCACTCGTGAGATAAATTTGAGATCTGAAAAATCGTATACAGCAGCCTCTGGTGGATTCGTGAAACCAAAAACTGCAAAAAATAAAAGTAGCTCCTGGGACATATTTGGTGCTCTCCAGAAATGTATATAGCAGTACGTTTTCAGAATAAGCCTGGGTTGCCATTCTCCATAGAAGAGATGTTTTCAAGCTGTCATTACCAAATAAGCCTTTTATACAAAACATCAAATACATTTCAGTAGTTCAGTATCGTCTACTTGTGTAATTATATTGTTATTAAGCATAATTAACAAATTTTTAACAAACTCTTTTGTTTTGTTGGGTTTTATTTGTATGTTTGGATTTTTTTCTTACCAAAATCATTGTCAATTTTATGTCAACAGCTCCGTATGAAATATATATTCCAGGAAAAATCAAGTGTTTTATCGAGTGCTCAATACTTATTTTACATGCAGTATACAGTACACTGTGCTTGATGAAGCTTGATGAAATATTAGTAAATGTAAACCGCTAAAATTAAAGAGTCTCTGTTTGTCCAAAACAAAGAAACAAAGTGAAACGTGTGCATGTGAGGTTAAATCAACAAATCGCCCGCAGCTGCTGTGGGAGGGTCCGGCAGCTCAGAGGTGTCATGCTGGAGATTACGGCAGCTGCCAAAAGCCATGTGATGCTGTTTTCACACCTGTGCTGGCACCATACCAGTCTGCAATAGTGTGTGAGGAAGGATACTTGAGTTCAAGCAAACAAAGCCGGTACTGTTCCTTTCTCAAATTATAAACAAAATTAAACAGCATTTTTTTGCGGGGGGATTTGGCGAAACCTAATTATCAGTTATCCCAGTAAAGAGAACAGCAGTGGCATTTTCTGCATCATTGTCTCAGCTGTCTAAAATTAAACTGTCTGCTGGGTCGCACTGTTCTCTGGGAGTAGAGTGTACATTTTCAGAGACTCTGCAAAACTGAGACATCCTCCAATGAGAGCAGTGATGAGAAAATAGCATCTATTGATCAGGCTCATCTATCACTGAGAGCAGGGGAATGCTGAGTCGCTCAATGACGGGAGGAGAAGAGAAGTTCTGCTGTTAGCCAAGTACAGCAAACGTTATTTCAGGGGTTAACAGAACAAGAGCTGTTCCATGGCCTGATGTTTTGATAAAACCATTAAAATCATGAAAACAGCATTGGATGTAAAAATTAAGAAACCCATGATAAAAACATCAATGATGTTGTGAAAAACTAAATAAAATTATATATATATATATATATATATATATATATATATATATATATATATATATATATATATATATATATATATATATATATGATGAGAGACCCCTAAGTGCCGTCTGAAATTTTCCTCTTAAATTAGCATTTTTTTCTGTCTCCTGTGTTTATGTTCAGTTATTTCATTTTAAAGACAATGAAAATAACATATTCTTTGCTATAAAAGTTAAATTACTGAACCTACACACAATAGTCTGAGAAAAATGATAAAATCAATTATAAAAAATGATAGAATAAAATTGTATACGGCACAAATGGTTATTTTAATTTGGTTTGGTTTTTGCATCTGAACTCTTCGTACAGTATATGTTAACATTCGGGTACATTTAAAAATATTTATTTATTATTTATTTATATTTTTGTATTCTATTGTATTTATTTCCATATATATATATTATTGCAACTTAAAAAATGATTATTTATTTTAACCTTCCTGTTGTGTTCGGGTCAAATCTGACCAATTTACAACTTAAAACACTATTAAATATTGTGTTATACATCTGATTGCTTCAAGGTCTTATGATATCCTTCACACATTTGCACATATAAATGTGATGATCACCTCTTTCATTGAATTTTGAGTGTTTTAGTCAACCTTGTTACACCTGTGGTGTTCCCGGTTAAAAGTGACGGCCATAGGAAATAAATGGGTATCCAGACTATAATCATCCATCAGGAAACATCCCCATATACTGTATACCACCCCAACTAACTCACTCACTATTTGTATTTTCACTGCAGTTATTTTATGTCTAATTCTATAAATTCATGTTAAACACTACTTTGAGACTTTGTTAACAGCTAAAGAATGTTGAATAAAATTTGGTTTTGAAAAATGTAAAAAATTTAAACATTTTAAAAATTTTAAACGGACCAGTCCATTTTAACCAGGAACACTAAAGTAAGGGGCGAGAGGTGAACCCGACAGGAGGGTTCATAAAGAATTCAGAATATTTAATTAATTATATAATAAATTATTTATTTGCATTATTATTATGATATTTTACAGTATTTTTACATATATATCATTGGATGTCTAGTTGAAATGCTGGCTCTTCTAGTTGAAATGTCAATATTCGAAGCCATTAATCATCAAATTTACGAAAGAGATAAAAACGACACCACTGTATTGAAAATTTGAAAAGAAACATATTCTACTACGCTTTACAATGTGGGGAAAAAAAACATCCAAAACCAGCTCTTATCAAATACACAACCACAGAACAAATTAAAATGCTGAATATCCAGTTTCAACTGTCACAGGCAAAACTTGACAGAGTACATTACAGACACACAGTGCCACAGATCACGCAAACACTGCTAGGACGATAAAATGCAACCCTTTTACTATTATTTAGTAAAGCTTATTATTTGATGTCATCTTTGCACAACTGCTTGGTGGACAAATAAAAAAAGCAATCCCACACTTGACCTCCATTCTACATGAGTGAGCAGATGAGTCAGGATTTAACTGCTCAACTCAAGAACCATCTCCACATGCCAGTTCCCTTCAACATCACCCAGATAAACAGCGGGCAGAGCTCCTCCTTCAGCTGACGGAGACAGACTGGCATTTCTCCTCGCTCAGTGTGTGGCATTGGGCCAGTTCACCAGCCCTTCTTCCCTGAATGGACAAACGCGCTTGACCGACAGCGCTGCTGAGAAGCCAACATCCCTGATAGACTATAATTCAGGAGCGAGGAGGAAGCTAACTCTGCACTGCAAAGCCCATGAGCCCACAGGACACATTTTTCAGTCAGCTGTCCTCGCCAGTTGTCTTTAAGATGATTCTGCAGGATGAACCCAGCATCCACCTTTTTCCAATGTCCCATGATGCTTTACGTTAATTGTGAGCGTAGCTTCCAATAAATTGCAAACAATCAGTGTAGTGCGTAAAAAAAATAAAACTTTGTACAATGAGGTGGTGTTATTCTCTATACCAAAGATCCCCAAACTTGTTCCTGGAGGGCCGGTGTCCTGCAGATTTTAGCTCCAACCCTAATCAAACACACCTGAACAAGCTAATCAAGGTCTTACTAGGTATACTTGAAACACTCAGGCAGGTGTGTTGAGGCAAGTTGGAGCTACACCCTGCAGGGACACCGGCCCTCCAGGACCAAGATTGGTGACCCCTGCTCTATACAGTTTATCCATTGAATATAAAAAGGAACGTATCTGAATTAACAAATTACTAGTGATGAGATGTTCAGATCATTTTACTGACTCGGACCATTGAGTCTCATTCATTGAGATGAACAAACCTTTTTTTGAGTCATTACGTTCATTTCGCTCAATTTGCCAAAATAGTATTAAAATGTTACGAGTTGCTTCCAAACACATCTACAACTAGCCCAAACGTTGACCACACTACAAACAAATCATAACTAGAATGCTATTAGAAAGAGAAAATAATCAAGCTCAGTAAAATTAGCTCAGCTCTCCTCTTCTGACGTCTTCAAATTTGAGTCGTTCGTTCACAGACAGACGTTTTTTGACACAGACAGTCCCATATAAGCTTAACCGATGCACACAGTCTGAGCCGAAAGGACCCATGATTAGTTCACCTTTTGAGTCGTTATCATGTGACAGCATGTAAAGAGAAGGTTCAAAACCGAGGAATCAAGAAATGAAGAGATCAAATCTATTTCCGACTCTGACTGCATATGGTTGGCTTATATCTTTCACATGATGAACGAACGACTCAAACCCAATAGCAATGAACTAATTTTGTACCCCACTCAGGGGCAGACTTAACCAATAAGCAAGGTAAGCAGCCGATTAGGGCCCCGGGGAACTGGGGGGCCCTGAACAATCTCAAAAAGCTTATATTAATCATGGCTCTTTTATAAAATTTCTATCATATGTTGTAAAATCTGTCTATATAACCATTAAGATTTTAACATTATTACTTCTTTTCAAAACCAGGGGCCCCATGAACAGCCTAGTGGAACGTTCCCTTCTGTACTGACCATGCAAATATTAAAATCTAATCAATAATATGGCTATTGTTGTTAAACTTGTTTTTTTATTTGAGAAGTTATTGTATTTAATTTATCATTAGGAAGATAAAGGTTCCACTTAAAACATATATGTAACATGCAGTTTATTTACAAAAAAAAAATAAAGAATCTACAGAGAAAAAAAAAAAATATCTATAGAGAAAGACAATGTTTTGAGTTTTAATGCTAGGGCCCCATACCTGGAGTTGCTTAGGGCCCCTGAGTTAGATTTGTTTCTTTATTATTCAATCAAAAATATTTAGTTTTAGGGAAAAAATAAGTACATAGTAATTAAAAAATAAAAGATTGCAAATAAAAAAATGTTTAATTAAAAAACGTATGTCGATGATGATGAAAAAATAAACTATTGTCCTATTATGCAGTTACCACAATTTTCATTGCAAACTCATTCATTTTGTGAAAAAAGGAAACAGAACCGAAAGAAAAATGAATGAGTGCACTATGAAAAATCTGGTGGTAACTGCATACAATGGCAATAGTTTATTTTTTGCAGTGCAAATTGTTGTTTTATCAAGAATTTTTTTTTATTAAATGTTTTTTTCTTTATTTAAAATCTTTTATTTTTTAATTACAATGTACCTAATTTTGGTCAAAATCTTCATATGTTTGTTTAAATAATAAAGACACAAAATTAACCCTGGCATACATGGGTTCAAAACTTTTCAACCTGCAAGCAAAACTCACAAGCATGATTCTAGATGTGCAATAAATGACAGCAGAACAGAGAGCAAAATAAATGAGTTTGCAATGAAAATTGTGGTAACTGCATAATAGGACAATAGTTTATTTTTTGCAATCCAAAATATTTTATTATTAACATACGTTATCGACATACGTTTTTTAATTAAACATTTTTTTTATTTGCAATCTTTTATTTTTTAGTTACTATAAACTTATTTTTTCTCTAAAACTAAATATTTTTGATTGAAAAATAAAGAAACAAATCTAACTCCATATTAGTCCGTCCCTGACCCCACTTGCACAAATGTGCGCATGTGCGAATGAATGAATTACTCCCTTAGAGGACTCATTGTTCTTGAGTCACATACTGTAAAAGATAACGAATCGTTCTAGAATGACCCATCAATTCAGCAGACCAAGAATAAGCACAAAAACTCAAAACAACTCCAAACGACTCTTACTGCTGCAATATTATGGACATGTGGATTATCACGGTAATGTATGAAATACAAAGCAAAATAATATAAAGAAAACCTTTGGCCACAGATTTAGGCCATGTCCACACGTATAGAGTTTATACTGCCTTAATTTAAAAAAAAAAACTCTCTGTCCCATGTAAACGCAAGAAATGCATTGTATTGTCAAAGGCATCCCGAATCAATGGGCAGCGATAAATCTTTCAGAATAGTTGGCCAATCAGAATAAAGAAAACAGTGCGCACACTGAAGTCAAGAGGCAAAAACTTCATTTTAATTTATGAAAATCTTTACCCTGGGTGGAGTTTTCAGAAAGTTTTAGTTTCAGTCACCTGACAATGCGTTTTCATATGAATGAACAGCTAAACCCCATAGAAAAATCTGGGGTTTTAAAAAGTGAACATGGTGTGAAGGGCCTTACTTCTGATACCAAGTGTAAAAGTATTTTCAAATTTCCAAACATACCTCTCCCTCAATTTTCACTGTACAGAATATAGGTTATTTGTAGCACAACCTCATTATCTGAAATGATTTGTTTCACTTCTTTTAAACAGAAGATCCCCAAAACAGGAGCACAATTCATCATTTCAATTGCAGTCACATGCAGAAAGATGTGGATAGTGTTTATGCATCTTCACCACCATTAAAATTATCATCCCGTGTATAATCATAATCAATAACACAGTGGCAATGCATTTCCAAGGCTTAACCAAAAAGATAAAAGCACATGATTTGTGTTTGAAAACCTTACTCATACTTGCTGCTGAACAGCAATTACAGACCACCAAACAGAAGTGATCAACCATGGCAAGGTATAATTAGCTTTATACACTATGGACAGAAAGAAAGGTGGAGTGCACTAAATGACTATCAATGAAACAGTCTACTGCCTCTACAGCAGCCTGTAAAACTACAACACTGAAAACACGAACTCATTCATTGAATCATGAAGCGACTAAATTGACTAAAGCGACTAAATTGACCAGATGTTTTAGCTTCATGATTAGCTTTACATGGAAATTAAATAGAAGCAATAACTTAACATACGTCATACGTAAAGATGTAAAGGGTTTGTGTCATTCTAAACCCCTCTGATCGTCTTCGGAGCACAAATTAAAGGTGCAGTATGTAAATTTGACACCCAGAGGTTGAACTAGGTATTGCACACCTGGATTAAAACAAACACAAGCGCAGGTTGCCAGATTGATGTAGTAGTGACAACAGTAGTGTGCCTGACTGGTGAGCCTAAAGGCTGATTTAAACTGTGTTCTATATAAAAGCAACGACATGCGATAGAAGCAATATTTTCCATATTAAAAGAAGTTTTTGTTCTAACCAACACCTGAAATTTATATTTTAGAAACGGCTTCTATTTCTTGTAGCTCAACAACAGAAAACTGACGATGATCACCTCAGGTACACATCATGTGCTTTTTTTTGTGGTAAATGTTAATAATGTAAGTTTGAATGCCATTTTACATGACGTGTATTGCCATATTACTGAAAGCAGCAGCAGATCGTTCACCTTAATAAAATAAACCATTTGAAATGGAACTTCAGTGCAAGCCAACACAAATCAATGATTTAGCATGTACATTTAATAAAGTTAAAGAGGTTTGATATGTATTAATTAGATTATAAACCTTATTATTTTATTGGAGTGCAGTAAGTGCACATTCTATGCTTCTGAATGGTTGTATTTAAATTTCTGTCATGTTTTGTTTGGTGAAAACAGCCCAACTGCTTATCACTGCAAATCTCGTCACCAGTGCTTAATTTGTGAATTGCGAGGTCTCGGAACAGATCAGGGTAACAGATCCGGCATGTTACCAGGGGATGGAGAGGTGTCGTGGACAAAAGTGAAGAGCGGGGCGTGGGGGTGTGGGTGTCGCGGACGGAAGTGAAGAAGGTTGGGGAGACGCGGAAGAAAGTGTAAGTGAACAGTGGAAGGGGAGGAGGGCGGTTGAGGAGGGGGATCGGTAAAATGAGGTGCCGGATCAGATTTCAGAGGTGCCGGATCCGGCGTATTCCGGCACAAATTAAGCCCTGCTCGTCACATAGCTTGTTGTTAGGACACGGGGTTACAATGTAACTCACATAATGTTTATGCCCATAATATTTATATTATTTGCTAATTAATAACCACCTCAAGTGGAACTCTGAATCTGTGTCTGATTTGGAGTCTGCTACTGTACACCGGAGGTCGCATTTCGGTCACGGATGTGTACTTTGACAGCATTTCTGACTGAATGAGTCAAATACACTGTTTTCCACAAAGGCAACCCAGGTTGCTGAAATATAATTGACTAAACTAGCATTGGGTGGGTTAAATGACCAAAACAAAGACAGACATTCCAGCACATAACGCACATTTTCAAAGCTTAGCTTGTTTCTTACATATCTGTAAATATATTATGTTATTTTTATGCTTTAGAAGAGTCAAAAACTTACGAACAGCTTACATACAGCGCCATTAACATATTTTACAAAAAATCCGAGAGCTCCTTCATATTCCATAGACAGCAATGATCTTTTCTCATTCAAAGCCAGAATCATTTGGAAAATATCCTCTTGAAAACAGACCGCGTGGCTTCCTTTCAGACCAATCTTCTGTACAACACAAAAGCAAGCTATTTTAAAGAAAGCTGAAAATCTGTAACCATCGACTTACATAGGAAAAACAAATAATATGAAAGTCAATGGTTACAGGTTTTCAGCTTTTTTCAAAATATTTCCTTTTGTGTTTAACAGAAGAAAGAAACTCATAAACATTTGAAACAAATAAAGGGAGAGTAAATGTAAATTTCTGTGTGAACTATCCCTTTGAGCTTTTCATCATTAAATGCATCATCTTAGTACCCTATAACTCCAGATGAGGAAAAAAATGCATGGCATGAAGATGGCCAATAGGTTTAGAGCTTGCCAGGTCAGATAAGTGCTAAGTTTGCATGTCATTTGATGATAACACTATACAGGCAGTAAGTTAAATCAGGGGTTTTAAATGTAAACGTTGGCTGTAAACTAGATTAATTGGCCTCTTAGCAACAGTCTCACATGCATCAGAGCGTCAGATGAAAGCAGGCATTTTGCTTTGAACAGTCCTAGACATGCAAGCACCAAGAGAGGAAGTCCAATTTTCCTCCAGAGACAGAACGGTGAGGCGTCTATCAACTACAAAACCAGTCCCAGTCTCTGTTCCCAGGGTTCAGTCACCTCCTTTTTAAAACTCGTTTGCATGTAATGAAGTCTTAAAATTCCCCCACAGGCAGAGAAGTCTTGAAGATTTGTATTATCCCACCTATTAAGTGTGTGGATGAGCTGGGTGACGTAAATGGACAAGTAAGCTGCTTTTGCATCACTTGTGTGGGGACGAAATTAAAGAGAGGGTGATGGAGGGATGATTGAGGCGGGATACTCAGCTGAATCGATAAATATCACTTGTGTCCTTGGCGAATGACCAAAAGAGTAACGTGATACAGAGAAAGCTACTCTGTACAGCCCACTTTTATATATGTTTTGCAAAAATGTAAAGCTTTTATTTAAATTGTAACCTTGTTGCCACTGACATTTCTGGGGCACAAGAAATTCAAGTCAATGATGCACCTTTGTGAAAACAAGCGTTTACTGGATGCCATCAGCTTCTCAATGCATGCCCTATAATTGTGTGGATCCCAGAAAGTGCAGCACAGAACACATCCAAAATGAATAATAGATCAGTTTTAGCTATTCTGCCGAAACTGCTTATTTGGAAACGTTTCTTTAGAGGATATTTGGTTCACAGAACTACGTTTGCAAAACATTTGCTCAATACTAGTGGAGGATGTTGCTGATGTCTGAACAGTTTGTAACAACCCTTCCATTCTATGTTGTCTAAAAGCTTAGTAGACTAGACAGATTTTAATACAAAAATATGTACACTACCGGTCAAAAGTTTGGGGTCAGTAGGATTTTTAAATGTTTTAAAATAAGCTTATCCTGCTCACAAAGGCTGCATTTATTTAATCAAAAATACAGTACACATTGTAAATTGCTATTGCGCTATAAAATAACTGTTCAAAAGTAGTTTATAATTTAATTTAATCATTTATTCCAGTGATTTTAAAGATCAATTTTCAGCTTCACTACTCCAGTCTTCAGAGTCACATGATCCTTCAGAAATCACTCTAATATTAATTATTATTATTATTATTATTCTATTATAATTATTATTATTAATGGTAATAGTAATAATAGCAATAATGACTAGAATAATAATTTAATTTGAAACTACATACAATGAGTAATAAATAAATGTTTAATAAGTATTTAACAATTTAACATTTTTTTACATTTAATAAATGCCGCCTTGATTAACAGAATAATTTTATTTAAATTAACAAAAAAAATAAACTTTTGACCTATAGTGTGGTGTGTGTGTATATATCTATATATATATAATATATATATATATATATATATATATATATATATATATATATACACACTATAGGTCAAAAGTTTATTTTTTTTGTTTAATTATAAATTTTATTTAATAATTTAATAAAATTATTCTGTAATCAAGGCGGCATTTATTAAATGTAAAAAAAAATTAAATTGTTAAATACTTATTAACATTTATTTATTACTCATATTATATATATATATATATATATATATATATCTATATATATATATATATATATACTATATATATATATATATTATATATTTATTTATTTCCATTCATTCATTCATTCATTCATGTTCTTGTCGGCTTTGTCCCTTGCGGGGTCGCCACAGCGGGAATGAACCGCCAACTTATCCAGCAACGATTTTACGCAGCGGATGCCCTTCCAGCCGCAACCCATCTCTGGGAAACTTCCACACACACATTCACACTCATACACTATGGGACAATTTAGCTTACCCAATTCACCTGTACTGCATGTCTTTGGACTGTGGGGGAAACCGGAGCACCCGGAGGAAACCCACGCGAACCCAGGTGAGAACATGCAAACTCCACACAGAAACGCCAACTGACCCAGCCCAGCCGAGGTTCGAACCTGCGACCCAGCGACGTTCTTGCTGTGAGGCAACAGCACTACCTACTGCGCCACTGGGTTGCCCTATTTATTTATTTATTTATTTATTTTTTAGCTTATACAATATTCAAGATTATGCAGAAAATGGCCATTAAAAAGCATTGCATGCAGCTAAGATTGCACTGCACCGAGTCTGCAGCCAGACCCCGTCTCAGAAAACGCAGTTATGTACAGTAATGTCAATGTGCCATGGAAAGAATTCATTCAAATTGTAATCTTACACAGCCAGGTCTACAGTTGTCATCAACATTTGAAGTGGATCAAAATCCACTTCATCGAAGTCGACTAAAAACTATTGAACACCACACATTCTACTATTAGGGCAATTTTGGAAAAACCTTTTTATAACCATTTTAAATGTTGACTACTGTATATATTCTCTAGTCTCAAATACACTTCATAATCAAATAAACTGTGTAAATGCTATGTTCCTAATCTGCCAGAGTGTGAATTGATGAATTAAAGACCTTGTGCAAACACATCCATACTGCTATGATCAGACCATTTCTTGACTGATGTTTTCCTACAAACGTCTATTTTTCTTGTGTGTTAATTTAACTATGAAGGAGCACATCACATGTATATATATCCATCTAAACATTGCTCTTAGCATTGTGGACAGCATCTTGATGTTTAAAAATGTTCATGACTCATCTTACTCAGGGGCATACCCACATTTTTGTCCAAGAAAAATGCTGTCTAGAATGACATCATTCGGCTGTCATTTGCATTATTTTATAGAATTGTAGATCCTTCCTTCAGTAAAATCATTAAGTACCTCTTATTGTTGTATTTTTGCATATATATATTTTTTTTTGCTTCAACTTAACTAATGTTATAATTAGCCTTACCTGTATACTCTGCTGGTTTTACATATTTATCCTGCTTTGACAAATAATTTAAAAAAAAATCCTATGGGAAAAATGTGGCCGGCACTGTGGCTCAGTAGTTAGCTGGTTTAAGCCCCGGGTGGGTCAGTTGGCATTTTTGTGTGGAGTTTGCATGTTCTTTCATGTTGGTGTGGGTTTCCTCCTGGTGCTCTGGTTTCCCCCAAAGTCCAAAGACATGCGCTATAGGTGAATTGGGTAAGCTAAATTGTCCATAGTGTATGCGTGTATGTCCTGGTCCCCCAGGTTGGGGGTTGAGCGTTGGGCTAATGACCCACCATATAAAAATTAGACGTTACGAAACACCAACATAGTGCGTCTAAATATCAAAATTGATATAAACAGCCCTGGGAGAAAGTAAGTAAGTATGGGAAAAATGTATTAAAATATATATATACATATGTTCTTTCAGGGGCTGCATGGTTGCGCAGTGGGTAGCACGTTCGCCTCACAGCAAGAAGATCGCTGGTTCAAGCCTCGGCTGGGTCAGTTATCGGTTCTGTGTATCGTTTCTCCCCTTGTTCGCGTGGGTTTCCTTCGGGTGCTCCGGTTTCCCCCACAAGTCCAAAGACATGTGGTAGGGGGAATTGGGTAGGCTAAATTGTCCATAGTGTATGTTTGTGAATGAGTGTGTGTGGATGTTTCCCAGTGATGGGTTACAGCTGGGACCCATACGCTGCGTAAAACATATGCTCGATAAGTTGGTGGTTCATTCCGCTGTGGCGACCCCAGAATAATAAAGGGACTAAGCCGAAAAAAAAATGAATGAACGAATGAATGTTCTTCCAGAACCAAGGCTGCTCAAAAGTGATTTACAAAAAGGAGCAAGTCCTTCAACACACCCAATCTCATCTTACTGTTTCAACAGGAAATACTGTACATCAAGAACAAAAACACACAGCAAGCGATAACACTGGATCTTTAAACACATCTGTGGGCTGAAAAAATAACTTTTTTGAGCCTACTTGACTGATCTGTTAATAAACATACTTTCTTTCAAAATAACATTTCAATGACACTGCGCTTTATATAACAAAAGGAACACTAAAATGATCTTCTTGCACTGACTGAACATCTCATACTTACATAAAAAAGAGCAATAAAGCATAAACTTCAAGTCATTACACAACTTCCTGTGCACCTGTATCAGGTGTGTGCGTTTTACCTGTGGTAGGGCGGAGTTGAGCTGTCTCTGAAGCACATCCCTCTCGTGAAGCACATCCTGGAGTTTGGTCTGCGACTGGATGAGGGTCTCCTGCGTCTCCCGTAAAGACTCCAGCAGCTTATCTCTCTCATCCAACATATTCACCATCAGCTGTTCAAAATTAGACTCGGCATCCGTGCCATTCTGGGAGCCTCTCTGGGAACTCACCGAGTCCCCCTCATTTATGGTTGGCATTACTTCGCACATCATATTGCTTGGTGTACTACAAAGTCTAAATCAAATTAGAAATTGCTTTGAATTTTTTTTATTTTTTTTTTGTAAATTCAAGATTGAGGTGCACTGCTGATATCTACTGCCATTTAAATGCACATCAAACATGTCCGTGTGTTTTAAAACGCACATGCATCATTTCATTTGACTAATTGCATCCCTCACACACCTTGACCTCTCTGGTCCATGACTGTCGGCCTCTTCCGATCTGACATTTTCCACCTAGTTTGACTTGGAACTCAATGCATTTCGCTGCACGCCCATCACAGCGCTCGCCACATACATATTCCGATTGGAGTTGATTAAACCTCGCCTTAACATCCACCAGTTGCCATTAACCTTTCAGAAATCGGTGAAATTCGCGTCTGCCGCATCCTCCGGATCCCACAGCCACCACCACCACCACCATCATCATCATCATCTCGGTGCACGGCGAGCCGAGCCAAAGCGCTCCTCCCTCTACGAGCTCATTCCCCGCTTACAACACAGCGATTATTCCGCTATCTCCACAAACATCCGAGCATGTTTTAAAAGATGAACGCACCGACGCTTTAGGTGGACGTAGAGGTTGAATGCCTCCCACGTCGTCGGCGAAGATTAAATCCACCCGGCGTGGCTCTGGAAAGCTCGTGCAAACAGCGTAAAATCGGAGTTCCTCACATCAGCACCACGCGACTACATGACTGTCATGCACGAGACGCCAGTGTGAGAAATGGTGTCACGTGCAGCGCCCTCTGGTGGAAGGCAGGTGCACAGAAATGTTTTGAGTTTTTTTAAAGACTACAGAAAAAAAGCATCCATCTTTTTTAAGAATTCCCATATAATTTCGTTTGAAAGAAGTCTCATCAACGTATCAACTTATGTTCAATTATATTTTAAAGTATATTTATATATTTTTACGTTTATTTGTTCAATTTATATTTTACTGTAATTTTTTTATGAAGATTTCATGAACAATTATATTTTAAATTGTAATTTTGTCCTGTAATTCAAAGCTGATTTAAGCATTGTTACAATTTAAGACTTCAGTGTAACACAATGCTTCAGAAACCATTCTAATACGATGAGTTGCTGCTCTATTATCATTCAATTTATTGGTGATTAATAATAATAATAATGAGTCTTATTATGATAAATGTTTAAAAAAAAAAATTTGCCTCATGTTTCTGTAGAAATCTTGATGCAGTTTACTCTTTAGGATTCTTTGATTTTAAATTAAATTTCCTTATACTATAAATCTTTACTGTCACTTTGAATAGTCTTAATGAATAAAATGATTGTAATTATGGTTATCATCGTTTCTGTAAACAAAAAAAAAAGCATGCACAAGCACAACTATTTTTAAATAGATGGTAATCAGATTTTCTTTACCCCTTTTTTGAGAAGTAAATATTTTAAAATATTTCAAATGTTAAATGTATGTAGTAAACATTTTAACTGAAATAAAATGCCATAATATTGCAGTACTTTATTTGTTTGTTTGTTTATTTATTTATTTATTTATTCTAGCAAAAACATGGTAAGTAGAGGGGAAGCTAAAAGAGCAGAAAAATGTTTAATAAATATACAACATAGTTTAGCTTAGCCACAATTGATTTTGTTTACTATCTGCATTTTCATAGGAAACAATTTAACAATTTCTAAATAAAATGTTGCTACATGGTTTCTTGTTTCTTTCATGTAAAACAGTGGTCCCAAACTCAGTTGGTATGCACACAGACTTTAATTTTGCCGCGTTTAAGATCTGATTTCTTTAAAAACAGCGATCTTCACTGTCTGGCTGAAAAAGTGGGTATCAGACCAAACAAGAAGCACTGCATTAAATTATATTTTTCCACACCATGTCTTTAAAATATGGAAATGAATTTTACTTTTGTATTTTCAATAAAGTTTCTGTGCTATCCTGCAGCTAATGATGGCGCCTGTGTTAAAACGGTCTTTCGTCTCTCTTTACGCTTTAACAATCAAATGGATGCTTACGTCTATTTAACTGAATGTATTGTGATTGCATTACAACATCGATGATGTAAAATGAACCTTATGAAAGTGAAAATAGTCACATAAAGCTTTCACCGGAAGTTCATCATTGCTGAAAAACACTAGCGGTGCATATAGCCCATTTCTGGAGGGTCGCAGATCTGCATAGTTTAGCTCCAACCACCTCCAACTCACAGCTGCTCAATAGTCTCTAGTAGTCTTGAACACCTTGATTAGTTGGATCAGCTGTGTTTGATTAGGGTTGGAGCAAAACTGCAGAGCTGCGGCCCTCCAGGAATACAGTTTGAGACCTATGATGTAAAACAATTTTCATTTGTCTTTGTCAGATGTTATTATGTTGGCCCATCTTTCGATGCTTCAAACGAATTCTATTAGAAATGCAGATGTCATTTTAATGCAAGGTCGAATATTAACAACAAAAACATTAAAAAGGAGGCAAAAATGATTTTTCTCAAGGCTCAATCACCTTTTTACTGTTTAAAGATTGTCCTATATAGGCTGTTTGTTATTTGTATAATTCTCCAAGACACACAAATCAAAACTAACAGCTGAGATTACGTCATTGTTTGTCGTTTTCAAATATATCCATTTTTTTTCTCTGAGGCCTGGAGTTATGAATATACACCGTCTGATTGGAAGAATCTCCTCACATATGATATCTGCGTCCAATAAGCGCCCAGTCTGGTGATTCGTGTGCCTGCTGAGATCTCGCGAGAATGTACGCGACCTTGAGCGTCAGTTCCATAATGGCTGAAGATCCTGGAGGAGCTTTCTTTAATTTCACCCTCATTTTAACCGATTTTCCGTTACCTCTGCTGGAAAGATGGCAGGGCTAACAGCCTCGATAAACGGCCACAGACCTTCGCTGTCGTCATGCCCAAGAAAGGGTACCGAAAACGGCTGAAATTTAGAGCCGACGATGTTTGCTCGGAGTCAGGTAACGTAAATGATAGAGCAAGGCGGGCTAATGTCATGAAATGAACCATCGACTATAATAGCCAATGTAAAGTTACATTTGTATATTAACTTATTGTTTTCCTTCATATGTTCCTACAGTAACTGTGGCTGACTATGCCAATGCCGATCCCGCCATCGTGAAGTCGGGAAGAGTTAAAAAGGCTGTTGCTAATGCAATTGAAAAAGAAGGTAACTTAAACAACAATGTAATAATTACGAATGAAATAATATTTTCGATAACTATCGTTATAATAGAAAAACTATGCATTTACAAATCATAATATGACAAAACTATATTAATGTTTGTCCCAGTTATGACTCATAGTTTCAAGGGTATGACTTCTTATCTAGTCCCATAAAAGCCATGGTTATTATTACAATTTATCGTTTAAACTTATTTTTTGATGATTGTAAGGTAACATTTTATGCCACGGATTGCCCACACAGACATTTTTAAAGTAATTAACCCTTTAATGCTAACGTTACCTCACCACAACGGGAACGTTTTTCAGTACATATTTGCTTATTTATTTTTGTGTCTAACAAACTATATATGTGTATACATATGTATCCATAAAAGTGGGATGACCGTTAACAGATTAATAAACTCAAATAAATAAATAAAGTCATCCATTAACAGGGATAAACTCGTGTTGCTCTTTAGTTTAATCCAGTCCTACTCTCTGTTACACCTGCAAATTGATTACAGTGACCCCCAAATGCATTTAATCCACCTAATTAGCGGATTCAGGTGTTCTTAATTTAAACTCAAACTAAAAACTGCATAATGATGATGCTTTTACAGCAGGGATGAGTAGCTCTGGTTCAGACTAGTTCAATGATGTTCATGTCTGGTATGTTGAAATTATAAGTATAAATTTATTGTATGACATCTGATACTTTATAGGTTTTTGATAACTGGATAGGATTAGTTTGATTGTAAACTAGCACTATTAGTGTGGTTCATTTGAATAAGTGTAAACACTGCCATCTGAACCTTGTTCACAGAAACAGAGTTGTTTTGGGAGTCAATTTCTGTGTGAACAGTGTGAGCTCTAATTGAACCAACTCTTCCTTTCTTATGGGACTGTCCTGCTTTTAATGATTCCAGAAAACTTTTTATTTTTATCTTAAGGACTTTTTAAGCAAAGTGACACCAGGAAAGACGTTAGAATTTTTATGATGTATTAGCTCTAAAAATCGTATTTAATTTATGTATTCTTTTGTTTGTTGATTTTTAATTGTATATTTATTATTGAAACGTTCTTGCCATGAAAATAGCCTTGGTTTCTGACATGGCAATAAATTTAAAAATACATTACGTTTTTTCTTATGTGTGAAAGAAATACTTGAAAATGCTAAAATTTTAATTGAATGTTTTCAGCGATAAAGTGCTTGAAAATGTATTTTTTGCTTTCATGATAATTTACTAAATGGGTAATAATAATTCAACTTAATAACCTTTTTTTACATTTAAGACATTTAAGATGTACAGTGTCCAGTGTTGGGCTTTGGGCAAACATGCCATCAAAAAAAATCCATACTATACTAATACTACAGAATACTATAACAATAGCATCTGGTATTATGTAGTATGAAGTATGTTAATATGTAATTTACCACACTTATGTAGTGTACCTATAAAGCTAGTACTAATAAAAGTTTGAAAATGCATCTGGAAAGTGCTTAATTTTTTTAAGTTTGACTTGGAAAAATGTGTGAGAACCTTTTTTTTTTCTATAAAAAATAAATAAATAAATACATTTATTTAATTAATAAATAAACATATTGTTTAACAGTGAAATTACTCTGTGGACTCGAGGCATCCCAGGGTCCTGTGCAGGAAGTGCTCTCGTCTGCAGACTGTGTGAAAAATGCAGCTCATGAGAGTAGTGATGAACAGGACTCCGAGGAAGGGGACGAAATCAAAGGGTCCCGCAAAAAGAAAAACAAACGACGCAAAGGTAATCACACTGAATTTTATCATGCAAGTTTATTTATTCATTTTATGAACTGTGTTCATGGGAAACCAAGGTTAAGAATTGAAAGGATAAGAATTCCTTAAAGTAAAAAATGACCTGCATGTCATATGACAATGACAGTCAGAGATGTTTTCAATTGAAGTATTAAGTTCCTGTCAAGGGGTATTTTAGATCAGTGTTTCCAAATCTTGTTACTGAAGGCACACTGACAGTAAACATTTTCAACCTCTTTCTATTCAAACACATCTGAATCGAATCATCAGAACATTGGAAGAGACTTAAAAACCAGATATGAATGGTTCAGATAAGGGGGAAATCAAAAATATGTACTGTTGCTGTGCCTCCAGGAACATGGTTGGGAAACACTTGTTTAGATGACTAAAATGTTTGGGAATCCATGTAATGCTCTACATTTATATTTATATCCCTGGGTTTGAGATTGTAAATGACTCCTGTTTTGTTTCTTTTGAATGCCAGAAAACAGCGAGAGCATAGATGGAGAGGAGTATCCCATCGATATCTGGCTTATGCTTGCTGCATACATTCGTCCAGAAGATGTCTGCACATTTTCTTTGATCTGCAAAAATGCATGGACTGCCACATGCACGGCTGCATTTTGGACACGTCTCTATAAAAGGTAGGCAGGCAGGCAAAAAATCTGTAACTGATCTTTTCTGTACAGTGGTCCCTCGTTATTCCCGGGAGTTACGTTCTCAAAATAACCTGCAATAGATCCGCAAAGTAGTCAGCTTTATTTTTTACAATTATTATAGACCCCTCACTACACACTTTATACACTTCTCTCAGACAGGCATTAACATTTTTCACACATTTATCTCTTGTTTAAACGCTCTCAAAGTTCAAACCTTTGTAGAAAAATAAAGATTAAAACCATTTGATCTTCCTTTATTTATTCCATAATGGCGCCCTACAGCCGCATAACTTTTACTTTCTTTTAGCGTGTTCAGAAGTTCAACTGTTTGTGCGATTGTTAGCATCTTCCTCTGCCTTTTGGGTGTTACCGCAGGTGCCTTTGATGGTGCAAAACGTTGTCCATATTGTGGAGAGAACACAATGCGCTAATCAGGACGCAGAACACAATGTGCTGTCGAAAAAAAAGCATGGCTAATTGCACAAAAAAAATCAGCGAAACTGTGAGGCTGCAAAAAGTGGACTGCCTTATAGCGAGGGACAACTGTATAGGAAAGTCTGTCACATGCTAGCATACTTTTTAGCAATAATTTATTGTAAATGTGAAGTTGATTCTATAGACCTTTTTCTTGGCTGCTGCATGGAGGGCGCCATAGCGACCAGCGTCTTCCGGTAGAATGTTTAGAACTTCCGTTTACAGCGTTTACAACTGGTAAATTGCGCTCCGAAAATTGGTTTTGATAGCGTTTTGAGTGGATTACGGAGTGTTTTTGTGACACACAACTTTGAAAGGTGCGTGTTAAAGCCGTCAAAAACTGGCAGATGTGGTTCAAGCGCGAGAGAAAAACGTTCTCCTAGTTCACGTTTCTGCCGTCAGAAATACAGCGTGTGTGTGTGTGTGTGTGTGTGTGTGTGTGTGCGTGTGTGTGTGTGTGTGTGTGTGTCTCCCCGGCCTGTCAGCTCTTAGCTCAGCGGCTCTTCAATACACACACACACACGCAATACTTCACTGCATCATAGAGCAAACCAGATTACTGGCATGAAACTTAACAGGTATGCAAGTCGTGCAATTTACAAAAATGGCCAATAAAAGTCTATTATTGATACTCTACTGGCTGATTTGCTGTTCATTCTAGTCGCGAGCCGTTTATGTTTCATTTAGTGTGTAGTATTTACCACGGTTTGTGTTTTTCTGTCATTTCAAAACGTCACTTTATTTTCACTTTGTCACAGTTATTAAATCAGTGTATTAGTGGGGCGGTACATTAGGCTACGTGTGTGTGTCAAACATTTTGGTGAATTACATTTGTTTGGGCTGGTTATATATTTGAAAGAAAGAGAAAATGTTAACTTTAGCGATGACAAGGCTTTATTTAAACGACAGAAGATGCCGTCTGACAACGGGGGAAAATGCCTCAGCAGTTGTTTTCCATCATATTAGATCGCATTTTTTTTAAATGATCAGTCCAGGAGGTGGCGCTGATCGACAACAGTATTTAGTTCAAAGATTATAAAAGCAGGTAAAATAGATTAACACTATTGTTTCAAAGCTGTCCAAATGTGACTGTTTATACGCAAAAGCTCCCGACCGGAAGATCTTGGCATTCTCCTTGTGCATACACGCAAAGCATAATGGGTAATTTTGCGTTCTAAGAAAAAAAGTCTATACATGATGTAACACTTCAAAAACAGGAAGCTAATTTTAAGTGAGTTTTATTTTGGACACAATATTGCCTTTTTTAATGTTGTTATTACTTTCTTTTTCCTCTGTTGCCAGTGAAAATTGTACCAAATAAGGCCAGACCAGAATGGCTGTACATCTCAAAGGAACATTGTGCTGTTTAGTTATTGAATCTATTAAAAACAACATGAACTATTTAGAACTATTGTTTGGTTTTAATGTAATCTAGCTATTGTGCATTCAGATTGTCATCATTAAAACATGACCTAGCCTACAGTGATTGCAGTCAATGTGTAACTTCACTGCCATTTGCAAATTCTTTCCTGTGGTCTCATGAGACTGTGAGGTGTGCTTTTATGGGCACATTACATCTAGCCGGAAGTTATGGTCATCTTTTTGCGTACAATTTTGTCAGTAAAACTGAATTCAGACATAATATTTTTGTCAAATACAAATTGTCTACTTGAAATGGAGAAGTATGTTATAGTAGCTGTTGAACGATAAATCGCTCTCATTAAAATTGTTTTTTACACACCTACTGGCAGTTGATTGTCATTTGTTGACAGGCCAAAATCAGCCAAGATGCTTACAAAACAATAATCAGTACAATATAATTTATAGTCAAGAAGTATATTGAGTTTAATTGTTTTTTCAATATTTCACACCTGTATTGTGGAACCATGGCTGTTGGAAAAATTGGACTGACACTCAGGCAGTGATACAGCTTATTGGACATTTTTCACCAACCAGAACTTGACAAAAATTGTGTATGTGTGTGTGTGTGTGTTTTAAATAAACCTTTCCCTAGGCACTATAATCTTGACGCAGACCTCCCTGATCGCCTTCAGCCTGATTCTATCACAAGGATGCATTGTCTTCGTGCCCATGTGATTCGCTCTCTCTTTCACTTATATGAGCCCTTTAGCTCTCGAGTGTCCAAAAGCCCTCCTCTCCCCGAATCTACACCCACTACACTCCTCAATTCCAAGGTGTGTATACACATACTTTCTCTTTTAAACCCATGTGATTTGAGGATTTTTGTGTTGATGTGTTTTTTTTCTCTCTCTACAGTGCTTGTTGTTTTGGGTCAACAAAGTGTCTGGAAGTAGGTCAGAGCAGATGTGGGAATTCAACTTCAAGTTTGTGAAACTGGTATGCTCACTATACATCCGTAAAAGATAATAAGAGATGATTCTGTAGTTTTAATTTGATCGTCTTTTAATTTTCAGCCAACCAAGGGCAAAAATGGATGTAATTTTGCTCTTCAGCTACCCAAGCAGTATAAGGATGTTCACACAAATCCAGACTCAGACTGTTATCTGCTGCGGGTCACTACCCTCAATTTCATTTTCACTTCTGTTGTGATGGGCATGACATTAACTTTGGTGAGTGTTGAGAATCTGTTATGTTTTAACATCCTGATTTTTTTTACTAGGGATGCTCTGATCAGGTTTTTTGCAGCCGATTCTGTGTACAGATTCCTTGTAATGGTGATCAACCGATACAGAGTACCGATTCTGATGCTTTATGATGCATATAGCACATTTTCCCTCTAAGCATGATACTGAAGTACTTACCTAAGATAATAAATTAAGGATGCTACATATAATCCTTTAAACGCATCTCTTATAATCATTTAGATGTGAACATGTCATGATCAGAAGCGGCTTTACAGAAAATAATAGATAGCACAGATTAAAAAAATGGTAAGAAAAATGACAAACAATGCAATTTGGAAACTTTGCAGATGATGAAAGAAGAATTCAACATGTCTCAATCAAGAAAAACTTTGGGGCACGTATTTGATGCATAAGAAGTTAAAATGCACACCTATAAATCCATGACTTTACTAAAAGCTAATAGGTCAATAAACTGTATAAACAGAGGTCACAACACATCTGAATGTATTTTAGCTGCTGTGATGCGATCGCTCACGCCCCCACGCATCATTTAGCTCCTCACGTGTTGCAGCTGCTCTATGTATAACCCAGGTGCACACATGCATCTTCCTCTGCTTGTAAACTCATAAACAAACACTTTTTGATTGGTTCATGAGATCGGCCACATCAGTGAGTACCAATTGAGTAATGAAATGGGATTTCTGGCTGATTTTTCAGAGCATCCCTAATTTTTATGTTCTTGTTATACACTCGCCACCCACTTTATTAGGTACACCTGTCCAACTGCTCGTTAACGCAAATTTCTAATCCGCCAATTACATGGCAGCAACTGAATGCATTTAGGCATGTAGACATGGTCGAGACGATCTGCTGCAGTTCAAACCGAGCATCAGAATCAGGAAGAAAGGTGATTTAAGTGACTTTGAACGTGGCATGGTTGTTGGTGCCAGATGGGCTGTTCTGAGTATTTCAGAAACTGCTGATCTACTGGGATTTTCACACACAACCGTCTCTAGTGTTTACAGAGAATGGTATGAAAAAGAGGAAAATGTCCAGTGAGCGGCAGTTCTGTGGCCGTGTGGGCCTTATTGATGCCAGAAGTCAAAGAATAGCCAGACTGGTTCGAGCTGAGAGAAAGGCAATAGTAACTCAAATAACCACTTGTTTCAACCGAGGTATGCACAAGAGCATCTCTGAGCACACAACACATCAGAAACCTTGAGGCAGACTCCTGTCAGTTAAGAACAGGAAACTGAGGCTACAATTCGCACAGGCTTACCAAAATTGGACAATAGAAGATTACAAGAACGTTGCCTGATCTGATGAGTCTTGATTTCTGCTGACCAAGTCTATTCTTTTATGACCACAGAAAAGAATGATCTCAGAATTAGAGATTTGCATCAAGCTGTGGTCACACTGGACTTTTCTCCCCATAGACTTCCATTCATACGCACGCGAATGTGTCAGACCAGAAACGCAAGGTCATGCGTCAAGTTTCGCAAGTCGCTGCGGTGCAAAGTTCAAGCTTGGTGAACTCTGACCTGTGAAATCGCATCACATGACTGCGTGAGACCAATCGAGGATCAAAACATGACCTCTCTAGACAGAAATTTAAAACACCTGAATTTAAGAGTACACTTTTTGCCTTATTTTTAAACACTGCAGATTTTGTCATAACTCTCTTCACAATAAGGTTTGGTCTGTTGCGTTTTTTTTTTTGTTTTTTTTCTCAACTTTAAAGACAAATTGATAATTTATTAGTATGTTTAAATATGTTGTTGTTTGTTACAATAATAATGATAATCCCCTATATTATAAAATACCTCATTTATATAGTATTATAAATATTTGTGTTGTTAGTATAATTATTTGTGGGCAAAACAATTTTTTTAAGTCAACCATTAGCAAATGTGGCAAAAGAGACTCAAGTAATCTTATATAAACAATTAATATCCCACTAAATCAAAAAGTAGAATAAATCAAATTAAAAACAATTAACATTGAATAATTGAGAAAATGCCTTGCTATGAGTCGAGAATTTAGTAATGCAAGTTTTAAAAAAAAGAATTCTAAATATTTAAAATTGTTTATTTAGATGTGTAAAAAAAAAAATCACTGGGTCAGTTATACAAAGAACTTTATGGTGTGGGGTGGCCCTTGCCATTAGGTTGATCATATTTCCAGTGTCTATGCTGTTTAGATGGTTGAAAACTCCTGGTGTTGTCAAATTTGCCCCGTAACCATTTAGAAAGTCTGCAAATGCCTGATGTCTAGTTTTTGAAAATCTGCTCGATTTAGTAAGATTTTAGTAAGCTAATATTTGGTCTGAGCTGCATGGCTGTCACTTGAAATTTGCAATGTTGAATCTTTAGCCTCAGAGGAAGTTGGAAAGCGGAAGTTGAATGATTCTGATGATGCCCAGCAGTGTAGATCAGATGAAATTTCCACATTACTGCTTTAGGTTTTACTTGTAGTGAAAATCCAAGTCATTCTGCTGTCATAAAGGAATCATTCTCTCGTTTGTCTTTCAGTTCACCATTAATGTGAGCACAGACATGAGGCATCACAGAGTTCGGCTGGAGTTCCAGGATTCACCAATGATTCGGGGAAAGAAGCTCAGGGGTGAACAAGGGGTGCAGGTGGTGCTGGATCCTGTCCACAGCGTGCGTCTCATGGACTGGTGGCATCCTCAGTATCCCACATCTTTTCAATCACATAAATTAAACTGATGAACTCCCATCAAGCTTCTCCATTATAAAAACACTGCATAAGGCAATTCAGGCGTCTTTCAACCAATGTTAAAGTCTTGTAGTCTTGACATTTTTTTTTTTTTTTATTAGTGCGCTGCTTTTATGGACGCTTTAGTTTTGATCAAGCATTGGAGATGGAAATTGACTTGAGTAGTTTGAGTAGGTGCCATGTTTAATTCCACACCAGTTACAACCAAGTTGATGTTCAATGGATTCTATAGATTCACTGATTTTGTTTGTGGTATAAAGCTTTAAATATGGCATCTACTTCTAAAGTGCTTGGCATGCTTTTCTTGCCATTGAGGGTAATGCAGAAATACTTTCAGCAAGTTATAACTAGGCCCACACGGAATCTGCGCGCGCAGAATTCCGCAGATTTTTTGCAGATTTTCCGCAGATTTCCGCAGATTTTTAGCCCATCATTAATTCTGTTTATTTACTTAAAGTTAACTATTTACAGTTAATCTAATTGGATTTGCATTTTAAACATTAAATACAAGTTAAAAAGATATTATTTTTTATTTAACATATTAAGGTTTTAGTTATGATACTCCCAAAATAATTCCACAGAAATCCGCAGATTTCTACCTAAATTCTCCGCAGAAATAGCCAAAAACGTCCGCAGATTCCGTCTGGCCCTGGTTATAACCATAGCAGTGTAGGTTTTTGCATGAACCTAAACTTGAATCATGAGATTTAAATAGTCAGCTGTTTGTGTTTTCTCAACTATAGCATTCCTATGATTCATCTGCATCTGCTTTTTCTCATTCTGTCCCTGCCAATGTTGGAAAGGGTCAACTAGATAAATAATAATAATATAAATATATCAGTATTAAAAAAAATACAAGACCTGTTAAATCTGGAGAGATGACTTGTAGCCTGAATGCCTTTAGCTTGGTGTTAGATTTAGGGTCAAAAAGCTGAGATTTTATGTGTTGAGTTTTTTTCTTTGGGGCCATAATGAGTTCAGCTTTGCTACAAAGCATGTTTGCCTAGTTGTATTTCTTCTAATTGATTGCTTTGGAAAAGGAGATTCTACATTGTTGTAGACATTAAATCATAGTTAAAAGAATGATGTTCTCTGTGATTAAAGTTATTAAACATGTAGATTAAATCAATTGAACTATAATTTATTGGTACCATCAAACCTGGAAGTTGTACTCCTTGATGTAAAATTCTTTCTTTTAATTAATGTGTGTATTTTGTTTTAGACTGCAAAGTTGCATCAGTAGACCTGGGTTTAAATTTATATATTTTTTTAATTATTATTATTATTTTATTTTTGTGAATGGCTAATAAACAAAACACCATAATTAACATGTTTTGTAGTCCTGTCCAAAAATGAATGGTATTAATACTGACACCCTGTGGCCTAATCTGAAACGACCACTTAACTAATCTACAAATGGAGTTTTTCAAACGAGATAATAAGGCTGCTGTGTTTGATTTGTGGTACCACAGAAATGTTTTTTTTTTATTTATTTACACAGACTAATGTA
This sequence comes from Danio kyathit, assembly GCA_903798195.1. Taxonomy (NCBI): domain Eukaryota; kingdom Metazoa; phylum Chordata; class Actinopteri; order Cypriniformes; family Danionidae; genus Danio; species Danio kyathit. Next base: position 25,938,634 of record LR812529.1, on the reverse strand, counting down.
ACTGTATACTATTAGAGAGCAGTATGGCTAAGCATTGTGCCTTAAATAAATACACTGAGTACTGCTATTGACCAATCAGAATGAAGTATTCAAGAGGTTTGTGTAACAGCACAACAGTCTTGTTCTGAAAGTAAAATCTTAAATGATCTCCATAGGAATGCAGATGTTTACTGATAATATATTTAACAATAACTGATAACCCTTCAAAGACAGCTGTTGTGAGCTCCAAGGTTGTAAATTGATTGATTGTTGTTTTGTTGAACACATTTTTCTCATTAATTCAGTGTTTTAATAATAGCACTTTAATAGTGAAATTTGTAACAGCTACAATACCCATGATTCTATACAAAAAGACTACCAATCATGTGGCAAAATATAGTTAACTCCACCCACACTACGGCTGGGTGATCAATCGAAAAGTAATCGAAATCGACATTCAGAACTAATAATCGATCTAATTTTTCCAGGTAAGTTTTTTTTTCATTGCTTTCTCAATCGCTTGTAAAGTCATGTGGCCCTGGTCTGTTTGTTACTATTGTGTTATTTGCACTACAGTGACGATTGACGAAGCTGCGCCAGAGATGGCATACTTTCCATTACATTCAAATTATTATTTACATCAAAATATTTGTTTACAGAAGATTCAAGAAATTCTCTGTTTAAAATATTATTTACAGGATATATATATATATATATATATATATATATATATATATATATATATATATATATATATATATATATATATATATATATAAAAATAATTTACATTTTTTAAATTGGTTTTAGGCAATGTGTGTTTTAATTTCAGTTGTTCAACGTTGATGTTGAAATAATCATAGATAGTAGATAGTGTGTGTTGGTGTATTCTCGTAGTGTCTCCTGGTGTATTATAGCCCCTCACGTCCATTGCGATCAATTGATTATTCCCAGAATATCAAAATCAACTGTCGGTGGTAGATCTTTCTCATATCTGGCTAAACTCTGAAACGGCCTTTCTAGGACAGTTTGGGAAGCAGACACACTATGTCAGTTTATTCATTCAATCATTTTCACTTTCGGCTTAGTCTCTTTATTAATCTGTGGTCGCCATAGCGGAAAAAAACGCCAAATTTTTCCGGCATATGTTTTACGCAGCGGATGCCCTTCCAGCCGCAACCCATCACTGGGAAACATCCATACACACTCATTTACACACACACTATGGTCAATTTTAGCATACCTAATTCACCTATACCACATGGACTTGTGGGGGAAACCAGAGCACCCTGAGGAAACCCACGTGGGAGAACATGCAAACTCCACACAGAAATGCCAATTGACCCAGCAGAGGCTCAAACCAGCGACCTTCTTGCTGTGAGGTGATTGTGCTACCTACTGTGCCACCGCGTCGCCTATGTCAGTTTAAAACTAGAGTAAAGACACATCTCTTTGCAATAGAATACACATAAAATACAAATGCTTTTGAAGTCCAAATCCTCTAAAGGATTGTTAGTCTGCATTATTTAGGGCAACCGGAGACGGCATCTGCGCTTGTTTTAGTCTGTTATTCCCGAGGTTTTCATAATCCTGGACCAAGCCGTATCCTGAGCAGCTGCTGTGATGGTCATGGAGGAGTGGAGAGCATGAGACTGATTCCCCAGTGACAGATGAGTCTTCGCATTGATCCTGAAGGGCCAGCCTGTACACCAGCTGGTGACCTCTCCCACCTGCAGCTTCTGCACGATGGACGTCCAGCGTTTTTCAGCCTCCGGCCCCTAGACTGCAGCTTTGCACAAGAAGTTTGGCCATAGGAGAAATGGTCATGCCCAACTGAGCCTGGTTTCTCTTGAGGTTTTTTCCTTCACTTTCGTAAATTGGTGATGTTTGTTTCTCACCGCTGTTGCCAATGGCTTGCATGGTTTGGGACTTGTGGAGCTGCGCATCGATGGATTTGCTCTTCAGTGTTTGGACTTTCAGCAGTGAAAAACCACACTGAACTGAACTAAACTGAAGTTCAACTCTAAAAACTGGACTGACACAGTTTCAATTTACTATAATCGTGTATGTTAAGCTGCTTTGGCGCAATCTACATTGTAAAAGCGCTATAGAAATCAAGATGAATTTAATTGAATTGAATTGTTTTCTTCAATTATTTTAAAATCACGTAATGCACCCTTCATTCAAAAATTTCTCACTTGTAATATGTGAGCATATTTACAGTACAAAACCTGTCAAGGAACTATGGGGGCAAAAAAATGTAATAATCTTTCATTAATCGTAATGGAGTTAAAATGTTTTGATTTTGATTTTAGGCCAAATCGCCCAGCCCTAACTCACACCAATGTAGCACTTCAAATGATGAGTTTGAGCCACTCACAAAATGTAATAACTTTATTATATATTTACATGTCCTTTTGCAGTGCTTTATGCAAGAATGCAGCATTTGAAGTGCATCAAAATAAATCTAAATTGTCCTAAGAATGGATGGTGTTCAATAGTTTTAGGACTATTTTGATAAAATGTACAGTATTGATCCACTTATACTCTTGTCTATAGGGGAATTACCAACCGACGTCTCACGGGTTCAACCGCGCATACCGGTTGTAATAGCAAACATGTCGTGTTGTGCGGTCTACAGACGTCTTTGGCTAACAGCCATCAGAAGAGCTAATGGAGTGAGGACCTAATTAAAAATGCTCGACTCTGCAGTTCTCACTTTATATCAGGTAAGTTCACGCTATCCTGAATCATACACATTACTTGTTATTGATTGCAGCAATGATTTCAGCAAAAACAGTTAAAAATAGTTAATTAAACTGGGGACACTGAATGCTAAGAATGACATGTAAAAATGTACGTTCACATACCCTGCCGTACAGGTGCAGTTTGCTGCCAGAAAGCAGTTTTGCTTGTTGATGATTACCCAGGCCTTGTACAGTTCAGTTTTCTTTCCTTGTCTTTGGCAAGGCAGAACCTCAGTTTTTAGCACTACAAAGTTTTGAATCTGGCAATCATGGAACATTATTTTTTGCACACGACCACACAGAACAAAATTGTAGACATCCAAAGACTCATAGGCCTTTAACTTCTCTCTTGTAAAAACACTTGGAGTTTCAATGAGATAATTGTATATTTCGGTCTGGATGCTTGGCCATTTCATCTTATCCAATATCCATTGGGAGGGTGTTATCGCAAATGCACCTGTCAGACAAACGCCGCTCACTTCAAAGGGCACCTATTTTACCCCTTTTTTAAGATTTCATATTAATATTATGGCTCTTCTTAGTGTGCCAGTTTAGGTTCAGTTCAAAACACAATTCAGATTTTTTTATTATAATGTGTTAAAAAGTGCCATTTTGGGGGCGTGTACACAGTTTGCTGTTTTAGGGGCGTGTTGCTTTACATGAAAATTAGTTTCGACTTCCCACCCAACTTAACAAGGGGGCGGAGCCAAGAGCTCCTCTGCTGTGTATGGTGACAGACAGGCAGACAGAGAGAAGCAACATGAGTGAGAGGACCAGCATTCAGCTGTAGCTACATGTACGACTCGGACACAGACCAAGCAGAGACTACAAAATCATTTGTGTCTTTGTATAGTTTTACAGCCAACTGTGTGCTAGTTTAAAGCTCCGAGCTCGTAGCCTACACCGAGACTAATAACCAAGCACACTGAATTAACTTTGACTGAAGGGCATCACACACCGGATCCGACACAGTGCGCACATGACAGTTGAAAGTATCGCACACTTGCGGCACCGGTGTGTGTCCCCTGATAGATACTTATGTTTAGAATTCAGAAATGCATGCCACTGCGTGGCGCGACGATGCGTGTCGCCGAGCGGCGCTTCTGGTGTACGACCTGCTTGAGGCTATAACTAAAGGGCGTCATACACCGGATGCACCGCTCAGAGCCACGACACGGCACACCAGACGCGTACATTCGCATGTTATTAAAAAAATAAACTATTCAGATAACGCTCTGTGGCTCGGCAGAAATTTGAACAGTGTCCTGAGGCGACCTAGGCAGCAGAATAGTGAGCGAACCCACCCACCCCCTCCCTCCCGGTGCTCACTTTCATCCGCGACACCGCGAAATGCATGGCGCTGCGTGTCGTTAGTTCGTTATTTCCAATGGAGGGACGCGCACGTGAGGCAACGCGCTCGCACTTTCCAGCTGCACCTAGTTAAGATGACAGGGAGCTTCCGTGACCGCAGGAAATGCAAACCGCTGAAGTTTAAGGAAGACGCAATGAAAAGTACACATGTATGCAAACACTGGCGCGGAGGAGAGCGATAACGTGGTGAATGTTGAGCCCAATGAGCCTTACATCTAAAAATAGAGCAAGGGTGTTTCATTGGTGATGTCGCTTTGACTCACACGCTGAAAATGGCGGATGTGAAACAACATACTGAGCATATGGTAACGCGCACCTGTCAATCAATATTGGTGGGCAGGGGGACCGCACTCCTACGTCAAGTTGCGGTCGATCTCAAAACCGCTCCAATTGGTCCACCGTTTTTATGTTGTTAAATTGAAAAAAAAAAGGACTGGGTGTGTTTATATCACCCAATATGACGGTCTTTACACTATACCTACACATATGTCTGTCCAAACAGCATGAAAAGTAGATTTTTCACCATAGGTGCCCTTAATAATGCCGAATAACTGTGCTTATCATTGTGTGACAAGCTGTTATAATACACAGATAGCGTTATGTAAATAATATATAATAATAACTTATCTCTAATACAACAACAAACTCTGTACCGCATCGGATGTCAATCCCTCGCTGTAAATGCTAGTGTTCCTGGTTTTTTCTGCAACCTCCATGCGCGTGCATCCTCAATGTTTACAAGTGGTAATTCGCCTATTCTGATAATAGCTAAGTATACAATCTCACTTTGTCACTTCATTCATTGTCTTGCCAATTTATTTTTAATGTTTATTGCCATAAAATGGCAGCATTTAACTGCATAGGCTACAAAATCAACATTAGTTTTGTGAAAAAGAGGGTGTATATGTACAGTATGTAACAGATACTTTCTGATATGGCTATATTTATAGCCCAAAATATTTTCAGAAATGTTTACAAACATATTACACACATTTCATCTACAATGTTTTTACATGATTTATTTTGTAATCTACTGTCATATATAGTAACGTAAATGTATGAACTACGTTACCCAGGATGCTGTGCCAGCGCTGTGATTGGTTCCCGCGGCTGTCACAAGCGCTTACAGGTGACTGGAGAAGAGCGCTGTCACATCACACAGCGCAGCGAGAAAACAAATCGCACATCACGCAGGGGAGTGAGTGAGAGAGTTCTGCTCAAATTATCGAGAAGTTGTAAACTCGGCTCTTTCGCAGTTTCGCTTCCATACGACTGTAGAGGGAACTGATACCAGCTTGACTTAAAAATCTGCACAACTGCCGCTCCTGCACCAAAACTACGTCCCAACTTTGTACTTTCTGACCTTCAGCGGGTAAGTGATACAGCTCATTGCTCTCCACTCTTGAGTCTAAATAAGTCTGCCTCTGCTTGAGTTGCGCTCTTTTCCAGATTATTCCATAGCGACAGTATTTGACATGCATATTTTACATGTTAACAAAACACTACCGCAGTCTGTAGACCTTTTTCAAATGAAAGTCATTGAATTTTGCTTGAGAGAGATGACTCAAAGCTGTAGAACGCTAACCACAGTTATGCTTGAAATTAGTATTTGATACATACAGTTTCATATTTGTGGACGTACAGTAAACATATGGTTATTCCAAGTTGAATATGCTTTTATTTTTTGGCATAAAGCCATATACTGCTGATACCTGATCTGTATAAACTCCAAATATGTATAAACAGCGTTGGCGATATGTCTTATGTAATGCGAACAGCGCAGTTGAAACCCCCACGGATGTGTCCCCTATAAAAGTGTTAGCTATTTACACTTAATGTACAAACATAGAGCACAACCTATTTATAGGGAGCATAAGTAAGGCCTGCGGACTGTGAATATACTTCCTTGTCTAAATTAGACTTTGCCAACAACGTGTGTGTGTGCAAAAAATGTAAATATTATAAATTGTAATAGAGCTTATAGTTGTGCATGTATGTACTGTAAGTGCTTTCAGTGTTGGTCATAGTTTCAGTATGTTTACAATAATAGCTGTGGTGTTTCTTTGCTTAACGCTGTCACGATTTCATTATACCTGTTGCAGGGGTTCTAATAACTAGCTGTGTTTCATGGAATTGCTTTTAGTTTATTCAAATATCAGTTAGCACAGTACAAACTGGAATATAAAGGTGCCTACGGTATAATCCAGTATTCAGATTTAGTCAAGCAAAAAGGTGAACAATGTAGGGTTTTTTTTTTTTTTTGCTCAGTGCAACTGATAGTATCAAGTTGATCTTTTGTTTGGTCTGGTTTTGTGTATTTCCCTTCTGCTATCATAATAATCATTCAAAACCAAACTTCATTAAGTACCCTATAATAATAAAAAGTATGAAAATGTACTCATCCTGGCGTCATTCCAAACTCGAAAGACATTTGTAAAACAGATTAAGGTATTTTTAATAAAAGACTTCCTCTATTTAAGGTCTGCTCATGCAAAACACCAAAGAAAAATATAACTATAACTATAACTGAACTGACTTATTCATATTTGTCTACCTCATTACAAATGTTTTGAACCATTAGTGTTTTCTGGGAATATATACTGTTGAAGTCAGATTTATTAGTCCACCCCCCCCCCCCCCTTTGATTTTTATTTCTTTTTATTTTTAAAATATTTTTAAAATTAAAGTCTTATTTGTTTTATTTTGGCTGGAATAAAAGCAGTTTTGAATTTTTAAAAAAACATTTTGAGGTCAAATTTATTAGCCCCTTTAAGCTATATTTTTTTTTCGATAGTCTATAGAACAAACCATCGTTATGCAATAACTTGTCTAATTACCCTAACCTGCCTAGTTAACCTAATTAACCTAGTTAAGCCTTTAAATGTCACTTTAAGCTGTATACTAGTGTTTTGAAAAATATCTAGTAAAATATTATTTACTGTCATCATGACAAAGATAAAATAAATCATTTTTTAGAAATGAGTTATTAAAACTATTATGTTTATAACTGTGTTAAAAAAAAATTTCTCTCTGTTAAACAGAAATTGGGGGAAAAATAAATAGGAGACTAATAATTCTGACTTTAACTGTTTTTTTTTTTTTTTTTACAAATGTTTTGAACCATCAGTTTTCTGTGAATATATACATGTGTGTGTGTGTATGTGTATGTGTATGTGTGTGTGTGTGTGTGTGTGTGTGTGTGTGTGTCTATATATATATATATATATATATATATATATATATATATATATATATATATATATATATATATATATATATATACAGTAGGGCTGGGCGGTTTTTCCGATTTTTTCGATTAATTCGAATTTACGTTTTAAGACGATTTTATTTTTTACAAAATCGAGGAATCGCGGTTTTTTAATAAAAATATTAAAGCCGCTTTTCCACTATTGTGCCAAACCGTTCTAAACTGTTAGACAACCATGCTGAATTGTGCTGATTCTGTGTGTTGACGTCGCGGCTCTGTTGATGTGCTGCCACAGCTGGTAGCGGAAGCGCGCCAGGGCGGACCGGCCTTTGGGAACACCGGGACATTTTCCCGCTAGAGCAACGAGCGCCCCGCAGTCAGCCAGCCAGCTTCGTGAATGTTTCCATGCGCGTCGTGCTGTTGTTCGCGTCCCGCAGCCGTCTGTGTCTCCCGCGCGAGCTGCGAGACGGGGACCCGCGCACCACCTAAAGAACGGTTACGGCGTGTTGTAAATGTCGGTCACCGCAGAAAGTCAAATCTTTCTTTAATTTGGACTTTTGCTTGAATTACGGAGTGGCACAGTAGCTGTCAAGGTACTGTATGAATTAAATCATAACCCATATGTGCACCAATAAACAAGTAAAATGAATGAATGAATAAAATAAATATGGATTCTTAAATGTCGGCAGTTTTTACTCCAAAAAATATCAATACGTATCGACAAATGTTTTATAAAAATAGAGCAATTTCCAACATTTCAGCTATAGGCCATTATACGATTCAGTTAAATATAAGATAGACCTTTAAATGTATATAGATATGTAACAGGTTTCTGTGGGTTTTTTTTTCACGGTGATCTTTAATATATACTGGTGTTGCTACGCACAAATATTTTCTAAAACGTCAAGCAGATATTTGTCTATAGCTCGTAGTTATTTATGAAGACAAAAAATAATTAAAATAACAAAAATAAAACTATAAAATTACAAAGATAAAAGAGCAGCATTTTGCTAAATATAGTCCTTTATATCCTGATATGCTATGTGTTGTTTCATTCGTTTTTTTATATTTAACTTGATGCATTCGTTATTTAATATTTAAATACAAAATCGTTTAAATGGTTATATTTTACCATCAAAATGTAGTATATTTTATATCATTACCATTTTTTGATATAAAACCGCTGTTATTTTATTGATTGTTATGAAATAATTTAAGTGCTATATTTTTTATTAGTGAAAGTGCCCGCTCACTTTGACAAGGCCTGTCTAAATATATATTTCTGCCTTGCCACTAATACAGATAAACTATTGTTGCATTATCATTGTTTATTTTTCTGTTATGTACAGAGATTTGAAATATTTATTTCCCCTCCAATCCTTTTTAATCTTCAAGTTACATTTTGGTCATTTTCTCTCCAAATAAAATTTGCCCAAAGCTGCACAACATATGACCTGCTGTGACTTCTATTGTAGCTATGTTTAGCATCCCTATATGAGAGAGTGCCATAACCGCGTTTAGTCACACTATTGCTTTTCTTTTACAAGTGAGCATGAAAAAAACTAGTTTCAGCATTTATTTAAATTTAAATGAACAAGGTAAGCTGGTAAGGTAGTTACACAGTAAAAAAAAAATTAATAAAAAAATAAATAAAAAATCGAAATCGAAATCGTGAATCGGTCAAACTTTATGAAAAAATCGAGATTTTTTTTTTTTGCCATATCGCCCAGCCCTAATATACAGTATATATATGGGTTTCCTCTGGGTGCTCCGATTTCCCCCACAAGTCCAAAGACATGCAGTACAGATGAATTGGGTAAGCTAAAATTGTCCGTAGTGTATGTGTGTGAATTAGAGTGTATGGGTGTTTCCCAGTGATGGGTTGCAGCTAGAAGGGCATCCGCTGCGTAAAACATATGCTCGATAAGTTGGCGGTTCATTCCGCTGTGGGGACCACAGATTAATAAAGGGACTAAGCCGAAAAGAAAATGAATGAATGAATGAATAAAAGCAGTTTTTAATTTTTTTAAAATCATTTTAAGGTCAAATTTATTAGCCCCTTTAATATTTTTTATATAGTTATACAGTAACTTGCCTAATTACCCTAACCTGCCTAGTTAACCTAATTAACCTAGTTAAGCCTTTAAATGTCACTTTAAGCTGTATAGAAGTGTCTTTAAAAATATCTAGTAAAATATTATTTACTGTCATCATGGCAAAGATAAAAATAAATCAGTTATTCAAAATGAGTTATTAAAACTATTATGTTTAGAAATGTGTTGAAAAAAATTCTCCGTTAAACAGAAATTGGGGAAGAAATAAACAGGGGGGCTAATAATTCAGGGGGGGGCTAATCATTTTTATTTTTTATTCAATAGATGGACAGAAATTTCTCAGATTAGATGAAACTATATCTATATCTGTCCCAGAGAGGAGTGATTTTCTCATGGGTTTGGAATGACATGATGTTGAATAAATGATGACACCATTTAAAATTTGAGTTGAACTAATCCTTTTAAGTCAATGCAGTTTGACATTTTTATAAAAGCTTAAGACTAGGCATGGGATTTCAAGGTATATCGCGATTTGGAAAAGTCAAGGTTTTAAAACTGCCAAATTTTTCTGCTATATATCCTATGGTATAGGGTATATGTACGATTTTTTATTACTTTTTAAAAGTTTTTTTATGACAATAATATCTGCAGCAGAAAAGATGTCCAAAGATGCTGTTTTAAATTGTAAAGAAATCCATGTTTTTGAAACTAATAAAGACAGCTGAAGTCAAAGATTCATTTGAATTATTTAGCCTGATATGTTTACTGCTCCAAAATATTATAAATGTTTCTTAAAATAAAATATATTGTGTTCAAAGGGGAAAAAGTTTTTGTTTTTTTTAAAAAGAACATATATTTTAGAGCAGTAAATGACAAAACCGTCAAACCGTGATTTTTTTTATCCAAGGTTATCCTACCGACAGAATCATATACCGGCCCATGGCTACTTAAGACCCCCAAAAACATATTGTGATTAACATGACAGATGGTTTAATGTTGATTCAAAAAGTTGTCTTGTTGATCAAGAGGAAAGAAAGCCTCCTGTACTCATCATTGAATGGGCTTGTCCAAATGCTTCTTACTACCACTAATATAGTCTAGCTGAATCATCCATAAGAAAAAATTTCTGACATGCAAGAAAATCAAGTTCACCCGCAGGTCATATCAGAAAGAAGCCAGCAGCTTATCTGTCCTCTCTGATGGTAAGAGATAAACGCAGGTGTGGCCTTGTCCGTCACACGCGCCACCACATTTGACAGGTGCATGATATCCAATCAGGGCATTAGGCGTCAGTTAGGTGTTTGTTTTGATGCAATTGAGTGACTCAAATCAGATATGTCAACCGAGAGGAAGACAGTATGGCTGATGAAAGGTAACTCCAGAACTCTCCCACGCATATAAACACTTAGCAATGATGACAACGGTAAACGCATCTGTTGCTGTGCACTGGTATTTTGGTTGGCTTGCTTTTACTCTGTTTCCATTACATTGCCTTTGAGTCTAGCATTTTGGTTGAACATAAACTACACTTGCGTTAATTGTGGACATGACCCCGTCGGCTAGGTTGAAAATGAGCTGCTACTGAAGGTACTTTAGTGGAACGATACGTTGGTGTACATGAACAATGTGCTGAACTCCTTCCTTTTTTCCAGTATAGGCTGTGATGTAACAGTCAAAAGGAAAATAGCATTTGACTTGGGCTTAGATTCATGATTTGATGTGATTCTGTATTGTGTGGTTAATCAACTGGCCCCAAATGTTTAGAACAGCATCATTTTTTTTTTATTCTTGCACCAAATCATGCCCTAAAAGCCTGTTTTGTCGATGTAACCCTTTCCTGTAAATGTGAAACCAAATTTTGTTCCTCTCTGCTTGTTTTCACAACGCTACTCTGAGGCGATACTTGAAGCTGATGGAGCGTGGAGAGAAAGAGCAGTGGGCCATTTAATGCAACAGCTGTTCTCAACAATGACAGAGGCATTGCTGACTGAGAAAGCAGAATGTAATGTGGACATGTACAAATACAAGTCGCCGTTCTGTTTCTGAAGCTCAGTAATTTTAAATCCGAAGCTCAGATTTTAAACATGATTTGTTTTTTAAAATCTGATACAAATTACAGGAGCTGTAAAAAAATTTGGTGAGAAAAAAATTTCACTTGGTGAGCTAAGTGATGTAGGCACCATTTACATTGTATTAACTTTTTTAAATGTAAGCTCTAAATACTTGCGCTGACCCCCTGCAATAGTTTTTTTTAATGTGACTGTTAATTAGAATGCATTCTTTTAAAGCAGTGGTCACTAACATTTTTAAGCACAAGATACCTAACATTGGCTTTACTGAAAGGCAAGACTTACCCATCAAAAAAAGCTGACAAAAATTTAAACAAAGATTGCATTTTCAACTTGAAAACCTTAATTGAATCTTTATGAACAATGTAAAATCAATAGTTTAACCTAGTTTAAAATTGTAGATTTATGCAACCAAGAATATCAGTGATAATGCACCTGGATGACATTTGGAGGGTTGAATATTTGGGTGACAATGCACTGTGACATTAGTAGTAATGAAGGGCCACTGCAAACTAAAAAAAAAGATTTTCTCTTATAGTTCTGCAGGTACTATAGCATTTAACAAATAAAAAGTAATACATTTCTATTATTATTATTAATAATAATAATAATAATAATAGTAATGGGCATCACTGTGGCGCAGTGGGTAGCACAATCACCTCACAGCAAGAAGGTCGCTGGTTCGAGCCCCGGCTGGGTCAGTTGTCATTTCTGTGTGGAGTTTGCATGTTCTCCTGTGTTCACGTGGGTTTCCTCTGGGTGCTTGGGTTTTCCCCACAGTCCAGACACGCATGCGAATTGGGTAAGCTAAATTGACCGTAGTGTATGTGTGTGAATGAGGGCATCCGCTGCGTAAAACATATGCTGGATAAGTTAGTGGTTCATTCAGCTGTGGCGGCCCCTGATTATTAAAGGGACTAAGCTGAAAAGAAAATGAATGAATAATAATAATAATAGTCGAACCAAAAAAAAACAAAACATTAATATTACTAAAACATCGTACAAAATTCATGAATTATAATTGTGGTTTTGTAACCTACCATATTCTGCTGCACCAATTCACAATGTTATGAGGTGCAAACTGCTGCTTGCACCTAGATATTATTGTGGGCGATTAAAACCTGATCACACTAAATGCATTGTGGAAAAAAGAAGTGCTTTTTTAAAAGTTGTTTTCTATTGGCAGTGGGAGTTTTTGTACCAGTGCTGAGCTCCCACAAAAGCGATCAACATCATTTGTGTTGCACGCTCAAGCCTCCTGATTGAGTGGTTGCCTGGCAGCATAAAAATCAAAGCCATTAAAGTAAACCAAAAGAGCAGTGCTGTGTCTTTTCACACTTTTAGAACTGAAAATCATGTTCTGTGTGATTATGGACCCTTTTCACATTTCCGGGTTTCTCAGTAGCGGAAGTTGTCAAAGTTGGGTAAACCTAGATCGCAGTGAATGGGAGAATACAAAAAATATTTTATTTACAATCTTATTTGCTGAAATAATAAAAGAAAAACTCTATGATGGTGTTATCAAGAGTTTCAGAAAAGGAAAAAATTTAATGGGAGACTGATAACAGCCGCCAGAAGAGAGAACAATGTCTCATAGACACTCATTTCAAACCTCTTGCGCAAGCGGAATTTTTTTTTTTTTAATTTGATGCAAAGATGATATAATACATAGGTAAATGCATATAAATGTTCCGACATTTAAAAAAAATCAAGATATTAAACATTTTCAAGGATTTAAGATTATGATGACCATTAAACGCATCATAAAAGTCTTGTGAAAAGGGTCCAATTATTATACAATATTCAAACACATCGTTAAAATGTGCTTTAAATTTCCATGCTGGTGCATCAAGTTTGTGACCCTCTGTACCCCCAATGATTTATAGATATTGTTTTTTTGTTCTTTTTCCCCTTTTCTTCAAATATGAAAAGCGTCTTAAATATATTGAAATATTTAAGATTCCAGTTGTCAGATTTGTGTAGGAACATGTACTTCATTGTTTAAACTAGGGATGGGCGATATGGCCTAAAATCCATATTGCGATATACATTGCAGCCTCTTGCGATAACGATATATATTGCGATATATAAATTATAATAGAACCATTTCAGAACAGGTTACATAGACCCTTAGGAAAGCCAAACTGCTATTTTTTTTAAGAAAAAAAGAAACGTTGCATGTCATTTTGAGAACATTTATTGTGCAAAAGCAAAACTGTAATTAAACAACACAATGTTGCAGATAAATAAACTAAATGTAGTGCCTTTTAGAAAGAAAGACTTTTCTTTTAAGTCCTTGGTTTCTAAATGCCAAGTTGCAGAGAACAAAAAAACTGGTGTTTAGTTAAGGAACTTACAATGTACTGAAATTACTTCCAGTATTAAATTAGTCAAATAAAATATTGCAGATACTTTAAATAAAAACATATTTCTAATCTGCAGCCTAAGGTAACGCATTTGATTTTGAACATTTTGTTCTCCTAATGAAATTAAAACTGGTGTCTTGATCTGCTCTTTCTCTCTCTCTCCCTCACTCTCTCTCTGTCTGCGTGCTGCTGAGAGATTGAGACGCACCAGACAAAGTTTGCTTATAAAGTAATGCAAAAATGAATACAATTAATATCGAAAGCGAAAGCAGATTCTCGGACATGTCCAGGGAAAATGTATTGTCACCCCAAATAATGAGCTGGATCAGTCTATTTAGTCTTCGCGCTCTTCTGTATCCAGCGCGTCTCTGTGGGTCTGCATGCAGAGCATGCGAGTCTGTGGCAGAGTGTTCTCAGTTTCTCGCGAACACAGAACCGGGCCGCCCCAATAATATATCGGCCGCAGCCAAATGGTCGCACTGTTGTTTATTCAAGATGATGCGTTGCAGCCGGCTGCAGCTCGTTGCTCTTAATTTCGCGGGTAGATTGCGTCATCAAACATGCATTATCGCGATAGTGCAATAGAATTAGAATCTCTATCGTAGGCCAATTTTGTATCGTTTATATCGCATATCGTTTATATCGCCCATTACTAGTTTAAACATCTCAATAATGATCTTATTATTTGATCTATGATGGCTGATGGGCGCCATCATGTTAGCTCACACTGCAGTGGAGAAATTAGAGCTGCTGCATGCCAATTCATCAATTTCTCCCAAATTGTATAAAAGTGGCAAAGCACATTGTCAGATTATGTGTAAAATAACTATTATGACCATCTCCATAGACATCAGCAATTATTTTACAAACCCTAAATGTTATGTTTTCCTAGTACAAATGTGTATTTAAATGTCTGAAAGATCAAATACACGTTTTTGATTGAAGACATTGATAAATTGTGATTTATGACAGACGTCTCTTGCTCTAGCTCAGCGCGAGTCATCATGGGAATGCAGATTTAAATTTAGCAGCTGATCACATCACATTAAATTGCACTAATTGTATACTCAAGGAACCTGCCAGGACGGATGACACCGATGTGACCGTACACGTGTAAAAGTTTTAAGATGCATTTTCATCAATCCAATCACAAGACAAGTGGCATAAAAACAGATGTAAACAATGTCTAAAATGTCAAAATTGAGGAATTTGATGGGAAATCTACAATAATTACTTATAGTTGGCGCACATTACTATTTTTGTGTTAAACAATTAGTCAATGCAAGTTAATTCTAATAATAATAATGCAAGTTATTAATAATAATAATGAATTGCTTCCATTCGGAATGTTGTTTGTTCTATGATTTTGTCAGTTTGAAGATTTGGGCAGACTTTGACACTTGAATTCTCTGTGGTGACAAACAGCAGTATATTGTCATACAAGAAAGTCCATCATACAGCATAGCTGATGTCATATAGTTTAACATGCCAATCAATCCATTCATTTTCAGTGCACACTCAATGTAGGTGATAAAATTGGACCCTTAATACCCAAAAATGAACACTAAATCATCATTTAATTCCAAACTTCTTTAAGATTTTGGATTCTATCAAATTAAATGATGAAAAATTGCCTCGATGTTTATTTAGTCTATGCAATAAAAGTGAAAATGATCCAATGTTGCTTTGGATGTCACCGTAAGGACAGAATCCACTGAACTGATCCATTGTTTTATTTGACTTAAGGTGCAAATTGCATTATGGTTTCCTCCAGGCAGATGTTGCCATGCAATCCTATTTGAAACGGGACCAGGCGGTCCTGTTCTTATGTATACAGGAACGTAATATCCTGTTTAACTTTTAGCCTCATCCTCACTGTATGCATTAGCAGGGAGTGAAGATAATATGATCAGTTGCATTTAATCTTTAGGATGTGAATGATAAGGTAATGAAAGTGAACATGTAAAGCATGGAAACAGCAAGGGATGTATTGTACTCTATGTCCTGGTGAACGTGAAGGTCAGGCTGTGCAGAATGATGTTAGTTCCAGAGGCACAGGGCCAGACTTTGTACAGTGCATGCCCTTTCACAGCACATTCAGATGGATGCTGGGACACTTATTAGTGTACAACAATAATACTAATGTATTTTAGGTTTGTATAGAACAATGATATATTGATGTTGTTCCAGTTTTTGTAGTTAGTATCCTATCCCTCTAAAATGCAAAAAAGCCTTATAACAACACTGAATGTAAACAGCTAAATTTGAAGTTGGAGATAGTATGGTCATTAAATAGGTCAAACATATGTGTTCTATAGTAGTTATACACTGTAAAACCCCAAAAGTTAAGGTAACTCAAACCATTTGAGGAAATCGATTGCAACAAACCATTTGAGTAAAAAAAACGAATTTATATGAGTACTGTGAACTTGCTCCATTTAAGTTGAAGTAATGAGGCATTTAATTAACTCATTACCTTCAACACTGAGTTCAAAACTCTTTTCAAACGAGTAGAATTAACTTTCAGTTCATTTTGAGTTAACTACACTCATTTCATTTGATAAAGTTGACTGTTGGGATTTACAGTGTAAGAATTATAATTTCTGCTTTCTGTAACTGTGCAAATCTGGATTGGTGGTGTAGTCCAGTGGTTCCCAACAATACATGGACAAAGGCTGACTTCATGGGTGTTTTCAAGATGATTTTAATTTATTTGATTGATTGATTGATTGATTGATTGATTGATTGATTGATTGTGCAAGCCTGTAGCCAGGGGTTGGTCGAGTGGTTCGAAAGACCCACCCCTCACTGACAAAGGTCCAGAATTTGTCCTGTACATGAGCTTGTTTGTCCTTTTTTGACTGCTATGCCATCATAAATAGTGAAAATAACCCATCGAAAAAGGTTTTAAGACCAAGCAGATTCCTTTGTTGGCTGTCGCTTAAGTGTGACGTCAGCTAATCAGTTTTGGCCAATGCACACAATTATTTTTCATGAGTTCAACATCCAGCTGTGCAAGAAAACTTACAATGTGACGTAAGAGAAGTCCTGTTTTGCTACTGTATTGTTTTTGAATAGAGAAAATATTTTACAAGTAACTTTTATTCTAAATCTTGAACCTTATTCTTGAAACAAAAAATGACCAATGAAAAGATTTGAAGCACCAAAAGTGACCCATATTTAAAATTTATTTGAATACTATTTTAACTATTGTTGTTATCCATGAATTTTCAAATGTACTTTTTTTTGGTTATGATGACCATCCGACAATCTATTTAATGAATGCATAATTAAATCGTAGCCTAAATGAGGCCTATAACCGCAAAAAGATCCACTTTTTGAGAAAAAAAGAATTCATGTATGTATGTATGCATGTAGAGTTGAAGTCAGTAGGATTAGCCCTCCTGTAAATTGTTTTTTTCCAAACATTTCCCAAATCATGTTTAACAGAGCTTTTTTCCCCACAGTATTTCCTTAAATATTTTTTTCTTCTAGAGAAAGTCGTTTTTTTTTATTTTGGCTAGAATAAAAGCAGTTAATTTTTTTTTAAAACCATTTTAAGGTCAATATTATTAGCCCCCCATGAACATTGTTTTTGAATTGAATGTTTTTGATTGTCTACAGAACAAACCATCGTTATACAATGATTTGCCTACTTACCCTAACTTGCGTAATTAACCTAGTTAAGTCTTAAAATTGTACTTTAAGCTGAATACTAGTATATTGAAAAATATCTAGTAAAATATTATGTACTGTCAACATGACAAAGATAAAATAAATCAGTTATTCAATTAGTTATTAAAACTTTATTTAAAAATGTGTTAAAAATTTCAGAAATTGAATTAAAAAATAGACAATATGGCTAATAATTCAGCAGAGACTTCAACTGTATATGTGTGTATGTATTATTGAGTAGAAAAGGCTGTTTGTGATTATCAGTATCTAAGGGGAGCTACAGTATGAATTTTGCTTTTGACAATAGAGAGCTCAGTAGTTAAACAGATAAAGAACCAGCGATTTAGTCTTTTGTGGCATGGTTTGCCCACAGTCTATTTCCTGACCACCTGATGTGTACAGCATACAAAAATGGAAAGTGTTGATTTAATCTCGATCTCCTGTCTGATTTATTTAATACAAAACAAACTGTGTTTGGCTTTTAACCAGAATAGGCCATAACCGTTATCAGAATTATGTTTTTTAGTCAAATTGACATAATCAGTGTAGAGTTGTCCTCCATTGGCACTGGCTTGCCATATTGCATAATAATAACAACAAATGAAATGTCATTTGTTTGTCCTCATCCTTATGTTATCTATAACTAGCATGCACAATGTTTATGTCCTCGTCACCCTGTACATTTCACAATGGCTAAACATGGACATGGTTGCTTTCTTTACCCTCTGACTAAGGTCCCAAAGCATCCTCTCTCTCTTTCTCAACCTTTCTCTCTCCACACATGCCAGATAGGCCAAAGGCTGGCATAGTTGCCATACCATCAAGTAAACGCTGTTAGTTTTGAGCAGAGGAGACAGAGAAGGGAGGTGATCTTGTGTTGTAATTTTAATGCAGCACACGTGTATTAGAGACACTGACAATCGCAGACAGTGTTCTGCCACAACCAGCACTCCTATAACCTCAAAACAGATCTCACAAAGACTCTGATGGCTGATCTCAAAGCATTTCTTTGTTTAAAATTCTTAAAAGTAAATGAAGCCTGTGGTATTCTCACTTAGTGTTCATAAGATCATTGATGGTCAAAAAAAAAAAAAAAGAAATGGGTCTCGGTGTTTCTCGCAGAATTGTACAGAATGAGTGTAGGCAAATTCAAAACCTTTTGGAAAATCTATTTGTGGAATTTAGTTTTGATATTATGGTGGGCTGCCACAAATAATTAATTGCATTGGAAACAGAACCTACAGTATAAGAGGATACATTTATGGAGGAATCATATAAGGACAAATGGACACAAAGACTTGCAGAACATAACATAAAACAGTAAAATTCGATTTATAACATACAATATAGCTGAATGATTCAACATTTTAAAGTAATCAAGTCACTGATTCAATGGCCTATTCATGCATCTTTAAATGAATCGGTCATCTGAACGAATCAGTTGAATGAAAGATGGACTTTGTTGGTTCTTATGTGATTGGTCTAACAATCCTATTGTGTTGTTTTATATTAAATTAAATTATTAATACAATTTAGGAATTTGACATAAAAGATGACTCAAACATTTTAATGAGGTTAAGTTGCCATTCATAGAAATGCCTTGAAAAATAAATATTTAATTACATACATTTTAGTGCACAACTGTCTCCTTTAATCATGCAAAACCCAATTTCTCAACAACAGTTTCCCAAAATGAATTGCCCAGTGATCATTCTGAGTGGCTGGTAACTTTGGAAAACCAATAGCCACAGTGGCTGGTGAGCAAAAAATAGTTAACATCAAAACCAGTTTATAATATAGATTTAGACATTATTATGTACCCCCAACAATTATTTATTTTTTCGTTTCAAGAAAGTGATAGTCACTTTTTATGGACATTTAGCCATTTCAATACATGTCCTTTGTTTTTTGTGTTAATTTAGGTCATATACTGTACAAACTAGGGCTGTGCGATTTGGGGAAATATCTAATTGCGATTTTTTTTTTTTTTTTTTTTTTTTTTTTTTTTTTTTTTTTAAATTTATTTATTTATTTATTTTTATTTATTTATTTATTTATTTTTTATTGTTATTATTATTATTTTTTGACAGATATTGTGATTTGATTTACGAATTAACTCAAGCTTCAAGCAGATTTAATTTAATTCAAGCTTCAGCTTAATAATCTTTAAGCCGTGTCAACAATTCTGCGACAGCTCTTAAAAATTACCTGTTTTTGTTTGGTGTCTGTGACTTTGGAACCAAAATATTCCCACATTACAAATGCTGTTTATCTTTGATATTAATTTATCTAATAATACTTCTGAAGCAGCAGACGCCATAATCACACTAGTCAGCTCTTTCCTGTTTGTTGTTATTGTGGGCGTAGTTCAGTTGCCCTATTCTGATTGGGCAGAACAAAAGTGTGCTTACTCAGTTGGCTAGTTATAAAGCCCCGGTCAAATCACACGATTTCGGCATAATATCCTTGATGTAGGGTGTTATGGGAAGTCGTATACGACAAATGGACGTTGTGACACAAGATTCAATTGTTTCTTCTTGTGTAATGTGGCATAGTTCACAACAACCGATATGTCTGCGACAATATCTCACAACAATATCTCACAACAATATCTCAGAAAGTCTGTGTTTATTTTTCTGAAGCATAGTGGACTGGTTTTAAAGATGTTATTCGTTATTTTTGTTTACATATATACATATATATTTTATATTGTAGCCTCTTGCGATTAACCAATCGCAGCGTTTCAAATTGCGATTCAATTTCGATTAATCGCACAGCCCTAGTACACACTGTAATGTTTCAAGAGTTACAGTCCCATTAAAATACTGGAGTAAATCCCCTAAATGATCATTACATGTGTGTACAGAACACAATTCACTTCCACAATTATGAGGATTGACATCTTATTTGATTAGTGACCTGAACTGTTATTTCTGCCCAAAGTAATATTACATCAACAAAACCTGTTATGGTTGTCAATTTAAACTAAGCCACCATCGACAGGGGCATCAAGTTTTGTTTATGTTAGGGCTGTTATGCTGAGCTCACTTTTGAAATGTTGCCAGGTCCACATATAAACAACGATTAGTGTGTATAGTCAAGCTTTTTCCATCCATTTAATGGACTAGGCAGGTAGAAGTTGGGGTATTTAAGTAAGTGACTTATTTATTTCGATGATCATTTGGGTTTAAGTTCATTCTAGGCTTTTTCTTATTTTTGAAATGTCGTGTCTCACAGTACGTACCACCATGCTACATAAATAAACCTTTATATATACATTTATACAGACATAAACACATTTTTTGCCTTGTTTTTTGACTGTATTGAGTTTTTTATTTATTGTTACAGTATGTCAGTTATACCTATTGTTATGTCAGTGATTGTTATGTACTGTTTGTCTGTAGCTGTTTTTTTATCTGTTTTTGCATTGACTCTTATTCTTCTTGGTCTTTCTTGATTGTATGGCACTTTGGATCAATTGGTAGTTTTGTGAAAGTGCTTTATAAATAAAAAAGGGAAAAAATTGTAAGGGCAGTTTTAAACCTATAGATTGCAAACATAATGGAGTGGTAAATTATAGGGCTGCATGATATAGGAAAAAACTGATATTACGATATATTTTTTTTTCTGTGATAAATATTGCGATATGAATACATTTTCACAAGATGGTTGGAATAGCAGTATTTGACGGTATTCAGGTAGAGAAATTGAATAATCAACACAATATAAAAAAGGCTTTTCTTACTTTGCTTTGTCTCGTTTCTAGTCCAAATATCTAAAAATTCTTAGAAAAAATATTGTTTGTTTTCATCCTCAGAAGAAATAAACCAAAATTAAGAGTTCTTTCCTAAAACAAGCTAAATTATCTGCCAGTGGGGTAAGTAAAATAATCTTGTTTTCTCTTTGAAATGTAGATATTTGGACTAGAAACAAGACAAAAATTCAAAGCAAGAAATAGAGAAATTGTATAAATTCCCTATAAATTCAGTGATTAAATACAATTCTGTAGCTCATGGTCAACTATAATTCAGGCTCAACATCGAATATCTTGCAATGTTACTATTGCGAATGAGCACATAGTAATATCAATGCTGAAACGATATATTGTGCAGCCCTAGTAAACTGAATACCATACAGTAAATTGTTAACTGCACATAATCTAAGACAGACAATAGTATACAAATACTATTACATAGTGCAAGTACTTTACATAATACAGTACAATATTGTGCATGATAATGTGCCAAAAAAAGGTATTTACATTTTAAAAACAAGCAGTGCAATGTTATTTGTGGTGCTTTCACAAGTAAACATTAGTTTGTTTTTCTTAATGAGTCCTTGAAACATTTACGAAAGTGTCTGGTGCATATAGAGAGATGTTTCTACTGGTGGTTTGTGATTTTTGTGATTTGTGCTGTCACTAAAGGTATAAGATTAGGCATTAAAAATGACCTGAACACAAGTGTAGCCAAGTACTGTGTTATATTATATATAACATATTATGTTTTTATTAGTCAACAAAATGATTGTCTGAGTGACCTATTTTCTAAGTTCTAAAATTCAACAGGTTAAAATGGGAGGTTTTATTTCAGATAAAATGTGTACTTCAGTTGGAGATCCCCAGGGTTGTGTCTCCGTTATGATTTATTTTATATACAAATTCTTGTATAAGTTCATTAAAAAATAGATGTATTGTAAAGTATGCAGATGATACCGCTTTGGTGAGCCTTCTTAAAGAAATGACTGTCTTTTAATGTTGACAACACATTGTTGATCATGTTTTATAGTGCTTTTATTGAAAGGATTGCAACATTTTATGTAATCTGTTGGCATGGAAATGCTTCTGAGGCCCAGACGAGGTCACTGGGGAAGGTGGTAAAAACAGCCAGTAGTTGTTGGGAATAAAACTAAAGAGCATTGATAGTATATACAAAGAAAGAGTACAAAATAAGGCTATCATGATTGTCAGTGATGAGAGACATCCTTTATCAAACACTTTCCAATTGTTACCATTAGGTCGTCAATATTGTGTTCCCAGGTGTGTAAGAAATAGGAAAGAAAATTATACTCCAAGCAATTAAGTTTTTAAATAGCTAGTAGACTGGATATATTTATTTAGAGTAGGGATACTATGTTTTTAAATGATTTATTTATATGCCAAATGTGAAATGTCAGAAGTCTTTGTGAGTATATGCTGCAAATGAAATTTCCCTAGGGGCACAAATAAAGTTAAACTAACTAACTATACCATTTCAATAAAAAAAAAATGTAAAAAAATAATTAATTAAAATAGTATTAATAAAAAAACTTAAACACCTCCTGAGGAGCAGGAAGTACTGTACAAGGTGAGCTTTTAAAAAAAATAAATAAACCAAAATAATACTTCTGGTCACACTTTACAATAAGGTTTCATTAGTTAATGTTAGTTAATGTATTTACTAACATGAACTAGTAATAAACAATTCAGCATTTATTAATAAGCATAGTTTAACATTTAATGCATTTTTAAATCCAAATTCATGCCTGTTAACATTAGTTAATGCACTGCGAGTTAACGTAATCTACTGTAACAATGAACAACTTGATACACTAACATAGATTAATAAATTCTGCAATTAATGTATTATTGATTGTTCATGTTAGGATTGATTGTTCATGTTAGTAAATACATTAACTAATAAAACCTTATTGTAGTGTAAACAATTCTTTAAAAAAGCACTCTTCAAGAAGCAGACCATCAATACGTAACTTTGGCATTCCCCTCATGCATCTTAATTGCAAAATGCTTGAGTAAGTTTTTAGTTCCCTCCTGATCAGAAAAGAATAAAAATGCCAGAGCAGCCGGTTTTGACACAGTCAGGTCTAGAAATATCCTCCTTTCCATAGGCTATTGTCATGAACACAACAGCTCCTTAGTCATAAACATGACCTCCTACACAGGAGCCGAGCACTGCAACAGGCCCGCAGCTGTTCGGACCAATGAAATACAGTTTTGTCTCTGGCGCTCCTTCTATGGCATAAAATACTAACTGTAAATACATTGTTGTCTGTATTTAGTTTATTAAACTGCCTCAGTGTGTGCGCACAAGGCTGGTCTTGTCTCACATGTTGAATGTCAACAAGCCGTTTAAACCGCTTTGCTACACTTCGCATCTGTGTAACTCTTTCTGTCTGTGTTTATCGTTTCAAAAGCCCCCCAGCGAGGTCTTTTTGGAGGAAAGGTCACCGGTGGTTTGAGTTCTTTGCAGAGGTCACAGCACATGAATGGAAATGCATGGAGCCTGGTCTTTTATTACCCATAATGCACCTTCTAAACAATGCCATGACAAAAAAACAGCTTTGAATTGATACTAAAAGCCCACCGAGAAGGGAATCTTAGATACACTGGAGATTTTAAAGAGATAGTTCACCCAAAACTGAAAACTGATTACTCACACTTTACTTGTTCGAAACCTTGTATTCTTTTCTTTTTTTATTCTTTTCTTTATTCTGTCAAACACAAAAGAAGATAGTTTGAAGAATGCTGAAAACCTGTAACCATTGACTTCCATAGTATTTGTTTTTCTTTCTATGGAAGTTAATGGTTACTTCTTTAAACTTTCTTTAAAATATCTTTATAATATAAACACATCTTCGTGTTCAACATAAGAAAGAAACTCATAAAGTTTTTGGAACCAGGGTGAGTACATTTTCATTTTTAGGTGAACTCTCCCTTTAAGAATGAAAAAATAACTATTTAAAGAATAATTACCTGTATTTGAAAGTAATCTGTTTGCTTTGGTTCGTCATTATCAAAGCTTCATGACATTTCAGAGCTGTGTTAAAGTGATAGTTCACCTTAAATACTTAAAATTCTGTCTTAGTTTACTCTCTTTTTGCTTGCTTAGAAGTGTTTTAAGTTTCTTTCTTCTGTTGAACATAAAAGCAGAAAATTTGAAGAATGCTTAAACCTGTAACCATTGACTTCTATAGTATTTCTTTCTATGGAAGTTAATGGTTGCTTCTTTTAAGCCTTCTTCAAAATATCGGTATAATATATTTCGTGTTCAACAGAAAGAGATTCATGACATTTTTGGGGGTGAGTAAATAGCGAGTAAATTTTCATTTTTAGGTGAACTATCCCTTTAAGAATGAAAAAATAACTATTTAAAGAATAATTACCTGCATTTGAAAGTAATCCGTTTGCTTTGGTTCGTCATTATCAAAGCTTCATGACATTTCAGAGCTGTGTTAAAGGGATAGTTCACCTTAAATACTTAAATTCTGTCTTAATTTACTCACTTTTCGCTTGTTCAGAAGTGTTTTAAGTTTCTTTCTTCTGTTGAACATAAAAGCAGAAAATTTGAAGAATGCTGAAAACCTGCAACCCTTAACTTCCATAGTATTTCTTTCTATGGAAGTTAATTGTTGCTTCTTTTAAACTTTCTTTAAAATATATTTATAATATAAGTGTATTTCATGTTCAACAAAAGAAAGAAACTCATAATTTTTTTAGAACCACTTGAGAGTGAGTAAATAGTGAGTAAATTTTCATTTTTAGGTGAACTCTCCCTTTAAGAATTAAATATTAATTATTTAAAGAATAGTTACCTGCATTTAAAAGTAATCTGCTTGCTTTGATTCGTCATTATCAAAGTTTCATGACATTTCAGAGCTGTGTTAAAGGGATAGTTCACCTTAAATACTTAAATTCTGTCTTAATTTACTCACTTTTCACTTGTTCAGAAGTTTCAGAAGTCAGTAAATTTTCTCTCATTTTTGGGTGAACTATCCCTTTAAGCAGTTTCACAATAGTTTGGCAACAAAACAGAATCTGAAACTTCCATAAATGCCCACAGACGTTTTGCTGTCTCACTGTAATTCTGCTAACTTTGGTTTGTGACCATGCTGAACCAATCTTTGTTGCGTGTAATTCACCTAAAATGCTTGTTTAACTTTTCTAGAAAGCAATGCACACACACAATTACAAAGCAGTCTTTGTTTTACATGTACAATTACAGTATATATGTCCTGAAAATGACACACATAGCACAGACTGTCACTGAAATTATTCATCAACAATATGGGTAAAAAAGAGATTCTCAACTGAAAATGCACCAATATTTATTTTAGTGATTGTCTTGTTGTCAGACAGATACTGTAAATAAACTGATTGTGTTGTTTATGTATTTGTACATTTGTCAGTTTGGATATTCATCACATGATATGATGATTCATTTAGATAATACTCTGATATTCTAATATATTTAAGCATATGTTTTCTTTTATGTAAAAACAGAGTATTAAGCCAATATTTAGACAATTTTGTCAGTCTGTCAAATCATTTTTAGAAATCATTACTAATATGCTGATTATTGCTATTAATGAGAAAGGTATATTATTCAGCATTTTATGATCTATGATTCTATTCTATTCTATGAACAGAAAGATCAAAACAATAGTATTTATTTAAAATAAAAAATCTCATACATGTTTTTATTGTCACTTTTTAAATGGTATTGTGCATTGCAGTCCATCACAACCTAACATTGCAAATGGAGTTTTTAACACTTTTGTACAATTAAATTTTTCTTTGCCTAAAAAAATATTGGTCCAAATGCAAAACACTTAAAAAAACCTAAACCCAAAACCCTAAACCACTAGTTTACTGGAGATAAATAGTTTCATAACAAAATTCCTAGTTTTAAAATGTCAGTCTAAATGTCACAGAACCCCATAATGCTGAAATTAATTATTTCTTTCATATGCACATGATCTAAAGCAGAGTTGGGAATTATTCAGGCATAATGCAATACTCATTTCTTGTAAATAACATCTAGCTTCCTCTTCATTCAGTTTATCACAAGTCTTTGCTTTGTCTGATTATGATTCATTGGTGGAAGCGGTTGATGATCTTTGAGTATCTCTACATACATTAAATTGGTAAACTGATGGCCCACTGCAAATCCTAGTGTCATTCATTTTAATGCACATCTGGCTTTTACTACTTGAACAAAATAAAAATGAACATCTTGTATAACAATATTAATGTCTGTTGGCATACCCACTAGGGGGAGACACAGTGTCACAGCTGTCATTTTTATTCAACAGCAGTTTGTTCTAACATTTCACAAGGTTTTGGTTTAATCTCACATATTAGGAAAGCACTCTTTGTATCATGTTTCTTGCTTTCCAGCTATTAAACTTCCGTTACATCTGACTTTTCATTAGCATTTCTTCACCTTAATAGATAAATATTAAATCATTTGCCAACTTGGATTTAGCAAGGCATGTTTATCTAAAAGAACATTAAAAGTTTATCAGAATACTTAGTTTGTTGAAAAGATGTTTGTCTTTTTTTTGCAAAACAAATATATATATATATATATATATATATATATATATATATATATATATATATATATATATATATATATATATATATATATATATATATATATATATATATATATATATATATATATATATAGAAGAACACTGAGGTAAAAACAGCAATACTGTACATTTCCTTGACTGTTTTTAAATAGAAATGATTTTTATAATAATATTTTTTTTTGTTTTTACAAAATGAAGAAAGTCATAAAGGCTGAGTAAATTACGAAATATTTCTCTGTTTTTATTATTATTAAATCTTTTTGGTGTACAATCTCTTTAACAGTTCATGCATTTCCTTTACATGGAAAAGGCAAAGGCAAGTTTATTTATATAGCACATTTCATACACATTGGTAATTTAAAGTGCTATACGGAATAAAAGAGACAAGTATAAGAAAATAAAAACAAAAAGTAAAAGTACTTAAAAACAAATAAAAAAGTGTTCAAACCAGTTATAAAAGAGTGAAAAAGAAAAGAAAGACATAATAGTGTGATCTGTCGGACATAGCACAGTGCTCATTCAGTAAAGGCACAGCTAAACAGATGTGTTAAGTCTTGATTTTAATGTGCATAATGTTGGAGCACATCTGATCATTTCTGGAAGCTGATAGGTAGTAGCTGAAGGTGGATTCACCGTGCTTTAACTGAACTCTTGGAATCTCTAATTTATATGATCCTAAAGATCTGAGTGATCTGTAAGGTTTGTGTTCAGTGAGCATAACTGTAATGTATTGAGGCCCTAGACCATTTAGTGATTTATAGACAAGTCGTAATACTTTAAAGTCTGAATGTAACTGGGAGCCTGTGTAAAGACCTGAGCACAGGTGTGATGTGCTCTGATTTGCTGGTTCTGGTCAGAATTAAATTAGAATAACATTTTACAATATTGCTGTTTAAAAGAGCTGATTTGTTAATGTATTTTGATGTAATTCCTCAAAAGATAATGGGTTCTGAGCAACATTAAAAAGCAGAATATTTTTTTTAAAGTTGTGACTGGGCTCACCGAATGATTTATGCATTTTTTAGAAACATTCTTTGAACTTTGCGTTTATCAAAAAGTCCTGAAGAAATGCCATGGTTTTCTCAAAACTATTAAGCTATTACTATTAAAAGGATTTTTTCAGGATCATGTGAAAACTGCAATAATGATGCAAAAAAGCTTTAGGTCAGCCAGCAGAAACTTGATCTGAATGTCATCTATTAATGATGTAAATGAAGCTAAGCAAAACTGTTCATGGGTTTTCACAGGAACTGGATTTAATGCTCGCTTTGTATAAACGTCTCTGCTAAAAAAATACTAGAGAAATATTTATACAAGTTGTGTCAGTAGATGTTGATTTGCATTTTATGACCACAAAGGACATGGTTTGTGATTTAAAAAAAGAAAACTATTAAAATTATTTTAAAAAGTATTTAAAAAAACTTTAAAATACAATATAAAGTAATTTTTAATAATAAATAAAATAAAATCTTAACTTAAAAATTGATTGTGAGGAACCCAGTATTTTTTACAATGTTGTACAGTCTAAGGCTATAAGTTACCAGCAAATTTTTGGTTTATGGGTCATCTGTTTAAGACCAAATTCCCCAATAACTCAACATCAATCAACAAGTTTACATTGGCCTTTTAGCTAAACAAACTTGTGAGTTGCACATAGAGATGCAACGATTATAGGTTTTGGTTGTACGATTATTGTCTGAGAAATAATCACGGTTTCACAGATATCATGGTTATTATGCATTCATTCATTTCAAACACCACTAGTTTAGAAAATAAGATGGAAACTCCTTATATTTTACAGTGTTATTTATTGCTGCTCAGTAACCAATTAATACAGCACATAATAATATTAAAAGCAAACAATAGTCCATTTCTCTCTTTGTGCTTAAAAATAAGTGAATGTTTTTGACATTTAAACATGAATAATTTTACACTGTAAATAAATGACAGAACAATGAATAAATAATATTTTTATTTTTATTTTTAAAAACAGTATTCGTCTAATGCAGAGCTTGAAATGAACTTTTTTTACCTGGTAGCACCGGTGCTCCCAACTTAAAAAAAAATGTAGGAGCACCAGAAAAAATGTAGGAGCACCAGAAAAAATGTAGGAGCACCAGAAAAAATGTAGGAGCACCAGATAAAATTTAGGAGCACCCACGAAAAATGAATGAGCAAATTGTATATTAATGGATTTATTGTATTTGAAAACAACATCAATTAGGACTAACAAAAACCAGAAACAACTATCTAACTAATGCTGTGATGACTTATTTATATTTGTGCAAAAATTCCAAAATGAATGTCTAATAATTGTAAGATATTAATGATGACAATGATGACAATATTACTAACAATGAATTGCATTTCTCATTATCATTCTGCCTTGAATGTGCTTGAATGTTATCTGCTATAAAAAGTCCTACTGTTACATTATGAAAAATAAATCTATGGTTTGCATACAACAAAAATTAAACATTGCAGTAAGAAATATTTATTTGCACTATTGTTTTATATGAATGTAAATTTAATAAACAAAGAATGGACAAAAGAAAGTAAGAAAAGTCTCACTTCTGCACCTCTTTAAAAGTTTTGGTTTCGGTTTAGTAATTTTAGTCTCGTTATGCTCTGATCTTCATTTTTCTGTGTTTGTGGAATAAAGCAGGCGAGTCAGCCGACCCAATATATAAGCGGGGCAGAGCAGGATTCTCGCAATGACCACCGGCGCAATACCGTTCCTTGTCATGAGCTGCAGTTTCATTTTAAACTTAGTAAAGGCGAGCTTCTTTAGCGATTATGTGTATACAGTGTTAGACTTTACATTTAGCGGACATTTGCGCTATGAATGCAACGCATCGAGATTCAGGCCATTAAACAGCTGATCCACTCCGAATCTTTCAGCACTCTCTCCGAAATCACTCGATTGACCTCGGCTGGCAGATCAACATTCACCACATCATGATCGCTCTTATCTACGCCATTATTTGTAACTTTAAGTGGGTTTGCAAACCTGTGTACTTTTTAAGTACTGCTTCTTCCTCAGACTTCAGCCGTTTGCAGTTCCCGCGGTCACAAAAGCCCCCTGTCATCTCAACGAGATGCGTCTGAAAAGCGTCAGCGCGTTGCGTCACATGCACGTCCCTCCATTGGAAATAACGAACTTGGACGAGCTTGCCTTAGTTAATAGCCTCAGTCATAGTTAATCTAGTGTGCGTGGTTATTAGTCTCCGTGTACAAACAAGCGCACAGGTAGCATAACTGTTTAGTTACTGCAGTTTTGTTCCGTGCAGAAACGCGGTGTTGAGAAGCCTTTACGATTAATTAACCGTGAAGAATTAAAGCGCGGTTAATAGTGAAACCGGTTAATCGTTGCATCCCTAGTTGCACAGTAGGTTGACAAACTAACAAACCCAACCTGACATCTGGGGCCTGTAGTACCATGAAGCTGGATTAGCTGGCTAGCCAGTTAAGTTTCAGTTTAATTTGAACCAACCTTTAGTGGTTTAGGTAACATGAAGGCAGTTACACTTTAATCACTTTTTGTTGACATGGTATTAGGGAGCAGCTCAAGCTAAAACCCAGAATTGGTGCAAACTAAACTGAAACTTATCTGGCTAGCCAGCTAATCTGACTTCATGGTACATCTTTCGTCTTGCTTCATAATATATTATTTTGTGCTCAACAGAAGAAAGACTCTTATAAGAGTCTCTCCACTCCACCACAAGTGTGCACCATCCACTTGAATGATGCAACGGCAGCCACAGGACAGCGGCGCCAGTGTGCTCACCACACACCAGCTATAGGTGGAGTGGAGAGACATTGATAGAGCCAATTTGGTGGATGGGGATGATTGGGAAGCCATGATCGGTAATGGCCGATGGAGAGAATTTGGCCAGGACTCTGGGGTTACACCCCTACTCTTTGTGAGAAGTGCCATGGGATTTTTAATGACCACAGGGAGTCAGGACCTTAGTTTAACGTCTCGTGCGAAAGACGGCACTCACTGACACTATAGTGTCCCCTTTACTATAGGGCATTAGGACTCATGCAGACCGCAGGTCGAGCACCCCTGCTGGACTCACTAACACCACTTTCAACAGCAATCTACTTTTTCCCATGTGATCTTTCATCCAGGTACTGACCAGGCTTAGCCCTGCTTAGCTTCAGTCAGTAACTGGTCTTGGGTGGCAGGGTGATATGGCTGTAGATCTATACAATTAGATCCATACAATTTAATCTAAATTTATTATTAATATTATTTGACCATTCAAAACCATTTGAATATGCAATATAATGATTATAACATTAATAGTATAGTAATAGTATAATAGTAATATTATTAGCAAATGACATCATTTACACTTTACTCACTGCTGATTGGTCATGTTTGGGTTTGCAATCCCTATCCTAGAATAAAACCTTCTCCAGAGCAGGTTAGCAGTGCACTAGTAAGTTACCATGCTGGTAAAACCCACCCACCTTCTTGAGTTTGCTCAAACTAAATTCAGACTTACCTGGCTAAAGTCCGAAACCAACTTTGTGCGACAGGCCTCATATGCTGTGGTGGTGTTGTGATGGCGTGAAGCATGTTTGTACACGCAATCCGCATGAGTGTTTTGCTGACCCAGCCGAACCAGTGAATCACCACACTCCTCCAGACTCATTGCATACAGCGGCAAAGTCAGATGAGGCGGAAGAGGACTCGAGGAAAGGGTGCGAGGGGACAATGAAGTCCCCTTGTTCCTCTCTCTCAGAGACGCTCACAAGGTTTGGGTCATTTATGGGAAGTGGAGGAAGCAATTGACCAAAGTAGAGAAGTTGTGGACACTGTAATCTAAGACTTCATGACTAAGGATTTCCCTGTGACTCTTGCTCGCTCTCCCTCTCTCTTTTTCTTTGGCTATTGGTCACGAGTGATGGCGCTGTCAGCTAACACAGCCTCTGGTATAAGAGAACCGCTTCAACATGAAGGCTCAGTCTTCTGTTAGGACGCCACCAGGGTTTGGACTTACATGAGGATTGTGTATTATTTTTGTGACGAATAGGACGAGATAATCAATCATTGACTGTCATTCTTTATTGGCACTGCCTGTCTACAGCTTCATTTAAGGTACGGAGGGTGAATCATTACTGAGATTTGGGTATAATTTGATATTAACGGCTCATAGCTGGCTTGATTATTGACTTGTTGGACACACAAACTGTATTTATTGAAAGGCCTGTCAACGGTCAGGATAATTGTTTTATTTGGCTTGATTAAGATGATCTTGGCTTGTCATTCAAGTGTTGCGTTGGGTTTTTGTTAGGCATGCTTGGTCTCACCATGGCTGTGCAGCTATTTAAATAATGTTTATAGGTGAATATGAATAAATGGCCATTTTTAGAATAAATTTATGACGGGGACACATAAACATGCATGGAGGGAATCTGAAAGTGCTTGCTTTGGACAGAAAGCTTCAGATTAGGTTTGAAGGGAACGTTCACTGAGAACTGAAAATTATGTCATCATTTACCCAACCTCAACCTTGAAACTGTTTGAGTTTTTTTTTCTGTTGAACACAAAAGAAGATGTTTTGAAAAATGCTGGAATACTGTAATCATTGATTGCAATAGTATATGTTTTTCTTACTATGGAAGTCAGTGGTTACAGTTTTTTTGTGTTCAACAGAAGAAAGAAACTCATAAAGGTTTTGAACCACTTGATAGTAAGTAAATAGTGAGTAACTTGATTTTTTGGGTGAATTATCCCTTTAACCTCCTAGGGCTTAGTGGCCACATACGTGGACAGCACATTTTACCTCTTATGTCTTATGTTTTATATTTTGTTACAGACTACTGTTTTGCAGCAAATCAAATGTCCCAAACACTATTTTAACTGTTCAAAATGGCCATTTATTATTATTATTATTATTATTATTAAAAAGAATTGTTTTTACTGATAGTGAAAACATGTTAAAAATACGTGTGTATGTGTTATTAATGCATTAAAAACAGTCAGGAAAAAACTGCTGTGTTCAAGGCACAAATAAAGAGTTTAACATTCTATTACACAAAGGTGACTTTACTTTGTTTTATGATAATTCTCACCATGAGTCCACATATGTGGACATCATTTTCTCTAAAAGTACATTATATCAAAAGATGGTACTCGGGTTTTATTCTTATTAGGTTCCAATAAACCCAAATAGCAAAGAGAAATAAAAATGCATGTAAAAAAACAGCTTGGGCCTTAAGAGTTAAATATAGTAAGCTGAGAGTATGACAGTAGTTTATATTCATTGATTCACTTTGCAGTATGATGGTTGTCAATGCTGTTTCGTTATACTCATGTGGATATCATATTAAAACACAAAAGCATAAAATATTAAGAAGCGCAATGAATTTGGCCAAATATAAGATGGACAAACACAAAATTTCAGCTGAAGTCCCTTTTGTTTTTGTATATATTTTTTTTAAAACAGAACTTTTTCAATTATTATTATAGCGTTTTAATATTTCTAGTATTGTTTAAGAACTGTTTGTCAGTCGTATATCAAGAAACAGAAATGTGCGCACATCTAGGATTCTCAAAGACAGGTGCTCGATCAAAAACAAACACAGTGGCAAATATTAAAAAAAAAAAAATCGGCACACTGCCACTTTAGCTCTTAAATTTTTTTTTTATATAACAATGTTTCCACCTACATGGTCTTCATAAATCGTATATGCCCATTTATTTTCATAAGTATTATTGAAATGTTCTTTAATTATTTCTACAGGGACCATTCGCTAATATTTATGATAAATATTAGCATCATAATACTAGTATTAACAAAGAGCTAGCTCGTTTAAGTGTTTGTGTATTTATTTGTTTGTCTGTTTACAGAAACAATTCCCAAAAAATATTAGCATTTAAATTAGAGCTGCACGATATTAGAAAAATGTAACATTGCAATATTTTTTTTATTTTGCAATTATATATTGTGATATGAATACAATTACACCAGATGACTTAATATCTCTATTTGGAAAGAATTTATAATGTTAGTGGGAGTGCATCTCCATAAAATCTGTAAAAAATCTATAATATTTTTGGTGTCCCCCGACACATTTTCCTTGTGGTCTGTGCTATTTGCAGTGCATTTCTGTATTTGCATGCGTTGTGGGTTTTTTCATGCATAACAATCTGGAAATATAATCAAGACAAAGATACAATTGAAATAAAGTGTTTTATCATTTCCCGAGTCTAACAGTATTCAAATACAGTAACTGAATGATCAATATAAAAATAATTCAATAAACTTAATCGTAGTTAAGGATACAAATGGTACAATTTCTTATACCTGAATGCTTTTAAAATCATTATACAATCACAGGCATTAAAAACGCATGCAAATGATAAATTCTAATACAAACTCAACATTGCGTTTATCCTGCGATGTGACTATTGTAAATGATCACATTGCGATATCGATGCTGCAATGATATATTGCGCAGCCCTAATGTAAATATTAATAATGTTAACTAAGAAGTACATTTGCAACAATGTAGTGCCTATCATTTTTACTTATTTATTTTTTACAGGAACAACTGCATATACATGTACATATGTATAAATATTAACATTTCAAATTTAGCAGTACAATTTTAATTGTAGTAAATTTTGATATTTTATATAAAAAAAAAACTCATTTTAATTAGCTTTTATTGTTTTACATGCACAAATTTACAGTAAATATTAGCATATACATATTTGCAGTATTATCTAAGACAGTGTTTCTCAACCACGTTCCTGGAGGACCACCAGCACTGCATGTTTAGGATGTCTCTTTTGTCTGTCATGCCCATTACAGGTCTTTCAGTCTCTGCTGATGAGCCGGTGATCTGAATCAGGTGTGTTTGCTTAAGGAGACTTGGAAAATGTGCAGAGCTAGTGGTCCTCCAGGAACGTGGTTGAGAAACACTGATCTAAAAGATACAACTTTTTAAAAACTTTTATAATTATTTATTTAAAACCTTTATTTTGCATTATTGTTACAGAGAGACGAAAAATATACATATAACTACTTTTTAATATCCATTAACATGAATATTCATATGACTTCCATCAACCTCACTGTCTAGAATACCTTGACTTTAATTAAACATTTCACGGTTTAACCCAGATATCAAATGCACGTATAAATAGCCATATCTGCAATGCACCTGTTGCCCTATTACGTTGACCGCTAGAAAAAGCACAAGCACAACTGCAGCCTTCCCATCATTCCCATTCATCCAGTCACAGCCAGGCCGGACACCTCTTCATGTTACTCACAAATGGACAAACGATGACCACTAATACACATCTCTGTGTTTCTCTTCCAGTTTTTCAGCCCACTCATAAGCAGGCACCCAGTCATGTAGAGAGCAGCGCGTGGAGGACACCCAGATCACTTTCAGCAATTTTCAACACAAAGAGGTAATTGTGACTTATTTCTCACAGAGAGAAATGAATAAAGGCACAGAAAGCACTGGAGAATACGCCATTCAGCACATGTTCTAGCGCAGCTGGGCCTGTCAGTTAGGAAAATCCATCGGGACGTTTGTACATTTTACCGTAAGCAGCGTCAAAGATGGAAGTTGCTTTCGGTTGTTATTGAGCTATGATTTCCTGTTGAGTAATCTGTGACATGGGTTGAGTAAATCTAGCGAGTCATCTAAATGATTTATGGGTTAAATACATGTAAAAAAGTCAAATATATAACTTTAAATTAGGGCTGCACAATATATTGTTTCAGCATCGATATATCACCATGTGTGCATTCGCAATAGTCACATCACAAAGATGTGCAATGTCCAGTCTGAATTATAGTTAACCAGGAGCCACAGAATTGTATTTAATCACTGAATTTATATGATTTATATAAAAAAATAAACATTTCGGTTACACTTTATAATAACTACACACTATGGATCATTTATTAAGCATTAGCATACAGTGAATTCATTATTTGTTAAGCATTAACTCTACATTAAAGGGCCATGAAACCCCACCCCCCACCCCCCATCCCAGCAGGGTGTTTTCACACCTCATAGTTTGAAATAAGTCAGGAAAGTGGGTGAGTCCAGCTCTGTTTACTTCGGAGTGTCGTGGGAGAGAAAGAGGGAAGGGTTTGCATAAAAATGGGAGTTTTCGGTTCGAGCACACGCTGATTTTCACAGAGGCAAAACAACACACAGCCGCAGGGAAGAAAGACAGTGATGTTTACATGGACATCAGTAATCGAATTATTTGCCAAATTCTTAATTTGTCAACTTTAACTTAATTTAGTAATACTTAATTTAGTAATGAAAAATGCATCAGTAACAAAGTATAAAAGAACAATAATTAAGCACATTAAACGTGCTTATAAGTCAAGAATGGAGCATTTGTAGCTGCCATTTTAAACTGCTTACTAACGTTTATTAATGTAGAGTTAATGCTTAACAAGTTATAAATTCAGTATTTGCTTATGCGTAATAAATGGTTTTTAGTGTGTAGTTATTATAAAGTGTTACCAACATTTCTTATATGTAATTTTCGTCATTTCAAAGCGAAAACAAGATTATTTCATATACCCCACAGGCAAAAATATATCTTCTGACGGTGAAAACTAAACTATATTTTGACTTGGTCTAAGACTTTTTTTTTTTTAATATTTGGACAAGAAACAAGACAAAACAATGTAAGAAAAGCATTTTTTTGCTTTGTGATTATTCAATTTCTGTACCTGAATACTGTCAGACTCCCCAGACAACCGTCAAATAGTGCTATTCAAACTATCTTCTGAAACTGTATCGCAGTATTTATTGCAGAAAAATATATTTTCTCAACATCCTCTTTTTTCCAATATCATACAGCTCTACTTTAAATGCATTTGTAAATATGAAATAATATCATATTAAGGTGAAACACTGCAGGCAAAAAAACATTTTTTATGATTTTTCAGTCTAATGTAAAGAAAACTTTTTATTGCACGTTATTCATTTGTGTTAATACACTATTTTAAAATTCTCAAAATTAGCTTTTCTCTTGTTCTCGGCCATAAATCTCCACTTTAGCCATGGTTGCTGTACATCAGGGGTGCCCAAACTTTTTCTTATGAAGGGCCAAAAATCAAACTTAATTGAGAGGGGTGGGTCAAAGGTAAATTTACTAAACTATTACAGTAAAGCTGCCATGGAAATTTCCTAATTTATTAATATTGAAAAATAAATAGAAAACACTTCAATCAAATTAATGATTATACGTTTTTTTTTTTTGGTTTTTTTTTACAAAAAACTTCTTACAATAAAAACATAAACGTTAATAAAAACAAAAAAAAATCTATAACACAATGGTGTTCAATGCTAAATACACGAGTCAGAACCTGCCTTTGCCTTGATTTGCTCGTTGATGTCTTGTGTATTGTCCTCTATCTTTGAGTGACAGTATTTACCTTTTTAAAAATCTGATTCACGAAATTTAATTGAAATATTTCAGTTGACTTTTTTTTTTTTTTTTGGAGCTCAACAATTAAACAAACAAGCAAACAAAAGGTTACATTAAATAGAATTGACGGTCTCTGTTTAAGGCATTTGCTGCATTCTTCATTTTATTTCGTCTCAGATGGAATGGACCAAATGAAAGATTACCATAGGCCAACTTTGGCCCGCGGGTCCTACTTTGGGCATCTTTGCTGTACATACACCAGACTTCACAGTTGTATCCATATCTGCTTAAACATTTTATTCTGTAAAAATTGTGAAAATAGATTTGTTTTCATGCATCTTCGCAGTATTTTCAGATTTATTGAGTGATGAAGCAAGATTCCGGTGGCACAGTGGCTTATTGATTAGCACTGTTGCCTCACAGCAAGAAGGTCGCTGGTTTGAGTCCTGGCTGGGCCAGTTGTCATTTCTGTGTGGAGTTTGCATGTTCTCCTCGTGCTCTTGTGGGTTTCTTCCTTGTGCTCCGGTTTCCCCTACAGTCCAAAGACATGTGCTATAAGTGAATTGAGTAAAACAAAATTGACCATAAGGTAGGATGTGTGTGAATGCAAGAGTGTATGGGTGTTTCCCAGTACTAAGTTGCAGCTGAAAGGGCATCCTCTGCGTTAAACATATGCCGGAATATTTGGGGGTTCATTCTGCTGTGGCGACCCCTGATAAATAAGGAACTTAAGCCCTAAAAATATTCCAAATTGACTCCAATATGTCAAAAAAGCCAAAAAAAAAATTTGAATTTTCAGCATTCAGATTTTGTGCTAAAAACATATTTATGCTGTTTAACATTTAATGAAATAATGCCTTATTTGCATATTTAAAACAATATATAAGAAAATCTTTAATTCAAAGAATGTTTGCTACTGTATATTTGATTAATTAACTGATAACTGTAATTTTACACATGGGAAAACAAACATTTGTGGTTGTTTTTAAGTCTAGAACAATCTAGACCTTTACTTGGTTGTTTCTAGTCTGTGAAAAGCTCTGCACGTGGCTCTGACTGCACGCCACAGCATTTACCATGTTGGATGATTTCTTTTTTTATAAACAAACTTCTCAATAGCAGCATTGTTGGATAAGGATACACAAATATATGAGAGTCAAGAGGTCAGATAGTAATTGGCATGGTAAAGACTGTAGAAAGCAGGCAGTCGTGTTGTTTATGTATGTTTTGAACATTTTGAAAGAAGTCACTTACAGGTCATTATAGTTGATGCGTTAGAATCTAATCAAGTTAGACTACACACTCTAATTGAGCCTAACAATGCTGTAGATTTTATCAAGCATAACGTGTTTACAACAGTGACATTTTAAGAATGTGGTAGGGAGAGTGGTCCTCATTTTTGTATTTCCACTTTTTTTTAATATAACTTTATGACATTTTATTGAGATGAAGCTCTCAGTGCTATCAAAAAATATATCGGTATAGTTGTTGCTGTTGTTTTGGTCACACTTTATTTTGATGGTCCGTTTGTTGAATTTACGTTTCATTGCATCTACATGCCAACTAATTCTCATTAGATTATAAGTAGACTGTTAGGTTGGTGTTAGGGTTGGGGTTAGGATGAGGGTTAGAGTAAGTTGACATGTACTTGCAAAGTCTCTTAAAGTCAGTTAAATGTCTGTTGAAGGAGCAGTATCAACAGATATTAAGCAGACAGTCTACTAATACTCAAATGGACCATCAAACTAAAGTGTTACTGTTGTTTTTTTTTATTGTATATTTTATTCCGCAAGGATGGATATTTGATATAAAAGTGACCATAAATACTTTTATAGTTATAAAAACTTACTTTTAAATAAATGTTGTTGTTTTGATCTTTCTATTGACAAAGAAATCTAAGAAATTATTTTGCAGCTGTTTTCAACAATAAAAAAAAAAAAAAAACATTTATTGAGCATTTAATCATGATATTGCCATGGTTAATAAAGGACCATGTGACACTGAAGCCTAGAGTAATAGCTGCTGAAATTTCAGCTTTGCCTCATATGACTTCAATACTTTCCAATGTGTATTTAAACAGAAAA
This sequence comes from Danio kyathit, assembly GCA_903798195.1. Lineage (NCBI taxonomy): Eukaryota > Metazoa > Chordata > Actinopteri > Cypriniformes > Danionidae > Danio > Danio kyathit. Next base: position 25,899,274 of record LR812529.1, on the reverse strand, counting down.
TAACTTTACTTTACGATTTAAATAAAAATGCTTGTTTTTGCTTCATTTTAAATAATATAAATAAATTTGTATTATGTTATATAAGTAAATTTGTATATTTATATTTATATTATACGGTGCTCAGCATAATTAAGTACACTCTATTTTGAAAATGAACATTTTTCTCCGTTTCTCAGTGAATATAGGCAATGTATTTTGGTGCATTTAAACAAAACAGATTTATTAAACAGATATATTTATTAAAATAATAGTTTAGTCACCAAACGTGCTTAGAAATTGAAAGATAATACAATGCAAAAAAAAAAAAGGTAACACTTTATTTTGATGGTCCATTTGAGTATTAGTAGACTGTCTACTTAATATCTGTTGACACTGACATTTAACAGTCCTTCAACAGACATTTAACTGACTATAAGAAACTTTGCAATTACATGTCAACTTACACTAACCCTAACCCCAACACCAACCCTAACCCCAACCTAACAGTCTACTTATAATCTAATGATAATTAGTTGCAATGTAACTTAAATTCAACAAACGGACCGTCAAAATAAAGTGTGACCAAAAAAAAGTACAACCTACAAACTACATTTTTCAATTTTTTTGCTTCTCTTGATTTTTTCCTCTTTTTTTAATTTGTATTTAATATTTTTCTAAAACATATACATTTGGCTGTACTAGTTTTTGGACCGCTATCGTACGTTATTTTGTTAGAAAAGCTCCAGATTTGGCTTCGGTACTGACTAATCTATTATACATGCATATATATAATATTGTATAGCTTCCTATTAAAAATATGAATTTAAATGATAGATATGTGAAGTATGTACTTATATACTGTTGAAGTCAGAACTATTAGCCCCCCTTTGAAATTTTTTTCTTTTTTAAATATTTCCCAAATAAGCAAGAAAATTTTCACAGTATGTCTGATAATATTTTTTCTTCTGGAGAAAGTCTGATTTGTTTTATTACGACTAGAATAAAAGCAGTTTTAAATTTAAACACCATTTTAAGGAAAAAATTATTAGCCCCTTTAAGCTATATATTTTTTTCTGATAGTCTACAGAACAAACCATCATTATACAATTGCCCTAATATGCCTAGTAAACTGATTTAACCTAGTTAAGCCTTTAAATGTCACTTTAAGCTGTATAGAAATATCTTGAAAAACATCTAGTCAAATTTTATTTACTGTCATCATGACAAATATAAAATAAATCAGTTATTAGAGATAAGTTATTAAAACTATTATGTTTAGAAATGTGTTTAAACAATCTTCACTCCGTTAAACATAAATTGGGAAAAAAAATAAACAGGGGGGCTAATTATTCAGGGGGGCTAATAATTCTGACTGTATGCTGAGCATTGTTTATGGAATTTCAATAATTTTCGATTATAAAACTCACAGCATGCATGCATTTCTTTTTCACCCTTCTTTTTTTTGCCATATTGGCAATTTTTTAACCCACAGTTAAACGAAACTGGGAAGATCAGTTTTGGAGTACAGCAGAACAGCAGAATCAATGGCTGTAAAAGCAGAAGTTTGAGTGATGTTTGTTTACTTGATTGCAAGAGTTTGTGAGTGATGTAATTGCCATGTTGATGCCGGCCCAAAAGGCATGACTGTGCACATGACACACGCATCATTTGGGGATTTTTTCTTTATTTTCTTGAAATCACGGGACATGAAATGATATTTTCTGTGCATTAATGAAGTGGAATGTGTTTTTTCTGCAATAACTGTTGTTTATTGTACAATATTTATAAACAATATACATGACAATTACTCCATTATGCTTTTCTGATGCTACCTTTAGGGCATTTTCACACCTGTAGATTGTTTGCTTTGTTGCATAGCATTACATCCTTGCCAAACCTATGTAGGTTTTAACAAATTTGAATAATTCAAGTGTCTGGTAATCCCTGAATGTCTGCAAAGAACACATTCTTAAACTCTCAAACACTGTAGTTGGAGCTGATGCATGGAAGAGTTTGCAAAATGCAGAAAAAGATGCCAATTTCTCCATTGTGAATGCAAATTTGCTTGCACCCTGAATGATGTGGATTCAGTGTTCAGATCAAAACTCAAAAGGAAAGCTTTTTCACAGAATTCCACTCATGATTATCTTGAGGCAAAAGAGGAAGGAAATGGGTGCTGTGAACACATTGTCTAAGGGTTCGCCATCACCAATTGACTCGATTTCTTCTTTCTCTACCCATCCCAACTAGCATTATTCCCCTGAGTGTCAATCCCCCTGTTTGAGTGTAAATTCTTTGAACGTGTCAGATAAGTTGGCCAGAGCATGAAAAGTTCACTGTGTGCTGCAGAGGCCTAGAATTTACTCAGTGGCAGTCAGTTACCCCCAGGGAACAGGGTGTCTCTGCAAACAGGAACAGAAAGTGTGGGTGTTATTTTTGGTTCCGCTTGCCTTGTAGACAGGGCGAGTGGTAAATCAAGGGTGGGCAGAAACAGAAGAACCAAAATAATTTGGATCTTTGCCAGACCCCTGCACACCCTTCCAAAACCCTAAAACCACTGTCAATGGCTAAGAGTTATAGTCATATTTGCATATTAACACAATATTCAGAGCTGGGGTGGAGCTTGCTCTCAAGCCCACAAACAGTGCTAAGATATTTAACCTGATTTAATGAATTTGCATTAGAAAAGTACATTACTATTGTACATCTGGAGACAAAGCAGCCCCTTTTATGCATTAGAAAAGGTCATATTTTGGTTTTGGAAGGTCTCCAACAACAGGCTGATATGCATGCAAGGTCAAAATCATTGCCCCATAATATGCATTTATTTTTACCTAATTATCCCAACGACTCTTATATGATTTATTTAGCGATTCATTTATTCCCAAACCCCTCCTTAGCGCGAAGCTAATCTGCTGTGATTGGTCCGATGACCCAATCTGTTGTGATTGGTTGACTGCGTTCAGTGCGAGATGACAGAGAGAAACGCCCACCACAGTTATGAAGTAGCACAGAGTATGTGAGAGCCCAATGCAGTTAAACACCCGCATATTACTCTACTCTTAACGCTAATCCCAAGTAATAACAATGACACACATTCAGTAATAATCCACACAGTGGCAAAAGTTGAACTATTATGAGAGTTAACCACGGTGCACGTGTGTAGGAACAGCTGATGGTGGTCGTAGCAAAGACAAGCGGCAGAGGGTCGCGAGTTCAGAAACGCATTTAAATCAGTAAAGGAAGAAGCACACGTTGCGTTTCAATGTGGTTTTGGACGCAATATGTGAATAGCCCATAAAGATTTAACCTGAGAGATACAGTACAAGCACTGATCTATAATTGATAAGTGATTACAAGCCGTGTGGAGCGATTACAAGTTACAACACACAATTAAATACATATTTTGCAAACTACATAAAACGAGGCAACAATTGTAATGACGCTTGCATGTTATGATCCGGAAGAAGAAGAAACTGGTCCATATGAACTGTAGCAGTTACTGACAAAGATCCTGTCAAAGTCTGACAAAGTCCTTTCTTATATAGCTCCTTCCTTATATAGCAAATGGCTGACGAATCCCGCACTGCAGCGAAGGTTATTGTATCAACAATCTTAAAAATGACAGGAACAAACACAGCACTAGGTTGGCTATACTTTGGTATTGTTGTGAAAATGAACTTTAACCCTTTATATTCCCCACAGCCGAATCTCCATCTGTCAGGGATCGTCATCTTTGTGTCATGATCAGTCCTATGATCCCCTGTGCTCCGCTAGTGTCTGGAGTGAAAGGCACGTTCATGTTTTACCGGATCCAGGACTACATATTTGATGATGTACCATATCGACGTCAATAGACAAAAGTTCCATCGTTCAGGCAAAAGATCCGAACCAACATGATTCATTTATTCGACTCTGAGTCGACTATTTTGTTAAAGAATCAATAGTTTTAAACACTGTGCACTTTCAGATTTAAACCTCAGCTGGATGTTTTCATTCACTTTCAGTCCTGTGTTACACAGTGCATAGAAGGTCATTTTCAAAAACCCATAATAGGGGCTCTTTAAGATGTGTCTGTGCAACTTGTTTTGAGTTAAGACAGCTCAAACATGCCATTTAGTCTGGGATTAGCCTCAAGTCTTGTTTGAGAAACTGGGAGTTAATCACATAAACTCAAAATAATTTTTCTCCTTTGATATTTTGGTCAGGAAGCAATACAGTTTATTCTACGTAAGACCTGTCTTTGCTAACAATTAGCATTCCCATTCCATTGAAATATCTACTGTGCTATAATCAAACAGTAGCTAAGTTGCTAATTGTTTTAATTGTAAACTTCTTTTGTAAATTGTAAAAAAAAAAAATGGTTGTTGTCAGTCCATAATGATGTGTTTGGTTAGGTTATTAATAGGATATCTTGTATCTGGGGGTTGCTGGAAAAGAGATTTATATGTTTTGATTGTGTTTAAGACTTCTTTTTTTTTGGAGAATCAGTCTGGTGATGCATGTGCTCTTGAGCATTGCACAATAATGCTTGTGTAGGCAATGCTAGTTTCGTTCTGACGTCATGATCATAGTATGGTTTGGTATACTTAAATTATTGTGATTTACTTATATTATTATTATTATTATTTTGCTCATGCAGAAAGTATAAAGATTTAAAATTACTAAGAATTATTATCTTGTCATTAAATTAATCTTGTTCCCCATTTGACTGGCACAATTTTTGCTATAAAAACTAACTAAGTTTTAGTGGGTGTCTACTGTTAATCATGGGTTTATGTGTGATAGAGACATACATAATAGATTCTGATTTATTCTCAGAAGCAAAAACGGGGCACATTGTAATATCTGGGGGGGGGGGGGGGGGGGGGGGGGGGGGGATGGCTATATAAATAAACCTCCCTTACATATTAATTGTTTTAATACTTGCAAATCTTTGACCCATATACTGTAGCAATACTGAGTTTAGCTGTGGTGAATGCAGCACACAAACATAGTTGTTTACAGAATGCTGTGAATCTTTGTAAGCATGCAGGTGTGTGTGTGTGTGTGTGTGTGTGTTTCTGTGTGTGTATGCGTAAAATCTTTGTGGCCCACTTTTTATTTTTTTTTCTAGTTCTTTGATGTAGAGATGCCATGAATTCACTGGCTACTATGACAATGGGTGACTTTGATAGCTGGCTCTGTTTGGATGCGTCTCCATCGGGGCAGTGTATGCCTGGCATTCTGTGATGGGTGGTGTGGGAGAGCAGCGTCACAGGAGGAGGTGGTGTTCGCACAGAGCAGCGTCAGTATATGGCCAGTAGATACATCACTGTGTTCAGGGCAGGGCCTCAAATGCTCTGTTGATACAACACTGATATGAGAACGGCCAACACGGGGACTTCTAATAAACAATCAAGCAATGAGACTGTATCTTCATCAGAAGAATAACAAATGTTTGCCAGTTAATTGACCAGTTTTAAATGACCAGTTAGACATAAGTAGTTACTCATACTTCAAACTGAAGTGTTTAATTTTACTTTGGTCTTAAATATAAAATACTTCTCCCTAAGCCACTCATTCTCCTGATAGTTGTGATATGTTAATGTACTGTTATGAGCTTTTAAAAGCTATTGACAGCGGGAAGCATTTAACATTTAATTGTGTGTTATAATTTGCCCATTTTTACATTGAGATTAATTATACAAATACATTTTATGATAAGCAAACAGATGTAGTCAATGTGTTAGATGTAGAACGAATGGGCAGGATGGTTGTGGCAAGGCAACTTGGTCAGAGACAAGCTTTGAGGGTTTCTCCTAGTCAGCCGTGGTGAAAATTTACCAATAATGGTCTGAGGAGGGATAAACCACAAACCAGTGACAAAGTCCAGTGTGCCCGAGGCTCATTGATGCAAGAGGGCAACAAAGGGTGTCTCAGATGGTCCAAAGCAACAGAAGGTCTACTGTGGCACAAGTCATTTACACTAATACGTTTTGAAACAGCATTTTAGAACGAAAGCGATCCACGTCCACACTGGCGTTTTACCTAGCGTATCTGAAAAGATCTCCATCCACACTATACCATTAAAAACGCACATCACGTGAATAAATATGTAGCTACTGTACACGATGCCTCAATATTTTTAAGGTGTGTTAAGTAAGTTAATATCAAAATGAAAATAGGCAGTTCTTTATATCATGTTTTCATTTTATTGTTAAGATAGTGAAACGATGTAGCCAAGGTTATGTGAATGATATTATAAAGTACACTATTTCTTTGAAGAATTACTCGACGTGTCCTCGGGAGTTTGTTTTCCATATCAAACTTGCGAAGTCTGAACTTAAAAATGAGAAAAAGCTCCAATCAAATAGGAGAATGTCTGCAGCCACGTCTCCGTTTTCTGATGTCTCAATTTTCCCCCATCCACAATGACACAGAGCAGCAGCATTTTCTCTTTCAGCCTTTTCAGCATTTTCAAAACGCTCTGTTTTCAGGGCTCGAAAACTCTGGTGAAGTGTGGACGGAAGGTGTAACCGTAACAAAGCTTAAGTGTTTTAAATCTAAAATGTATCAATGTAAACGAGGCCTTACATTTGTAAAAATGTTAACTTTGTCCATTTGTGTTGAGACAACATGAACTAATTGTGTGGAACCCATAATTTTTTGTAGTGTGGGTTGATGCTGTTTTAGCAACACAGAGAAGTCCAATAGCATACTAGTCAAGTGGTGAAAAAGTTTTGGTTCATCTGTGTATTAAGGAAACCTAAACATTTTACCAACCACAGTAGTAACATGATAAAACCTACAGTATAGGCAAGCTAATATCATAGTGCTAATGTTTACATGACTAATGTAGTTCTAGTGTCACACCCAAATTGGATATTGACTCACTAGTCAAATACATCAAATACCAGCAGCAGGTTATTGACTATCCTAATGGTCCATTTGTGAGACGGCACATCTCAGAACTGTAACTGAGTTGACCTCCGGCAAGCACCCTGGTGTCAAAGCCTGAAAGTGTCCACTGATCAGAGTGAACCACAAAGCTTGTAGTGTGTTTTCCCCCTCCACCACTGAAATGTACACTGTGGGCTAAAGACTGCTACAGTCCCATCTCAATAGGAGCTGCTTTGCTTATTGTACCTCTAGTACAATACGCTTTTCTACATAAACAACACAGTTGTCCTCTCCTGGATTGTACAGTATAGTTTGTGATTTGAAGGAACTGAAATGTGGCTCAATTGGCTGTATCTAACATCACTTAGCACCCTATCTGTAACAATAACTGCACTAAATATCCACTTCGTGTCTGTATCTTTCTCACAATATCTCTGATAACAGCAAAGTCATGCTTATTTGCATATTGGTCGTCAGTAGCACCCTGAAAAGAGGAACTCCTTCTGTTAGGGACTCCCCAGGACCATAGAAGAAACAGGGTGTGGGCCTTTCTGTGTTGCAGGGTGAGAGATGTGGGGTAAGGATGTTTTGGAGGCACTTCCAAATAAAGGCAACTCACATGAGCTGTAAAAGAAAATCAAAACACCACCTGACCCTCACATGACTTCCCCATCACACTCATCGTTACTGTTTGTGGGATGGAGCATCACTTTGAAGAAATGCTATAGGCTGTTTATATTTTTATGGGAAATTTGTAGACATGTAATGGCATTTCGAATGCATCATATGGTGGCCAGATGAAAATACCTACAATTCTCTAAATGTATTTTTGTATTATTAATGTTATTATTATTATTAGTAGTAGTAATATTTTAGGAAATGCTTGTATGTGAATAATGTTTTAGGTTCCTCCTTTCTATATTTTTTCTGTTCTTCATATTAACTGCAGGCTTTGTAGTTTGATTGTACCTTGTAAAGAAGTTAAGCTGCAGAACACATATTATTTAACATGTTTATAGAGATTATTTATATCTATTGTTTTAGAGATTATCTTTAACAAAGTAACTGATTTGGGGAAAATATCTAATTGTGTTTTTTTTTTTTTTGGACAGATATTGCGATTTCGATTTGATTTGCGATGTAATTTTGTAGTCAAGCTTCAGCTCAATAATCCGTATCATAGCTTCTTACTGCTAAAATGCAGTGAGTGTGAGTTAAAAAAAGGAAGTAAAAAGATATTAACTTACTTAAACATTTATTGAAAATTATTTTAAATATTCAGAAATTAAACACAATTTTTCTCTAGAGCAAATAGTAAGCATAAATAAAATTACCTTTCTGTAAACAAGCTGAACTCAAATTAGGGAGATAGTGTAGCTTATTATAAAAACAAAAAAATAATAATTATAAAAATACAGAACACTTAGCTAACGAACATGGCTGAAACGGCTCTAAAATTGCACTTTGCTGTTGCTTGTTATTAGATTGAGTGTCACTGGCAATATTTTCAGTTGACCTTTTAGCAAGACATATAGCCACCTGTGGTGCTTTTTTAGGTGCTGGTTGTTGTATTTCTTACAAATGACCTGTTTTTGCTTGCTGTATTTAACTTTGAAACCAAAAGAATCCCATATAACCAATGTGCTGTTTTTCTTTAATATTAATTAATCTATTAATGCTTCTGAAGTGACAAATGCCATCATCCCACTCGTCCGTCCGTCCGTTTGTTTGTTTTTTTGTTTTTTTGGGCGCTTCGCATAGTTTGATTGTGCAATTCCGATTGGGCAGAATGAAAGTGAGCTCATTTAGTTGGCTAGTAAGACTGTCACACACAAATGGCAGTCACGCATGTGCTCTGGATGAGGAAAATTAAATAATACATATATATATATTATATCGCAGCCTCTTGCGATTAGCTAATTGCAACTTTTCAAATTGCGATTCGATTAATCACACAGCCCTAATGTATAATATCTCAATTCTAATACCAATGATTATGATTATAACAAAAAATATTACGAATATATTAGGGCTGTAACTTTTAATTATATTATTCCAAAAATTTTTTTTTGAAAATTATTATTACAAAAAATGTATTGATTCAAATTGTAGTAATCGACGTAAAAAAAAATCCATATAAGGCATCACTTTCTGGACCGGTAAACAGAAGCATGGTTGTTTGGTGGCGAAAAGTCATGGTATCAACAGACCAACAAACCACAGAGAAAAGCGACAGTGTGAAAGAAAAAAGTAAGACAGCCAGAGTAAACGACAGAATTGATCTCAAGTATAACACAAGATGAAAAGCCGTTTTAAAGCAAGCACCATGTCAGTTTGGCTGAAGATCATATGGCCGCTATATGTAATAGCCAGCCAGTGTTATCTTTTTTCCCTTTCTTGGCGCCGTGTTGCATGTTAAAGCTAACACTAGCATTATGTTAACGGTTTATTGTGAGGTTATAAAGCCTTTATTTCTTCCGCACTGTTGCGTGTTAAGGCTAAATGCTAATATTATGATCTAATGTAAAGTTATAAAGCTTTTATTTCTTTCGCGCTGTCGCGTATTAAGACTAAACGATAACATTATGATCTAATGTAAAGTTATAAAGCGTTTATATATGTAATGTTTTAATTGTTATGTATGTGATGTAGGACTTATTTTAAATTAATATTGATTGTGTTTAGCACTTTGGGCAACGTTGTGTTGTAAAAAATGTGCTATATAAATAAACTAACTGTGTATGTGTGTATATGTATATGTACTGACTTGTACACTTTACTGTTCTTATCCGATTAATCGATTATTCTGTCGATTTCAGTGGTAGATCAGTCGATTATTAAAATAATCAATAGCCTCAACCATTTAATATAATAATTATTAGTTATGCAGTATAATACTGTTATTACTATGTATGTTTGTGTGTATTGAAGGAAATTGATTTAAGGAATAGATCATCCAAAAATAAAAATTTTCACACTATTTACTCACCATTAAGTGGTTTCAAACCTCTAAGAGTTTTTTTATTATTCTGTTGAACACTACATAAGATATTTTAAAGAAATTAGGAAAAACAAATACTATGGAAGTCAATGGTTACAGGTTTCCAGCTTTCTTCAAAACATCTTCTTTTGTGTATCCCTTTAATTTATCAAGTTACTCAGTCTATGTGTTCATTTATTCAGTCATTCTGAATTTTTATTATTTAATAATTGTAATGTTTTGAGCTGGTTGTGTGTGCGTGTGTGTGTATAAGCATTTTTGTGGAAATAACAACTTTAAATTCTCTGTTCCTTACCAATAGAAAGTTCTGTATTGTAAAATGAATTTACAGTGAACTTGATGAACTTACAAATGAACTTGAATGTTGTCACTGTTTCTAATTCAGTGGACGTATATTCCATTCATCCATGTACTTTATAATCACTTACTTTAACTATTTTCTTGACAGAAACCCCACCACTCTTCGGGCTGGACTGCGCGGCGACAGCAGCCCGCCCCCCGCGTCCCCCAGCCATGTCGTCACGCATCGGCCTGCGCCTGCAGCTCATGCGGGACCAAATGCAGCAGGAGGAGCAGCGGGAGCGGCAGCAACAACAAGCAGCATCCATGCATTACATGCAGCATCGCATGCCAGGCCCACCTGCGCCTACGCCAGCCATCAGTGCACCAACTCACTTCCAGGGACCCATGCAGGTGCCTGTTGAAGTGCTGAAGGTAGGTGTATCTATCAACCTGTGTATCTGGGTTTGACTTAAAGCATATTTTACATGAATCTTGCATTTTTTAATTTAGTAGAGACTTTATGCAATTCATCGAAGCCAATAATACCTGTAATACACAATGCCACAGTTGTTAGTGTGACCATTTTTAGCAGCATGAGTTATCTTACAATGCCTGTCATGAGTGCAAGAGAACACGAAAGTTCCCTTCTCACAGACTGATGTGTTTTCCACAGTTATTAAAATCATAAATATAATGCATTTTATATATAACAGCACATTTGTGACCCTGGACCACAAAACATCATTTTGCACAGGTATAATCTTTGTCAAAAGTACATTGTATGGGCCCAAATTCTATATTCTTTATGCCAAAAATCATTATAATATTAAGTCAAGGTTTCCGCTACATTCATTCATCCGTGGCGGGCCGCCACGCCAAAATTCATCCCGCCACGGCTACATTACAACTTCTCATTTAAAACATTTAGTCGTGTTTTTTTTTTATAGTGGGTTATAATCGCACCAAAACATATTAAAAGGTAAGTGAATTATAACAGCGCAAACATTTCTGTAACCGTAGTAGTGCTGTGCGCTATTTGTTCAACCCTTTAAGGTGACATGCTGACTGACTGACTGACAGGTGCGTGATGCGTGGGGCGACAGCAAATACGGCGTAGCTTTCAGTTAAGATGACCACAGTTTCCATAAGTATACTTATCTTTCTGGAGTTTATAGCCGTTTCACTTTACTTCAGGACGCGTTAATGTCAGAAAACGCACAAAAAACGCACTAAATCGCACTTCAGCAGCGCTTACTGGAGAGCGCACGAGAAGATCTGCACTTGAGCATGTATATTTGTGGGCGTGCAAGAAGTTTTGTGCACAAAGAGGAAATCGGCGCGCAAGCAAAGAGATTCGCATGCTCATATTACATGAATGCGTTCTCGACTTGTAATATTTGTCTTTGAAATAGTTGGCAGATCTGTGTAAAAAAAAAAAAAAGCCTGCCGCCACAGCTGGGAAAAATCCTAGAGGAAACACTGTAAGTAAATATTAAAGATATTTAGAAAAACTTTTACTGTAAATATTTCAGAACTTTTTTGTATTGCATTGCTAAGAACTTAATTTGGACAAATTAAGTTCTCAGGTTTTTCAGTATTTTTAAGAGCTTAGATTCCAGAGATTTAAATAGTTGTATCTCGGATGAATATTGTCCTATCCTAACAAACCCAGTGGTGTAAAGTAACAAATTAAGTAATTAAGTAGTTTTTCCCAAGATTTGTAATTTACTAAGTAGTTTTAAAAATGTTTACTTTTACTTTCCCTTGAGTAAATTTTTAGTGCTGTATCAGTACTTTTACTCTTTACATTATTTTTCTTTAGCCTGCAGTCACAACTTGGTTCTTTCTTGTCTGTTGGCTAAAGTAAAAACATCAGTCTTGGGATTCCAGTCCAATCGAATTTTAACAATAATTTTTCATCCTAATAAACAATTTCAAGACATGTTTGGAAAGTGTCCAAGAAGATGTCTTTACACGCAATCACTCAGAGACTGCATGTCACTGATAAGATGACGGATACCTACTGTATGTTGACTGAAATCGTCAAATGGCCTTAAACAATTACTAAATGCACTATAGAATGTTACGTTTACACACACACATACATGCACAAACTACAAACTTTCACAGTGTGATACACACTGCTCATTAACCTTGAGTACTTTTAAAGGGCTACTTTTACTCATACTTTGAGTAATATTTACAACAAATACTTTTACTCTACTTGCACTACATTTTTGGGTATGATTTTCCAGTTCTCTTTCCACCACTGAACAAACCATGTGGTGAAATCTCAATATTAGTATTATTACAGTATAATGAGTATTATCTCCAGCTGAAGTATATAAGATATATAACTCTCAATAAATAAAAAAAAATGTTATGCGGTTCAGGGTCACATTTATATTACTCCACACTTTTAAAAGAAAAAGTTTATTTTCAAAGTTTCTTTAAAGAGCCTTTTTTTGTTATTGTGAAGAACTTTTTAATAATTTAAAGAACCTTTGTACATCGTAATAAATCTTGGAAATGGGTGAATGCAATTGGAGTGCAATGGAAATGTAATCAAGCTCTCTATTTGTCTCTTTAGAAAAGTATTGTGAATTTTGTGAATTATGTCAAATAATTAAATTTTTGGCTTTTGGATGAAAATGGAGTTGCTGAATGTTTAATTCTAAAAGTTTTTAATGTTTTATAGAATGCATTCAGGGAAATGTACAGCTAAGGTACTACCTCCCGGCCTTGAGCTTTGTTCTATGTGATCACCCTGTGATTTGGTTCTGCAAGAGCAAAAAAGCAAACCCACAATGACATGCATCAAAAATCCTGAATAATATCTTGAAACAACATATATTAAAAATGCTTTTAAGTGTATATTTTTACACTCTAAGACTATATCGTAGTATTAGGCCCCATTTACACTAATACGTTTTAGTTTTTAAAAGGTGTTTTAGAATGAAAACGGCCCACGTCCACACTGGTGTTTCACGTAGCGTTTCTGAAAAGATCTCCGTCCACACTACACCACTGAAAACGCACATCATGTGACCACACACACACACTCTGGAATGCGCTGCAGCGTATGCACACGTCTGAGCACCAGGCAGTCAGCGGGTGCTTTGAGCACACCTCCCCAGCTGAGAGCAGCGCACATCGGAACGTTCGTCAAGGATCTACCGCTGGATCTCATCTCACTATAGTTGTTAAACCTGATATTTAATTCATCTGGTCTCTATCTAATGACTCTTTGGTCTTTTGAATCTATTACTTGTTCTCAGGTAATGCGTTTTGGCTGAGCGCAAAGATAAGTTAATATATTAATTTACATAACCATGTACACTGATTCTGCACACTTGACTGATTGCTTGTACATTATGCTTTTATAATGGTCATTATTGATTATTAAACTGATATTCAGCAAAAGAGACAGGGTATGTTTAATATTTTTTAATCAAAATGAAAGGAGGCAGTTATGTTAGGCTTGGTTTTGTTATAAATATGCATACAGTGAAGATGACGGTCATATAAATATTTAACTACATGATTTACCCAACGAGTCCTCGGGAGTTTGATTTCCATATCAAACTTGCGAAGTCTGAACTTACAAGGAAAGGATGCAAGACTGAACTTTGTGCACTTAATATTGAGGAAAAAAGCCCCAATCAGATGTGAATGTCTGCAGGCATGCCTCTGATTTCAGATGTCTCAGTTTTCCTCCATCCACACTGACATGGAGCAGCAACATTTTAAAACCAAAACAGCCTCTTCAGCATTTTCAAAATGATCAATTTTTGGGGCTCGAAAACTCCAGGATAGTGTGGACTGAAACCGTAACCGTTGCAAAACTTATGTGTTTTAAAACTAAAACGTATCAGTGTAAACGAAGCCTTAGAAAAGTAATGGACACAGATAGTGTAACGGACCACACTGCTTTTTGTCTTTAGTGTAAATTGTCCCACCTAGGGTCAACAGCTTCTATGAACCCTTATTAGATTTTATACAAAACATGATACAGTTTTGTGTTGAAGGTAGGAAATGCCCTCTCTCCTAAATCTAGCCAATTTGCCTCTAATCATAGTGCAGCTCTGTGTTCTGGGGTATCTCCATGAGACCCTATTCCTACTGTACCTTTCATTGGGAAATTCAGCGCTCCGGCCACCCTAGTGGTCCCAACTGGATGAATGAATTCTAAGAAGTGCATGAAGACCAAATTAGGCAAGATTAGGTACTGTAGTAATCCCCTCTCTCGTGTTGCGGTGAAAGAGTAGTGGGCAAAGTCCAGAAGTCAGTGGGTCGTGCAGGACTGACCACAGCTTTAGTGCGCTGAATTACATTTCAACCAAGATCAAAAACAAAGCCAGAAATATTTGTGGAAGAATGCGGTGGAACGGTGGCCAGGTAAGCGGAAAAGCATAGTAAAGAGCAGACACGGTGACATGACTTATTCAGATATAACACAAAAGAGAACATTCTTACAGGTGACAGTTTCTTCCTGATTGAATCAATGTGTGTGTGTGGCTTTTTGGCAGGATTGTTATCTGTTATTTAAAAGAAAGCAACTTTGAAAGCTTGCATGGAAATTTGTCGTTGAGTGTGTGTGATGTTATGAAACTTTGTACTATACTTATAAGTAGTTTTTTTATTTCATTACAAAACATCCAGAGATTTATGAAAATGAAAGTTTGGGAAAGTTGTGGAAAATACAGTAGAGAAGGTTCATGTGCTGTAACTTTCTTTTTTGTGTTTGCTTCTTTTGATTAAACAGTAACATTCTCTATTATCAATTCAATAACTTGCTCAACATCTTTATGTGCAGGTGACTGAAAACATTAAGGCTTGTTCAGTATCCATCAAGGCATTAATCGCTAAAAAAACACATCATTCCAACTGAGTCTCAGATTTAAGCAGCTTTCACGTTATAATCAGAGACTGATAATCATTTTGAAGTGTTTCCTATGCATTTTTCCATGTACAGACAAAATTAGCTGTCAATTAAAATCCCCATTCGCGCCGATCCATGAAAATGATTTTTAAAAGACTGTATTAATCATGCCAGGCTATTCACTTCAGAAAGAGAAACACTTCATACAAGCGCACATGTGTTGTTTTGGTTGTTAATACTAATGCATGCTTGAATGAGCAAAATGCAATCATATGCACATGGCAGGTTTTTTTAGGGGGAATTTTTTGTAGTTTTCACAGTATTGTCTTTACAAACTGGGAGTTTGAAACATGCTTTCAGCTCTTTAACATATAGTTATCTTGTAAATGCATAAAAAGTCTTTAGTTTTAGTTGAAAATTGTGTAATTTAAATGCTTTTGCCATTTCATTTGTCATAATTGAAATGTGAAAATAACCTGCATCTTTATCGTAAAGTAATATAGTAATTGTAAGTGATATTCACTGGTCACAAACCTGTTTGAGTTTCTTTTTTCTGTTGAACGCAAGTTATTTTGAAAGTATCTGCTTTATCTACTAAGACGTTGGTGGTTACCAGTTTTGAACATTCTTCAAAATATCTTCTTTTGTGTTCAACAAAAAAAAAAAGATTCCATAAAAGTTTAGAACCACATGAATCTGAATAAATACTGAGTAAATGTTTATTTTTGGGTGAACTATATCCCTTTAAGAGTGTAATAGCTTCGCTGTTGTATTTCCTGAGTATAAGTGGTAATAGCTTCTGCTGCTAGCATGTTTCTGCTGCCCTCTAACGCAGCCAAACATGTGTCATCCTAAGATTAAGCAACAATGGCTCATGTTTCACACAGTCCCGTTTCATTTAGATAGACATGTACCATCACCGTTCCTAGACTGAATAAAAGTAAGAGCTCCATGTGAGATGAGCTTCTAACAACTAACCCTCTGTAATTTCACCTCAGAGAGCTCAGAGCAGCTGGCGCTACCCGAAATGCCTTGACATAGCCCTCATGAAGAGATCACCAGGGAAATGCCCTTCCAGACAGTGTCCCCACTTTACAGCTTGTGTGTAAATAAGTCCTGTATCCTTCACTTAAACTGCCTATAAAAGTTGTATTCACTCCTTCGTGTTCTTTAAGCTTCCAGTTAAATAATGCAAGTGATTGGACTGGGATTGAATTCCTTTTCAAAGGCTTTCATCCACTAATCCTGAGGCTTTCTTTCACTCAGGAATGCAGTTGCTGTATTATAGCTAATATTTTACATCAATATCCGCACATGAAAAATTCCACTTTTCATATTATGGGTTACACTTCCAGTTTGGGGAACTTCCATTCAGAAGAACTGAAACGAATGACTTTAGATAATGAGCTTGTGCTTCAAATAATTAATATACATAGTGAAAAATTAATTGGAGGTACGTTTGGCTTCCTGTAGTATTTCTATCAGTTATAAAGTAAGCTCTTTTTTGTTTTCCGTATTTTGTCTCTCCAAATTATTTTGTCTTTGTATTCCCTACAGTACAGTACTATTCAGAATATGTTCATAATGTTGTTGCAGAAATATTTTTCATGGACCACTGATAGTAATTTGTTAATTTTAATAAGTTGCATTTTAATATTGGATGCATACACTGTGTAAATACACTCATTGTACCCAATTTCCTTCAAAATTTCAATTTCATTTCACTGAATGTTTACAGTTTTACAGAAGTTAATCATACAAGTTGTGCGTAGCGTTATGGTGTGTGAGAAAAGGGTGGATTCAGGCATTGGAGCAGTTTGTTTATACTCCTGCATATGTCATGCATAACTGCACAGAAAATATGTTGTTTTTTAACACATAAAGCCATTTTCTTTTCAGTGTTGCGCATGTCTTGCGTTGTTGCACTTCATGCACATTTTGTCAGTTTTGTAAGCTTAATCACTCAATAAACTTTGAAGTGAAAGAACGAGGCTAGTCCATTCATACGTCATCCCCTTTTGAAGCTCCATCAGCAGGTGTCTGTGTGATTCAGTGAACGTCTGGAGGCTCGTTCTGGCCCCTCTGTACCCTGTACATAACACGCCTCGACCTAAACCCCACAGTTACATAACTATCTTTGACTGTGGCTCTAAAACAGTGCTGGCTCTGCCTGAAGGCTTTGGCTTGATGTTATTTGTAGTGGTGACAGTAAAAACACTGTACTTGCTGCTGGAAGTGTAAGTCATGAGACATGATGGCGATAAATGGTACAGGGATTTTGCTTAAAACAGTGTGTGGGTTCATTACATTACATTCCTGCAGTTCTTATATCAAATATATACTTGTACTACCGTCTGCATAACAAAGCAAAATTATTAGCCGTCACATGAATTCATAATTATTTTTCAAATATTTTCGGAGTGATTTTTTTTTTATTTATTTATTTTTTTAAACAGAGCAATATTTCACAGTATTTTCTATATTTTGGGAAATAAAGTATTATAACTTAATATGTCTTTGGCAAGAAATAAAAGCAGTTTTAAAATTTGTTTAAAATAACTTTTAAGGTCATTATTATTAGCTCCCTTAAGATTTTTTTGTTTTTAGACAGAACAAACCACAGTTGTCCAATGACTTGCATAATTAACCTAACCTAAGTCTTCTGCAATGAATATGCATTTAAAGGTTCAAGAAACCCCCTGAGTATTTTTTTTTTAAATGTTAACAGATTTGTGTGTGTTGAGCATGACAATGTTAGCACCTGTCAGCTTTAATTGTAGGGAAAACTGGATAAATTTTGAGCTTTTGTCAGCTAATTTCATCTTCTGGGTTTAAAATAATTATTGGGGCGGGATCAAAATCAGTGATGTAGCGCTGATCTGCCTGTCCAGAGATGACATGTCTGTTTCTCATTATTATTCATAGCTGAGTTTTCTTATCCTATGAGAAGACCCTCCTTCTTAATTATTCATGACTACACATGCTTTCTGAAGGCAAGGCATACCTGCCAAGCTGTGAGCATCAGCGCACAGCACGCATTATTTAGTCATTCATGAAGGGACTTATGTGTTCGTATTTCATGATCCACAGGGTTTGTTGCATGTTTTTCTCTGCGATGCTGTCAGGGCCGATACAGCAAAGCTGTTGGTTTTCAGCAAGCATTTTTGTCAGGACAGCTGTACGAGAATGGCTGACTTTGTCTTTTATTATTTGAGTTTGTTACCATTCAGACACATCGCCTATATCTGTGCTGCTGTGTTCGCACATGTTTAAAATCATACAAACTACTGGTTGAAATAGATAGGGCAAGATACCTGCTGCTGCTCCACTGTGTCTGCATTCAGACCCTGGGATTGAGGAGTAGAGAAGTCCTCCTCATTTATAGTGTTTATATAAACATGATTATCTTTATAATGATTTAACAAATTGTGGTTATGTGGATTTATGAATAACAAATGTAGCAGGGCTTTAAATTACTTTGTTTATTTCTATGCATTTTAACTTTGTAAACTATAAAATCATGGATCTCCTCACGGTTTGGGTCTCATTTTGTGAGCCAACTGACAACAGTTGTTCGCTCCCCTGCTCTGCTGGCCACAACCACTCCTCCCTCTTCTCGCAGCACTCCATGCCCATCGTGAAGCATTTTTTTTAATAAATTCTGAGGTAGACTTGAACTAAAAGAGGGGGGTTCATGACCCTTTTACCTTGTTTAGTAATTTTGCAGAGTGCAGCGAGTTGAATGAAAAATATCTTTTATCGAAGTTGTAAATGTGTTTTAAACAGAAAGTGAGTGCCTTTTATAATCAATAAAGCACGTTGATGGACTGTGCTGTTCAAGCACTGCACTCTCATAAAAAGGTTAAGGTGTTGAAGTTGAGCAATGAATGCCTTATGTACACCATGTTTACACATTGTTAGTTAAAATGAAAAAAGTTACAAGCAGTCATGGTGTTGCAGTGATTGAGTTTTGAGCAGACTACATCTGATTTGGTGCTGTTTGCAACATTGTTAAGGTAACACTTTATTTTGATGGTCCGTTTGTTGAAATTAAGTTAAATTTCATCTACATGCCAACTAATTCTCATTAGATTATAAGTAGAATGTTAGGTTAGGGTGGGGGTTGGGGAGAGGGTTAGTGTAAGTTGACATGTACTTGCAAAGTTTCTTAAAGTGAGTTAAATGTCTGTTGAAGGAGCAGTATCAACAGATATTAAGCAGACAGTCTATAAATACTCAAATAGACCATCAACATAAAGTGTTACCACTGTTAAATACATTATGAATAGAAAACAATGATGCTTCTCATAAAGCACACACAATTATTTTACATTTTATTAATTTTTACAACAAAAATATTGTATATTAAGCACCATTCCTCAAGAATGTAAATGTACCCAAATGAGCCCAAACGATAGTTTTCATTAGTAGAGTCTCTTTGCCAGATGTTATAGGCCTAAAAACCAACAAAAATATCAATTCAAATCATAAACAAGACTCAGATATACAAATAGTCACAGTGACATTTGAAAGCTACATTTATCAACTGACATAATCAGGAAACAAATAAAAAAAATGACATTGAATTATATTTTTATTGTTACATTATATTACAGGTGCAGACCCATCTTGAGAACCCCACAGACTACCACATCCGACAGTCTCAGCGGCAGCAGGTCAAGGAGTACCTGTCCACCACATTTGCCACCAAACAAGCTGTACATGCCGTCACAAGCTTGGTTCAGCCCTCTCCACCCCCCATGGCCCAGGCTCAAACCGGAAGCGTCCCACCAAACATGCCCTCTCCATGCATGCGCACCGAGCAGCTCATGAACTCTGCTGGAAACAGTGCGCCCAACAGTCCCATGGCCATGCTCAACATCGGCTCCAGCCACGAGAACGAGGTACTTCAGTTTTCTTAAGAAGCGTGTCTAGACATTTTTGAAATAAACACTTTTCCTGTAACATATCTTCGCACTCATTGTGATTCATTTTGATGTCACAACATGTTTAATTTACCGTTCGTATATATCCTTTTTTAGTAGCACAGTTCCTCTCTGAGTTCACAGAAACCCAATGTTTCAGCAAATGACAAAGTCTTGCTCATCTCCCATATTCCATATGATTTTATTTGTGGTGGGTGTTATTTGCCCAAGCGCACACAAAGGTCAGGGTGTTAACTAACTTAACTTCATTGTCATTGGAGTTTAAGTGGCCAATTATGGCTGTGGAGGTATAATTACAGATTAAAGAGTGACAGGGAACAAAGCAGACTTTGGTCCTTTTTCCTCCCTACGCTCTCAATACCACCAAATCAAATGGGATCCTAAGCCAATATGTGCATGTGGCACAGTGACAACCTTGTGAGAGGGATTATGTCTGTCCAGCTGTTGAGAGGAATGCATCTTTCATCTGTAATACCTGTCGATATTTCCTTAGCATAGATATATTTGGAGAATGTATAGGAAAACTCTTCAGTAATCAATGAAAAGTATGCATACTTAGTGTCTAAATTCTCCTTATGTGTTTGTTTTTGACAAGATGGATGAGGTAATTGATGACATCATCAGCCTACAGTCCAGTTATGATGACATCCAGGCTTACATTGACCCTGTGGTCCAGATGCCAAACACAGTAAGTAGCCGTTCGCTCAGCTCAGGCCTTATAGTCTTTTGACTTTGCTGTCTCTAAGTGATACGGAATCCCAGAAGGTAAGTGAAAAATTGAGTGAATAAATTCTTGTTTATGATGCACAGGCTGTGCCTTATTGCTGCTGAATAGCTCTATTTTTGAAGCCCCTGCAACCTCTTGCTTTGACAATGGAGGAATTATTCTGGATCTATTTGTTGTGCTGTTTTTTTATCAGGCATATAGGGATGAAAAGCATCTTTGTCTGATTACCAAAAGTCACGTCTAATTATAGCAAAGCACCGTCTCAGGAAAATGATGCAACTGTTTTCTCTCTCATGCGACCTCGAAATGACTTATTTTTGAGTTAAGACTCTTCCAGAACTCTGCCTGTCCAATTATCTGTTCAACCAATATTAGATCCCTGCCAGCTTTCTTCAGGGGGGAAATGTTTTAAGCATGTTTAATTGACTTAAAACCGTGGCCTGATTCACTCAAGGGAAGACATTGCGTGGGGAATCAGGAAAGTAGGAGCACTGTGCTTTATATTTAAGCAACTGCCCAACATTAACAATTAAGCTGCTCTCAGTTAGAGTTCAACTTGTTTACAAGGCATTTCGTGAAGGTGGGGAAGCAGGAGAGGAGGGGGGGAGGTTTTGGAGAAAGAGAGGGCCGGGGAGGGGAGGCTGAAAGTCCAGATAGGGGAAAGTTCAGTGTTTAGTGCTTAGGAGAAAGTAGAAGAGAGAAGTTCCCGGTGTGGTTCAGGTTAGTCTCTCTGGAGAGGTGGAGGGAGAACGACAAGTGTGTGCAGCTATGAGAGATTCAGACGCCAGTATGAAAGACACTAATAAAACCTATGCCATCGTGGAGGTTATCGATGGAGAGAAGATTCAGCTGGTAAGGCTGTCTTTTTCCTATCACTGAGGAGTGATATTGGGTAGGAAGCAGGGGGTGGGGTTGTTTAGTCTTGCAGCAATGTTTCTGTGCTTCTTATTCTTGGAAACTGGAGGCACTAGAAAGAAACAGAAGAATGCTATGGGCACTTTAAGGACACCTTGTCACACATTTAGCCAAACCCTTGTAGCATGTTGTGCTCATATATCTGTAAATGACTTGTTGTTTATGGCTGTTATTGAGGTGGGCCTGCAACTGAGTACAACTGCTTCAACTGCTAAAAGGATTGTTCACGCAAGAACAAAAAATTCTGTCAACATTTTCTCGCCCACGTGGGATTTCAAACTTGTGCACATAATAGAAGTCAGCGGGGTTCAATGTTGTTTTGGACTCCATTGATTTTTGTTGTACACTCTAAAAATGGTGGGTTGGTTCGAAGCAATTTGAACCAAAAATTGATAACCCACTTTTTCTAGACAACATTTTCAAAATGTGTTGTTCAGGAGGAAAAAGTAATGATGATACAGATTTGAAACAATAACGACAGGAAGTAGATGGTGAACATTTTTGTCTATTGTCAAGTTTACACAAAAACAAATATGTATAAAGTTACAGCTCCATAATCGGTTTTATTTTTATTTATTCATTTAACAGTTAGTGAATATGTCTGATTGATTTTCTTATTGATTTTTTAGACATCTGCTTTCTAATGTAATGGTTGATCTTTGGTTCATTGATAGCTCGTGCATTTAGTGCATAAAGATCATACACAAGGAAATACTACAGTTTAATGAGTCCTGTAGTTTGCCATTTTCCACTACCAAATCTTTTCTTGATGAATGACATTTTATGCTGATCCACATAACAATTAAATCCTTAATCCTGACCCAGGAACAGCAGCAACCAGTCTCAATTTAGGTGCATATAAGGCAGAGATGCCCAAACTAGGGCCTGTGGGCCAAAGTTGGCCCATGGTAACCTTTGATTTGGCCCACCATCCCATCTGAGAAGAGGAGAATTATGAGGATGGTTTAGAAACTGTAATTTCTAATTTAATGTAACCTTTTTTGTTTGTTTGTTTTATTGCTAAGCTACAAAAAACTTAACTGAAATGAAATGTTTCAATGAAATTTTGTAAATAAGTCAGATTTTTTTTTTTAAATGTACGTACTGTCACCCGACAGATAGAGGACAGTGCATTGATTCTGCTTGACTAGTGTAATCAGCATTGAACTCTACGGTGTTTTAAATTGTTTATGTTTTTTATTGTAGTAAGTTATATTTAAAATGTATAATGCTTTAGCAAATATGATTTAAGAAATGTTTTGATTTATTTTGAAACATTCTAAAATAAATTAGGAAATAACCAATGGCAAACTTAAACATGGCTCTCAAAGATATTTGGTTTTTGGCCCTTTATACGAAAAAGTTTGGGCACCCCTGATATAAGGGCAATATTAAGCATGTAAACTATATATAGTTTTTCAATGGTGCATTGGAGAGGATTTAAAGTTTTAAAGGTTGGAAGAAACATGGGGGTGGATAGGTGGGGTTTGGACTCCTAATGAGTCTGCAAAGGCCTCCTCTGACCCTGCTGACCATGTCCTTCCTTTGATCACTCTTTCTTTGATTAGTGATTAAAGCTTCTCGGAATGGAATTTCCAAAACCAACAGAGCGTCAAAGACTTTGCATTGTGCATACTTGTATTTTCAATCATCGCCATTGTTTGTCAGAAAGCAGCGTTCGCACCTTCTCTTACACCCTTTCGTTGTAGTTTATCTTTGCATTTAAAATGCTTAATGAGCCGTTTGTGTTTTCTCAGTACGACACTGCAATCCGCTTCACTGAATTAGGAATTGCAGAAAAGGTGTAATGTGATTCCACACGCAAATTTAACGGCTTCGCACAACGGTTTTCCCTCTCTGACTTTTTTTACTGTTGATTTGTGTTTGTTTGGCTTGGTGTTTCACAGTAGCTTCTGTGATAAGATATCTGAGCTGATTTATCTGTCACGGCTCATTAGGAGCTCAGAGCTGGCTTGCTTACAATTATACTGAAACACCAAGATGGAATAAAAGATACAACTGGTATAAAACCATAAAGACCTAGATAAGAAAGAGCATAGTCAATCATTCCTCTCACCTAGAAGCAATAGCCGAGTGTGATATTTTTCGTGTTTTATCTTCATTATCTCTAGCGTTTATGGCTTTGCTCTGTAGATAAGCTGAGTGTTTATTGGGTTTCTAGTGATTGTGATGATTTACCAGAGTTACGCTGAATATGGCTTCATAAAAATGCCATTTAAAACACAAACTAGTATATTTTCCAGCAAGGACAGCATTAGATTGCAGCTGGACATTAAAGAGTCTTTAAATCCAGATGGTCAGAGAATTCATTATTAATAAAACACTATTTAGTTGAATTTCGTTCAGTACTTACTTGATGTTAAAAGATTTTTTGTACATATTGCTTTTGTCGTCCTACTTTCCAATACTCACATTTGTATTTTTGTGCACTGCAGCTCCCACTGTCCAGCAGTCATTTGGATGTGTACACGGGGCCCGGTATGTCTGGATCTGCAATCGCCATGACCAGCAACTCCTGCCCTGCAAATCTGGCAATCAAGAGAGAACTGTCAGGTAGTGTAATCTTTAATTTCTTACAACTCCAGCTATGACAGCCACTGGAATATTTAAGGGTTAAAATCTTTTAGCATTTTTCTTTAGGTTTATTTTTTTGTTTTAGGTGTTTTTTATTTTAATTTTTTTTGTATTTTACAGCAATAGTGAAGGCAACAATTAAGGTATATGAAACAGCAAAATATAAAAAAACATTGTTTTGTTAAATTAAAATAAAAAATTTTGGGAAACAACTTAAGTTGTAATAATTGTTTTTCTTTTGCATTTTTTTTGGTCAAATGCAGTGATTAAAAATATATCAATAAATATTTAAAATTTGAGAGTTTTTTTTTCTAAGAAATGTGTGTGTATATATATATATATATGATCTATATAGGATTAGTGTTATTTTAAAATAACTGAGTTACTGCTGTAGTTTTATTAATTGTTTACATTTTTTTTTTTAAAAATCATTTGTTTTTTGTTAGTTTTTTTAAGCATGTCTATATCATTTTAAATATTTCATTTATTTTTAGTTTTTAGTTTAGTTAGTATTTACTTATAATTTATTAAATTTATTGGCTAGCTATTATATAATATTATATTATATTATATTATATTATATTATATTATATTATATTATATTATATTATATTATATTATATTATATTATATTATATTATGTTATATTATATTATAATAAATTATTTTATATTATATTATATTATCATATTATATATATTATATTATATTATATTATATTATATTATATTATATTATATTATATTATATTATATTATTATATATATTATATTATATTATATTATATTACATTATATTATATTATATTATATTATATTATCATATTATATATATTATATATATTATATTATGTTATATTATATTATAATAAATTATTTTATATTATATTATAATGTAATGTAAATAAAACTATATTATATAAAATGATTATATTATATTATATTATTTTAAATTATTATATTATATTATTTTATTTTATTATTTTAAATTATTATATTATATTATATTATTTTAAATTATTATATTATTTTATTTTATTTTGTTATTTTAAATTATTATATTATATTATTTTATTTTATTATTTTAAATATATTATATTATAATATATTATATTATTTTATTTTTTTATATTATTTTATTTTATTATTTGTATATATTGTATTATATTATATTATATTATATTATATTATATTATATTATATTATATTATATTATATTATATTATATTATATTATATTATATTATATTTCAAATAATTTTAGTTTTGAGGTTTAGTATTAAATAACAATAATAAAACTGTAGGATTAACTACATTTAGATCATATTCCAAATTCCCTTTGTTGTTGTTTTTCTGAATTGCATCTTTATCTGTCTTGCCCCAAGTTTTTTTTACTGATATTATAATGCATTGACATACTAACCTAAAAATAAATAACAGAAAACTGAGCACAGCCTAAACTACAATTCTCACAGAGAAACAATGAGGGAAAGTTTATTGCATAACCCTGCTGGATAAAATTTAAGCAGTGCCACTGATCGCTACTATTGCGAAGCCTCCTAAATCCAGTTCAGACTGCATTTTGTGTGAATAGCAAAACAAGTTGATAATCTTAACAGTTGATTAAAAGTCTTTTGTTTTTGGCAAGATGTAGAAGCTCGTGCAATGGCCAAAGAAAGACAGAAGAAAGACAACCACAACCTGAGTGAGTATGCGTATTTTTTCTCCCCTCATTTCTTTTAGTTTACAACCCCTTACGGTTTAAAGTACACTAGATCCGCTAGTGCCCTGCCATTGACACCCACCGTCACCATCACCTTCAGGCACATTTAGCTGACAGCGCAATATACTTTGGTCTATCGTTAACTCGGACAGATCCTGCTGCTGTGGCATTAAAATGTAATTGCCTGTGACATTTCACAAGTATTGGAGTTGGACAATAATTCTGCAGAGCTTCGCTAAGCTTGGCCTGCTTCCAAGTACTTTGATATAGGAGAGTAGATAGTGCTATATTCTGTGCATTATAAAAACGGGGAGATTGCCTTATTTCCTATCATTAACGCAGGAATGAGTCAAGAAACAAACAAAAAAAAAGATGACTACATAATGGTAAAGGTCAGGCACAAAGAGTCTTCATTTGAATGCTTAAGCTGTTCTTTTAGCACATACAGTTGATGTCAGAATTATTAGCGCCCCCTGAATTATTAGCCCCCCTGTTTATTTTTTTCCCCAATTTCTGTTTAGCGGAAAGAAGATTTTTTCAACACATTTCTAAACATAATAGTTTTAATAACTCATTTCTAATAACTGATTTATTTTATCTTTGCCATGATGACAGTAAATAATATTTGACTAGATATTTTTCAAGACACTTATATACGGCTTAAAGTGACATTTAAAGCTTTAACTGTAGGTTAATTAGGTTGTTTAGGCAAGTTATTGTATTACAGTGGTTTGTTCTGTAGACAATCGAGAAAAAAAAAGCTTAGAGGGGCTAATAATTTTGACCTTAAAATGGGTTTTAAAAAATTCAAAATTGCTTTTATTGTAACTGAAATAAAACAAATAAGACTTTCTCCAGAAGAAAAAATATTATCACACATACTTTGAAAATTTCCTTGCTCTGTTAAACATCATTTGGAAATATTTAAAAAAGAAAAAAAAATCAAAGGGAGGCTAATAATTCTGACTTCAAATGTATGTACAGTTGAAAACAAAATTATTAGCCCTCTTGTGAAATTTCAAATATTTCCCAAGTGATGTTTAACAGAGCAAGAATTTTTTTCCTATTACTTTTTTCTTCACTTTTTTCTTTTATTTTGGCTGGAAAAAGATTACACACACCGCTGTTGTCCAATGACTTACCTAATTAACCTAGTTAAGACTTTAAATGGCTGAATCTCTTGAAAAAATAACTAGTAAAATATTATGGACATATTATGGACTGTCATCATGGCAAATTACTAACTAGTAACATATTATGGGCATATTATGGACTGTCATCATGGGCATGGCAAATTACTAGTAACATATTACGGGCATATTATGTACTGTCATCATGGCAAAGACAAAAGGAATTAGTTCTAAGAAAATAGTTATTGTTATTGTATTGTTCAAACGTGTTGAAAAAAAATCTTTTTTCATCAATTAACACTTGAGAAATATGTGGCTAGTCATATTGTCTTTAATTGTTTTTAAGCATTAATACAAAAAAGTATGTGTATCATATTCCTACATTTTTATTAATATAAAATATTTGATGAAATACTTATATGAATAATAAAAATATACATAATTAATTTTGTATGAACAGTTTTGGGGACCAAATAAATAACCATCCCATTTTACCATGATTATAGTAGACTGTAAAACATTCTTAAACATTCTTGTCAAGCATATTTAGAGCTTGGATAATTTGATGACATATTAAAAGACTTTATTTAAGGATCACAGTGCAACCTTGAAATACTAATTATTAGTATTTTTTATATTTATACTTTGCCACTATCCTTAATTCAAATCACTAGGTTTTACATATTTTTCCATCAAGTTTTTAATCATTTAAAACAGAGGTGCCTAAAGTAGGGCCCACATGCCAAAGTTGGCCTATGGTAACCTTCAGTTTGGCCCGCCATCCCATCTGAAAAGAGAGGGAGAATGATGGGGAGTTGGTTGGGGCAAATGCCTTTGACAGAGATCATCATTTTAAATTGAACATTATCTTTTGTTTCTTTGTTAAATTGAGGAGCTACAAAAAAAAAGGCAACTAAGATTAAAGGTTTCATTTAAATGATCAAACTTTTAAAGTGTAAATACTGTCAGATAGAGGACAATGCACAAGGCATCGGTAAGCAAATCAAGGCAAAGGCAGGAGCAGCTCGACTATTGTATTTAGCATTGAACTCCATTGTGTTACAAATGGGATTGTTTGCGTTTTTACTATAATAAGTTCATTATAAAATGGTAAAAATAATACTGCATCATTAATTAATATGTTTTAAGGCAACATTTCTAGTTATTTTTAAATATTAGCAAATAAAGTAGGAAGTTATCCATGGCAAATTTATTATAATACGGCTTGGTATATTTAACTTCGCCCACAGCCCTCAATCAAGTTTGGTATTTGGCCCTTTATAAGAAAAAGTTTGGGCACCCCTGATTTAAAATCAACCGAAGTATAAATCAAATCAAATATTATTTTACATTTTATAATAGGCACTATTCTGAATGTGTATTTCGGTTCAGTTTTACATTCAAATCTTACTCTGAATGACAGCAAAACATTACTTCAAGCAAATCATTTTAACATTGTACACAAAAAGTACACTGTAAAAAGTGCTGGGTTCCACACAATTCTTGTTGTCTCAACACCAATTAATTAAGTTACCTTAATTGATTTTACAAATTTAAGTGGATTTAACATAAAACAATTAACAACTCAAGAATTGTGTTGATTCAGCTCATTTTAAATAAGTGGTTTCAACAAGCAGCATTTTTTTATGTGAATGATTGAAATAGATGCTTGTTGAAAACATTTAACATGTTCTTTATGATATTTTTTAAATAAGAAGGTACATATAAACGCATTATAAACACGCAGAGATGGTCCTGTTGGTTGCCTCATTTCCCATCATTAACACAAGAGTGAGCCAAGAAGTAAACACAAAACTTATGACCACATGACTGTCAGGGTCAGATAATAAGAAGCTGATTGCTCGTTCTGTCCTAATACTGCCAATCTAATACTGTCAATCTTAACCTGTCCTAAATCTTCCAATTTAAAACCCTGACTTGTTTTCCTTATAGTTGAAAGGAGGAGAAGGTTTAACATCAATGATCGAATTAAGGAGCTGGGCACCATGATCCCCAAAACCAATGACCTGTAAGTCTGAACTCTCAGATCTGTGCAGATGTGAACTTTCCGTGAGCTTTTATATGGGATCTTCGGTAAGCACTTGACCATCTGGAACCTCTTGTGTTCAGGGATGTACGCTGGAATAAAGGCACTATTCTGAGGGCCTCTGTGGATTATATTAAACGCATGCAGAAGGACGTCCAGAGAACCAGAGAGGTGGAGAACAACTTCAGGAGGATGGAGATGGCCAACAAACAGCTGTGGCTCCGCATTCAGGTGAATTTTCTTTTAACATATACACATTAAAACAAACAAAGATTTTTTCTTGCATTATGATGTGTTCTGTTTATTTATATTGTTGTTTGTTTTTGTTTTTTCGTGAGCCATGATTCAATTAGTCCTAATCTACTATTCTTAAACTGGTTCACAAAACAAGTGTCAAACAGGCTCACAGGACACAGGCATACAAAACAGTCTGAATGATTCATTAGGGAATCAGTCTGAATTTTAGAAGTCCTTATCCACTAATCTTAAACTGGTTCACAAAACGTCCTAAAAGTTTTGTTCAACTGCAAATTTTGTTCAACTAATCTAAAACAGGTTTACAAAACTGTCTGATTGATTCATTACTGAATCAGTCAATTTTTTTCAAGTCTTTTTCCACAGGAAAACAGGATCATAAAACTGAATCAGTGATTCATTAGTAAGCCCTTATCTGCTAATCTTAAACTGGTTCACAAAACATTCTGATTGAGTCATTAGTGTGTTTTAAAAGTCGTTATCCACTGATCTTAATCTCGTTCACCTAAAAGATTCATTACTGAATCAATCTCATTTGCAAGTCTTTTTTCGGTCACACTTTATTTTGATGACCCATTTGTTGAATTTAAGTTACATTGCATCTACATGCCAACTAATTCTCATTAGATTATAAGTAGACTGTTAGGTTGGGTTTGGGGTTGGAGTTAGGGTTAGTGTAAGTTGAAATGTACGTGCAAAGTTTCTTATAGTGAGTTAAATGTCTGTTGAAGGAGCATATCAACAGATATTAAGCAGACAGTCTACTAATACTCAAGTGGACCATCAAAATAAAGTGTTGCCCTTTTTTTCAACTAATCTTAAACAGGTTCAAAAAACTGAGTGTTAAAAATCTGTATCCCTAATCTTAAACTGGTTCACAAACAAACAAACAAACAAACAAAAATGAATGTCACACCTATTTTCTCATGATTTACAGAAACAACACACACTAAAATGTCTAACATGTAGCTGTAATTTATATAACCAAGTTTATGTCCAGTTTGATGTCATTTGATGGCATATTAAAAGACGCCAAATGCTATTTAATGTCAATTTATATATTTATACTTTGTCTGTATGGGTTTTTCCCATTTGTCAACAATAAGTTTAAATGATATAAAGTGTAAAATGTAGTATTATCACACATTTTAAATAAGCACAGCTCAGAATAACCCGTTTCATTTTGTATATATAAATATATTTGTTGCACTAAATTACAAGCATCATTTCACTCATACTTTGACATTTTATTTGTATAAGTAGACACTTAACTTGCTTTTAGTATGCTTTTTATGTACATCCAACATTTTGTAAATTTAAGATGATGCGGATAGCAAAAAATCCTCTGTATATTCATTCACTTACATAAAACTCGTCTTTTGAACTTTGTGTTCATAGCCAATAAAACAATAAAATAATTTTAAACAATACAAAGGGAAATTAGGCAACACATTAAAAAATATTACATTTTGGTGTTTGTCATACAAGTAAGTATTAGTGAAAAAAATAATGATTAAAATAACTTTAAAATTTTATTTTTAAATGCAAGCACATCTAAAAATAAATAGAAACTTTAATAACCCTGCTCTATATTTAACTGAAACTAAAATGCTTTAGCTTAAAACTAATTATTATACAAGCCTGAAATAAGTCATACTCCTGGGTTAAATAACTAAAAACTAAATTAAAATGTATAAAAAAAAGTAATAAATAAAATTTAAAAACACAGAAAGTCAAAAAAAATAAATTAATAATTTTTTTTTTAAAAATAAGTTTATAAAAAATGCCAAAATAAAGCTAGTATAGAACAATACCAACAAATTTTAAACAAAAATCCAGTATTACACATGTATCATAATATGCTACCAACATACTGAATACCCCTCAAAACAACACAACAAAATATCTAAATTAAAGTAAAAACATTAAAATAATCATCCCTAATCAACGCTAATCATCCATCTCATTCCACTCACCCTTCAGGAGCTAGAAAGACAAGCCCAAATCCACGGCCTTCCCAGCAACTCCCCGTCTGGCTTGACCAACACTGACCACCAAAACTCCTTCATCAAGCAAGAAAGCAGCCCTGAGGAGAACCACCTCCAGCACCAGTCCCATCTGCCTCCTCACTACCCCCAGCACCACCCCCAGCCTCAGCCTCACCCTCAGCTCCACCAGCACCAGCACCAGCACCTCCACCCTCAGCCCCAACTGCAGTATCCAGCCGTAGGCAGCTCTCAGCACTTTGACTTTGCCCAGTCTCTTGACTTGTGTGATGGAGGCATCCCGGGATACCAAGATGGCCTAGGGGATCTAGGGTCTCTGAGTGGAGGCATCGCGCAGATGGGAAAGAAGAGCGAGCTGGGCTTCTTGCTGATGGAGGAGGCTCTGTCTCCGCTGGGTGGAGACCCACTGCTGTCCGCCATGTCGCCCGAAGCGTCTGTGGACAGCAGCCGGCGTAGCAGCTTTAGCATTGAGGACCAGGATATAATGTGAACTGGACGTGCATTTAATGCACACACACACTGATACTGCATTTAGTTTGGCATATTGGGGAAAGCCATGATAATGATTTATTAAGAAGGTAGAGATGTTGGTAACACTGTGTTTATAATGCATTATAAGGGTATTCTGAATGTATTAAATGCATACTTAATGCTTTATAAACAATGCGTTGTATAATCTGATGGATAATCGTAACTTTTAGTTTAATTGTTACAATAATTGTAGCATTTTATATATTTTTTTAATATCTTGAGATTGTTTGCTTAAGATATAAACAGTATCGTACTGTATTTTACAGTATTTTACTGCTTAAAGTGACACAAAAGTTGTCTTTTAAACATAAAAATTGTATTACGTGCTCATGATATGGGCATAATTTTTTGCTTATTAGCTGTTTATTAGTACTTATTTGACAGTTTTACACTTAATATGTACAGTATAAGTAGTCTGGTCTGCTTTAAATAAAGTAAGGAAAGTTGTTGTTTTAAACAGCCGTAAGATATCATGAAGTGGTTTTAAGACATTTCCCTTGAGCTAAATTAAAATTGTGAATGCTTTATTAATCATAAAAATGCAAAATGACAATGCTTTATAATGCATAGATTATAATGCATAAATAACACTTGTTGATCTGTTGTTATGATTGTTTATCAGATGATACAACATATTATACGGTTGTTTATAAGGAATTATGCATGCCATTATAATGAATTAAGAGCACCCATGTAAAAATGTTCTTTACTCTGAAGTGCAAATTAAGAACGTGGTTTTTGTGAAGTTGTTCAACAATATTTTTTTTTAGCACCATAACTGAAATTGTGCATAACTGAACAAAACAGAACTGATATGCTTGAATTCTGTCATCCAGAATTAGCTTAAAATTAGCTTTTGTACTACAGACATAGACCGATTGCCTTAAAAAAGGATAAACTTTTCCATGACCTGGGATCAAACAGTAGATCCCTTTATATATTTATCTGAAAAATGGTCTTGCAGTCTAAAAAAAGTTGAATATGCTTTTCAGATGTACATATTTACCCCCTAGAATTATAAATATACAGTTTTAGCCCCCCTTTTTATATATTTTCCAAATGATGTTTAACAGACCAAGGAAAGTTTCACAGTAAGTCTGATAATATTTTTTCTTCTGGAGAGAGTGTTATTTATATTATTTCGGCTAGAATAAAAGTAGCTTTTAATTTTTTTAAAACCATTTTAGGGTCAAAATTATTAGCCCTTTAAGCAATAATTTTTTTTCGATAGTCTACAGAACAAACCATCTTTATACAATAACTTGCCTAATTACCCTAACCTGGCCAGTTAACTTGATTAATTAAGCCTTTAAATGTCAATTTAAGCTGTATAGAAGTGTCTTGAAAAATATCTAGTAAAATATTACTGTATGTACTGTCATCATGGCAAAGATAAAATAAATCAGTGATTAGAAATGAGTTATTAAAGCTATTATGTTTAGAAATGTGTTGAAAAAATCTTCTCTCCATTAAACGGAAATTGGGGAAAAAATAAACAGGGGGGCTAATAATTCTGACTTTCACTGTATCTATTTTTGCTGAAGCGTATGTCAGCCTTTTCCCACACGTGAGACTGTCACACTCACTCTAAATTTAAACCGGTTATTATTGTTTTTTTAGATGAATAAATAATTGTGTAATATAATTCTATAACTGTAGTTAAAAGTCATTTAACGTTTAGTCTTTTTTTTTTTTGCTTTCAAAATAGTCTGAATAATTCATTAGTGAATCAAACTGAATTAGTCCCTAACCATCTTAAATTGGTCTGAAAGATTCATGACTAAATCACAAAACATTCATTAGCGAATCAGTCTGCATTTTAGAAGACTTTATCCAATATTCTTAAAGTAGTTCACAAAAGATTCACTGAATCAGTCTGATTTTTCAAATCTTTTTCCACTAATTACAAACAGGTTCACTTAACTGTATGATTGATTCATTGGTGAATCAATATGAATCAGTTTGATTTTTAAGTTATTGCCCACTAATCCCAAACAGGTTCACAAAACTAGTGATTTGCTATAAAGTCCACAAATAACAAACACCCACATCTGAATGATTCATGCATCTGAATCTTTTCCCAATTAATTGCACAGAAACTGTAAGAGTCAAGGAAATTCACTGGTCAAAGAATATAGAAACTCTGTATTGTTATCCATCCAATGAAATACAAGAAGAAGAAAAAAACATGTTTTAACCTGTTTTCGCTGATCAGGTGACTCTCCAACAGAGACACACTTGGAAAGATAGTTGTCATTTTAGCTTTACACAAGCCTTTTTTTTTAAATATAGCTGCTGTTTTCATTGTTGAGGATGAAACAATGACGTCAAGCTTGTGTTTTTATAATAGAGACCAGGTGCTAGTGTGACAGTACATTCAGTGGACACAAGTTAGCCAGTCAGTCCCAGTAAGCAGCCTAGGAGTTCACTCAAAAATGAACATTTACTCACTTTTTACTTGTTTTAAATCATTATGGCTGAGTTTCTTATGTTGAACACAAAAGAAGATACTTTGACGAAAGCTGGAAACCTGCAACCATTGACTTTCATAGTATTTGTTTTTATTACTATGGAAGTCAGGGCGTACTCACACGATGCTATCCGAACCGTGCCTAGGCCTGTTTCCCAGATTGTTTGAGAAGTGTGAGTGCTCTGAATCGGGCTCAGGCACGGTTCACTTGGCCAACACTGGCCCGATTGGAAGAGGTGTGCCAGAGTGCGGTTCACTTGGGCTTTGGCACGGGACGCTTGTAGTGTGAGTGCAAAGCATGTCTGAGCCCGAAATTGAAGACGAGACGTAACTTTTAAGGGACTGTTTCATATGTGTTTATTAATCATTCTTACTGTTCAATGAACGCAAACTGTCGTAGATTATTAAAGACGAAACCCCTCACTGCAGGATAGCTGCACCTTCAGCAAACCTCCTAATACCTGCAACACGATGATTTTATGATTGTTTATGAGCATCAAAAGTGGCTGATCTGTTCGGCGAAATATTTGACTGCGTGTCACTGCACCCAAAGACTAAAATTACATAACTAAAGAAATCTCCACTGTGCTGAGTGAGAGCGCTTCTCTTCTGAACAGCGCATCATCAATGAAGTAAGCGTGATCAGGCGCGAATGCAATGTCGGGGGAGACGGGAGGGGGGACAAGCGTGCTTTGGACCGGTTCAAGGCAACTGTACATAGTGTGAGTACGCCCTCAATGGTTACAGGTTTCCAACATTCTTCAAAATATCTTCTTTTATGTTGAAAAGAAAAAAGAAATGCATAAAGATTTAGAAACACTTGAGAGTAAATTGTGAGTAAATTTTCCATTTTTGGGAGATCTATATCTTTAAAACCAAGGCTGATGACTGTTATGTTGGCATGCCATAAAAAAATAAAGCCGACAGCTGTGAGCGCTGTTTGCCAAACTGAAGCTCATACAGCTCAAGGTGCCTTTCAGGGAACCTGGATCAACAAGAAATATGATCCAACTTTTGAGCTGTACAGTGAAGGAAGTGGAATATGTAGAAAATGTACATGTATTATTATAGGTTTATTATCATTTTTTTCTTCCCAAAGCACTGGAAAAAATATATATTTTAATTTTATTGACTTTATAAAGTTTATATTTCAAATGTGTTATGCCACTAAGCCACTTAAGTGTACGTTACCTGTCCTCTTTTTATTTTATTTTGTTCTACAGAATATTACTACCGAGCCATTAAAATGTACTATAAAACTATTTCTGCCATTTTATTATACAAATGGCAAGTGCAGAGCCATATTATATATATATATATTTCTTTTTCTTTTTGTACAAAATCATTAAAAATATTAGGCTTTTAAAAGATTAAAAGAAACCTGTAAAGTTGTTTTTATATCGATTCTATTCATTTTTAAGAAAGAAAAAACTTGTGAAAAAAGTGATGCTCTTTAATAGTGATTTATTGTTTTCATGCAATATTAATTAAACCTTTTTTTTTTTGGAATGTGAATTTTACATATTGTACAGTTAAATTAAGGTGGCTTGTAAACTGCCTGTTGTTGAATATGAGCTTTAATAGAGTACGATACACCTTCAGTGTCTTATTGCCTAACCACCTCACCCTGGTTTTACTGCTTTATTGTTTTAAAGGTTTAAAAGTATGCTGAAACGGCATCATCCAAACCTCATGAATTAGCACCGAGAAAACAGGCACCATTGGGGATAGTGTATTTTATGCATTATTATTATTATTATCTAAATGCACAGCCAAGTTAAAACCAGCCAGACAGTTGGTTAACTATGCAAATCTTTGACTTGGTTAGCTAGAAAATAGGTGTAGTAAAAAAATAAGTATGCAAGGGCATTTTGGATAGTACAGAAAAGCAGGAATGGGGCTTTTCTTTTTGCTTGTGTGTTTTCTTTTCTTTTCTTTTTTAGCCATGCACCAGGAATGAGAAGGTTTGCCGTTTAAATATGGGGATAAATCACTTGAAGTAAAGAGTATGCTTTGGTAAAACATCTTGATGATTCGAAATAATAAATAAATAAATAAATTCTAATAATAATAAAACTTGCTTTTGGCATTTGCATATACAGCGTGCTGAAAGAGGACAATACAAGCCGAATGTGTCTCAAGTTTTTTACCAAAACCCTCTGAAGGCCTTGAGAATGTTTCAGTACTGTGGATCTGTGTCATGTTTTGCTGTAAAGTAAATGACACCTTGCAATAAATGTATTTAAGATGATGGCATTTTGACCGCTTTGTGTGATGAATTGGGGGGTGGGGTGGGGATGAGTATATGAGTGTTTCTCTATATTGCCATAAGAGGGAGCCCTACACCAGCAAAATGAATTTAAATGACCTTAATCTGCATTTTCTGGCTTAGAGAGATGTTATAAGATTTGTCTTCAGATGCAGCATATTCACATTATATATATATATATATATATATATATATATATATATATATATATATATATATATATATATATATATATATATATATACAGTTTCAAATTCAGTGTGCTTCTGATAAAAACTACACTGTAAAACCCAACAGTCAACTTTATCAAATGAAATGAGTGTAGTTAACTCAAAATTGACTGAAAGTTAATTCTACTCATTTGAAAAGAGTTTTGAACTCAGTGTTGATGGTAGTGAGTTAATTAAATAATTCATTACTTCAACTTAAATGTTCACAGTACTCATAGATTAGTTTTTGAACTCAAATGGTTGCAATCGGTTTCCTCAAGCGGTTTGAGTTTCCTTATAAATGAAAGTTTGAGTTGCGGGTTTTACTGTGCTCAAATTGCTTCATTTACTCAAATGGATTAAGTTCACAGTACTCATTAGGATTGATTTTTGAACTTAAATGGTTTGTTGCAATCGGTTTCCTCAAATAGTTTGAGTCACCTTAACTTTTTAGGTTTTACAGTGTAGTATGATAAATAATAATGCATTATGATAAACAGTTAAACAGTAATATTGTCTTGTCAGACGATCTCACTTCATTGTACTAAATATTATTTTTAAACTTAAAGTAAATTAAATGAGGTAATTACTTATTCATTTTTGAATTACTTTTACTTTTGAAATGTTATATTCTCATTAAAATGTCAGTTTACTTGTGTTATTTATTTATTTATTTATTTATTTATCATTTTTAGAATGTAACCACTATCCTGAAAGACACTAGGTTTTATTCGTTTATCAGCAAGACAAATAATGATGCTTAAAATTATGAATACTCACACACTTTACTTTCCAATTATTCTCTACTTTAACAGGGGTCGCCACAGCAGAATGAACGAATACTTGAATATTTAATTAATTAAAAAATAAACAAATATGGTAAAACCATAGCAGTACGATGTTGCCACATGATCTAATTAAATAGTTTAATTCATGCTGTACATTGTAAAACTATATTTATGGCAACTTATAGTTTATGTTAATTATTGTTTATTTAACTAAGTTATTCATATATCTGATTTAATGTTTTTTTTTAAATTATGCAAGCTGTTTTAAGTAAGTTAAATGTCATTTAAGTTAAAATGAATGTCTGGTTCTTGAATCTGATTGGCTGATAGCCGTGAGATATTCTGCCAGTAACAGCACTCGTCCAGCCTCTTAACCCTTCACCCTTGTGTATTACTCCGCCCACATACCGCAACAAGCAGAGGACCCTCTACAATTTGGTAAGTAAATATTGCTGCTGTTGGGCAACATAATGCACTTTTGAGGCCTTTTTTAGTCGAGAATGTAGTTGTTTAGATTGAAACTATGCAGTTTATTTATAAGGATAGTGTCTATTTTAAAATATTTTTATTTTCTGAGAGACAGAGCGTCGGCGGCCATTAGCCATGTCTTTGAGCAAAGACCGTTGACGATGTTCATCCACAAGATGGCGACAAGACCGCATAATAAGCCCTCAAGAGAAAAACAGCGTAATTTCAAACTACAGTTGATCAAATCATTACTAAACAGGTAAGTGACTTTCTAAGTCGATCTCTCTCTTTTGTATGTTGTAGTGCTGTATTCATACCATAGTAATATTGTGATGTCCCGATTGCACTTTATATATTACACTAGACTAGAGAATCATTCAAATACTAGCTCCAAAATGACTTTGGTGGATGAGCAATGGTTTCTGCTGTTCTGACATCAGCTGCAGATGTAAATAAATTGCAGAATTAAGAAAGTAGTTCCTCTTAAAGGGTTTTGAGACTCTCCTTGTTTGATTTTCTTTTTATACACATTTTATACACACGATTATGCTGTCGAATTGTTGTATAAATGCAATATCACACTCGTAGCCGTGCGATGTGGCTGTAGCTAATAAAAATCTACAAATGAACATTCATTCATTCATTTTCTTTTCGGTTTAGTCCCTTTTTTAATCCGGGGTCGCCACAGCGGAATGAACCGCCAACTTATCTAGCACATTTTTTTATGCAGCGCATGCCCTTCCAGCTGCAACCCATCTCTGGGAAACATCCACACACACTCATCCACACTCATACACTACGGAAAATTTAGCTTACTCAATTCACCTGTACTGCATGTCTTTGGACTGTGGGGGAAACTGGAGCACCTGGAGGAAACCCACGCGAACGCAGGGAGAACATGCAAACTCCACACAGAAACACCAACTGACCCAGCCGAGGCTCAAACCAGCGACCTTCTTGCTGTAAAGCGACATCACTACCTACTGCGCCACCGCGTCGCCCTAAAAATGAACAATTAGCTCAAATATTAGAATAGAAAAACATTGTTTTTCTCATCATGTTTTGTCCCTTACAACATCATCATTACTAAACCATTACCTTGCATTATCTGATTTTTGTATTACATCAATAATATAAACAGCAGATTGTGTGGTTTTAAACTGTTAGTTTTAAGGTAAGACTACAGATGAACAGGGTAAAAAAAAATCATATTTCCATAAGCCTTGATTATTTAAGAATTAAGAACAGGGTAATTTGCGTATATTTCTAGTACAACAATCTGAAGTTAAAAATGTGTTATTATTTTTTTACAGAATTCAGAAAAGAATGAAAAACTATGTAAGAAAACAACCTTTAAAACCATGTAATTGAAATCTACATACGCAAATTGACAAAGTGTGACAAAAGAAACCATTAAATGTGTATTTTGGAAACACTTAAAAAGCCAAAAATCTCTAAATTGACATAAGGCATTTAAAAAGATTAAATGTGGACATGGACTCTTTACTTAATTCAAGCATCAATCTTGAGTAATCTGCCATAACCCCTTAATTTTCCCATACACTCATGATTCAAGAGATTATCTTCAGTGGAAAGTATGACTAAAGCAGTCAAAAAATAAAAATAAAATCCCTATGTGTCCTCAAGGGGGCAGCAGAGATCCGTCAAACTCCCTCAGCGCAACCTCATTTATTTCCTGTAACAATTACAGAAACGGCACTGCAATGCAATTAACCTATTTTTAAATACCATTTTATTAGGGCAGTTTATCCCAGATAAAGAGAGGCTTAAAATAGGACGAGGTGAGGAATAATTAGCTTGCAGTCATCTTGCCACCTCACGCATACGAAGCCGTGTTGCTTCATTAAAATGAGTGAACTGTAAACAGAGACCGGAGAATTAATCTGCTCTTATTGCATGCTGTCAATTAAAATGACCTCTTGATATACCATCTAAGGAAAACAAACCGGAATTCAGCACATATCAAAGATAAACACGACTCTGTTCTTATGTAGGAAAAGATCTAGGCTAATCACATCCAATTATCATATGTTAGGCCTTGATCTAGACCTGGGTTAGCATGCTAACTGAATACAAACATACCGGGTATTCAAGATGTAAATACAGAATATTTTATTCATTTCTGTGCTTTCATATATATGAAATGTATTTTTCAAAAAACTTGAAAAATTGATATGGGTTGCAACAGAAATCTGCAGGAAGGTAGAACACCAGGAACAGGATTGAGCACCCCTGGTGTAGGGGATCTGTATATTATTGCAGATATTAAAGTCTTAATCAACCACAAATCTACAATAATAGTAATTATAATCCTAATTAATTAACTTAAATTCTTGTTTTAATTTTTTTTTAGCATGTAATTAATAATAATACGTTTATTTTATATAGGCTAGCACCTTTCTGCAAACTCAAATAACAAATAAACACGAGAGATGGGAAAATAATTATTAAAAAAAGGAATAAATGGTCATAGATTAATAATCAGATCATACTGTCAGCGTACAGAAAACCAAAATTGGACAAGATAAGATTTAAGGGGTTGTGGGGCTCAGTGGTAAGCACTGTTGCCTCACAGTAAGAAGGTTGCTGGTTCAAGTCCCAACTGGGTGGCATTTCTGTGTGCAGTTTGCATGTTCTCCCTAAGTTTAGTAGTGTGCAATTACAAACACCTCTTGCAAGATAAATTTTGACCTTAGTTTAATCATTTGTAATTAAAAAAAGGCACATTTCTAATTATTACTTGTTTTTGCTTTTAGAAAACTGAAAGGCCCCTATGTGACCTTTGCTGTTGATATCTATTAAATAACCAAAACTCTTGAAAACTGGTATCAAATTGCATGCTTTTAATTATGGCTTCTTTTTGACATCATACACATTTCTTGTTGAATCTATTGGCATGTGAGTATTTGACAACCAAATGCGTGGCAAAAATGCCATTTAACTGCATCCAGATACTATTGTTAAACCTTGTATAACAAAACAAATTCTGATTAACTTGATTAACTTATTAATGACTAAAAACACAACAGATGCTAGTGTTGACAAACACACATGAGGTGACTAAAAGATCTCCACAACTTTATTAAAATGGGTACAAAACCATATTTATTTAACATTTTTTGAAGAGAAAAGGTGAACACACTTCAGTTATTTTATCTAGTGCTCATCTGTCAAGCGGCTGTTTCTGTGCAAGTTATCAAATTTAATATACCTAATTTCATCATTCACACAGGACACGTCTTTACATCTAAAAACATGAGGCACATACAGGTTTTTTTTAAGTGCAGCATGGAGCACGAGGGTATCCGGACACAGCCACTGATGGCTCAAAATACTGTAGGCTCATTCTGGTATACATTTCTGGAGATCATGAATTATGTAGCCAGAAGTACGTATGGCTGCATTTTGTCTTTAAAACGAACACTATGGGGCAGTATGACACCGTTCCTTTCCACGCTTACCAGCTGACCACTTACCTCCATATGGAAGGCTTTTCGGCTGTTACCAGTTTGTCCAGTTAGCTTGTTATGTACCTCAGTGGACTTGAGATGCAGAGAGGAGATGACCACAACAACGGGGTTTGAGTCCGGTGAAGAACGGTTCCAGAAAGCAGGTAAGACAAAAGCAGAATTCAAAAAACAAAATAAATAAGTAAAAAACAGGGTGAGAATGTGGTAAAACGTGGTAAAAATCAGACGAGGGCTTTTCTTTTACTGAATAGTTTTTTTTACATTTTTCAGTTGGGTGTAGGGAAAGGGGTGGGTGGGTCAATCTGTGGTTTTTAAAATACTATTGGTTGGGTTTAGGGAAGGGAGAGGGTGGATCAGTCGATCGGTCAGTCAGTCAGTCAGTCAGTCAAACAGTCAGTCGATAGCCGCCTCTGGTGGATTTACGAGAGAACAGCAGGCGCGAATGGCACTCGCGAGAAAAATCTGAGATCTCAAAAAGCATACACTGTGGTCTCTCGTGGATTCGCGAAAACAAAAACTGCAAAAAACGTAGCTCCTGGCATGTATTTGGCAGTCTTCAGAAATGTATGCAGAGGTACGTTTTCAGAATGAGCCTGGGTTGGAACGGCTGTAAGGCAAGGCAAGTTTATTTATATAGCACATTTCATACACAGTGGCAATTCAAAGTGCTTTACATAAACAGGAATAAAAAAGACAAGTGTAAGAAAAAATAAAAACAGATAATAAAAAACAGATAAAAATATGTTAAAACAGGTTGTAAAAGAATGAAAAAGAAGAGAAAAACATAATAGTGCGATTTGTCGGACGTAGCACAGTGCTCATTCAGTAAAGGCACAGCTAAACAGATGTGTTTTCAGTCTGGATTTGAATGTGCCTAATGTTGGAGCACATCTGATCATTTCTGGGAGTTGATTCCAGCAGCGGGGGGCGTAGTAGCTGAAGGCGGATTCACTCTGCTTTGACTGAACTCTTGGAATTTCTAGTTTATATGATCCTAGAGATCTGAGTGTTCTTCTAGGTTTGTATTTAGTGAGCATATCTGTAATGCATTGAGGTCCTAGGCCATTTAGTGATTTATAGATAAGTAGTAATACTTTAAAATCTATTCTGAATGTGACTGGGAGCCAGTGTAAAGACCTAAGGGACAGGTGTGATGTGCTCTGATTTCCTGGTTCTGGTCAGAATCCTGGCCGCAGCGTTCTGGATGAGCTGCAACTGTCTGAATGTTAAATATGCAGTTGATCCGATGTAAGCAGAAGCTCGCAATACTTGTCCCACATCCGTGTTCTTCTGATTGGCCCACTGCTTTGAAACTGACACTGATGGGCGGCGCTGCATGCAAAAGTTATTTTAACTTGACACAGCATCTTAAAAATGCATGTTTACATTGAAAAACAGGGCGATGCAGTGGCACAGTAGTGCTGTCGCCTCACAGCAAGAAGGTCGCTGGTTTGAGCCTCGGCTGGGTCAGTTGGCATTTCTATCTGGAGTTTGCTTGTTCTTCCTGCGTTTGTGTGGGTTTCCTCTGGGTGCTCAGGTTCCCCCACAGACCAAAGACATGTGGTACAGGTGAATTGGGTAGGCTACAGGTGAATTGGGTAGGCTTGTTCGTAGTGTATGAGTGTGAATGAGTGTGTGTGGATGTTTCCCAGAGATGGGTTGCGGCTGGAAGGGCATCCGCTGCGTAAAATATGTGCTGGATAAGTTGGCGGTTCATTCCATTGAAAAACAATGGAAAAGTAATGCAATGCAATAGAAAAACGTGTTCTGTGCTTTCTCACGGCAATTCATCACTTTTTGATTTAGTGGCTAATTTGTATGAATTTGTACAATCTCATTTATACAATTTAGAACAATTTGCTCATCCCCCAGTAAAGGTTGAGTTTAGGGGTGGGGTTTTGTTCCATTTTAAAAATCTTACATTTTCGTACAACTGATTTCATAGGAATTCTTACAAATTAGCCACTTAGCTAACAAAATAATAATAGTGAGATCAGGCTGGTTCTGTGTGAATGAGTCTTTAGAAAGGTTGTGTACACTAGGGGTGCTTACAGTGGATTTCATGAATGAAATTGCAGACCGGGTCGGGGGTTGTATGGGGGGGGGGCTGTTTAGATATTGCGGGTATCACATTTCATGTCTTGGATGAAAGTGAAGAGTGGGGCTGTGTCGCGGATGTAAGTGAAGAGCTGGGGTGGGGGGTGTTGGATCGCGGACGAAAGTGAAAAGCCTGGTGGGAGGGGTTAATTGTGGTGGGGGATTTGCTGACTGGTGGGCTCCTAATA
Organism: Danio kyathit; assembly: GCA_903798195.1. Taxonomy (NCBI): domain Eukaryota; kingdom Metazoa; phylum Chordata; class Actinopteri; order Cypriniformes; family Danionidae; genus Danio; species Danio kyathit. Next base: position 25,855,395 of record LR812529.1, on the reverse strand, counting down.
ATATCTCTGGGGGCCCCTAAACATTTCCCCACCTAGCGGCGCCCCTGCTCTGAATTGTGACTAAGCGCGGTTCATTTGGCTGCCCCTGGCCCAGTTGGAATAGGTGTGCCAGAGTGCGGTTTGATTGTTTCATATGGATTTATTAATCATTCTTTCTTTTCAATGAACGCAAACTGTCATAGTTTATCAAAGATACAAATCCTTCACGAGGACTTTAATGATAATTTATGAGCGTCAAAAGTGGTGGATCTGTTCGGCAAAATATTTGACTCCGTGTCACTGCATCCCAAACGACTAAAAATAATTGAAAATGATATAACAAAAGCAATCTCCACTGTGCTGAGCGAGATCGCTTCTCTTCTGTTAAACTGAACAGTCGCATCTTTGATGATGTAAGCGTCTTCTGGTTCGGAAGGCAAAATGCAGTATGAGTGCAGGCATCAGGGGAGAGGAGAAGGGAGGGGTATGGAGCTAATAATATGCCAAAACAATCTGAATTTGAATTGTGTTAATTTGAATTATTGACAATTATATTTCATTGACAAGCAGCCTTCCCTATACTTAAAGCTAAAATACATATGAGTTTAATTTTACATTAGTCTATATGTAGATAAATATTTTTACCTATTTCCAGACCCCCCCAAACCCCCCACCCTCATAATTTGCACCCTGTAATTCGCCCATAACCATGAATCAAGCAGAGATGAGTGATTCTTAGTTTGAATTTTCAGTGATCGTCTACTCTTCCCTGTTGATCACCCCTGACCTAGGCTGTTACTTAATATGCGTTCTCAGTGATCTTGCGTCCTCGTGTTCTCATGTAACGTTATCATCAGCTGCCAAAGTTCAGTTCCAATACTCAAGAACGGAGGACACGTGAAACTTTCTGGATATGTTCTTGATATTGAGGACGCACCGATGCAGACTTGAGCACCGAACTCGCTCTAGAAGTCCCAGAAGTCATTGTTGCTGGAGGTGGGAAGCGCAGCATTTTATATAGGTTTATTATTAAAGTTCAGAGATATAACTTATTTGTCTCAGGAGTTTCCCTAAATGAAACGTTAAAAGTAAACATTACCATGAACATCTTAATAAAGGAATAAAACCATTAAGGGTGTTTATTGGCTGAAATTCGTATTAAAATCAGTTTTATTTATATTGTGCAACATATATCTGTAAAGTCTTTATGCAGAGTATATGTTTTGAAAAGGGGAAAAACAATAAATCGTTGTATGAATGCTGTAATGTGTAAATAATTTTAACTTAACACATGAAGGTCATGTGACCATCAGGAAGAACGGAGCATCTCATTTCTCACAGGACGCATTCTCTGTTCTCACGGTCTCCCATGTTCGTTCTTCCGAGGACACCTGGCAAGACCGGTTTTCACAAGAACGCAAGTCTGTTCTTTGCGTTCGAATTGAGAAACAACCCTAGTTTCTGCTGAATCTGAATTTCACAATCTGAATTTCTAGTTTTTAATTTTAGAATATTGAATTTGATGTTCTGAATTTCTCATGTTTAAAACTTGAAACTGTATTTTTACAGAATTTTTACAGTTTTCCAGGAATTCAGAACTCAAAAAATCTGAAGTTTGAAAATACGTCTATAAAAATATCTGCCTTAAAAAAAATAAGTTGTCTTAAATTTCAGATGTTTAATATTCAAGTTATAAAATTTAAATTCAAATTAGAAAATTCTGATTTATTAAATTACAATTGTCAATCATTCAAATTAACACAATTCAAATTCAGATTGTTTTGGCATATTATTAGCTCCATATAGGGGGGGACAACCGCGCTTGGGCACGGTTCAAGGCAACTGTACCTAGTGTGAGCACACCCAAACACATGCTTAAAAAAATAGATAAACACTAAAAAGAATGCGTTGGCTTTTATAGGCTAAAGAAATAATTGTATAAAATATGGTTGATACCGTAAGCTTATAGGTTTTAGCAATGGGAATGTGATAATGAGAGAAAAAGTGTGGTCCATGGAGTGTGGTCTACAATGCAAAAAAAGAAGAAAAAAAAAAGTCCAAAAGCAGCAATTTTGAAACAAAACTGGACCTGGATGTGATGTGAAGCTAGCGTGCAGTTTTCTAGATATCCAACAGTGAAAGTGTTTTCTATTTGTCATCTGTCAGAGTAAAAGGTATAAGAGATTGAATCTTTAAAACCATGGTATTTGCTCCTGCCGTGCACATGGACTAACAGGCACATTCACACACACACACACACACACACACACACTCAAGCCGCCATCTGCATCAAATTGGACATTGGCATGAAGAAGGTGGTGCGCGAGTGTGGGCTGTTGGTGGTCTCGGTTCTCCCGCCCCATTATTATTCACCTTCCCTCAGACTCTGAGTGCTGAAGATGCATATCTGAGTTAAACAGCCCTTCCCGGGTTTAAATCAGACAAATCGGCTTATTCAGATGCAGACGTCCATGTGTCTTTAAGCTTCCTCAGGCCCCAGCGCCATTCTCTGCCTGTTCTTTATGATGCTAATGGACTTCCATATCTAATAAATCCCTGTAGATTTGAAGTGCGAAGATGTTATGGCTCGCTTGTAGGAATCCGACCCCCCTCAACACACATGCACCTTTATTCCTTCATTCATCCCTCCACTCAGTTTCATCCCCTTGCTCCTCATCGTCAAAACACAAGCGAAAACGCCTGACCAGCACATACTTCCTAGTGGTTTCCTGGCGAGAAAATAAAAAAAAAGCTTGTAAGTGTGAGGAAGAGAAAAATCAAACGTGAAAACATAAATTACGGTGAAGGAGGGCTTGTGTTACGCCACAAGATTTTAGCAGCACTGAAGCATGTCTGCCCTGAAGGTGGCCTGTAAATTTCCTGCCTGCTCTGGTGCTTTGGCAGAAAAGCTTCTTTGGGGCTCTGGAAGAGCTTTCGGGTGGCATGCGGAAGTGGGCTGGAGGAGGATAATGTGTAGGTAAACACTCAAAAAAAGGAAAATAATCAAAGCGGTTGCTTTATTGCTCTAACAAACAAGGGAGTCCATTCATAGCAGGGAATGTGCTGAGCTGTATTATGTGTCAGATTAGTTTCTTTAACTTTTATTTGGGCAGTTTTCATTTCGTCTCCCCTAGAGAAAAATAACCATGGTTTTATTTATTTATTTTTTTGGTAAAAGTGTAGTTACCATGTCTTTGTCACATTGTTTCCCATTTTTACAACCAGTTTTATTACAAATACTTACTTACTCCCAGGGCCGTTTATATCGAAGTTAATATTTAACCGCACCTAGTTGGTGTTTCGTGACATCTAATTTTTAAGAGGTGGGTTGTTAGCCCAACGTTCAACTTGGAGGACCAGGACATACACACATACACTATGGACAATTTAGCTTACCCAAATCACCTATAGTGCATGTCTTTGGACTGTGGAGGAAACCAGAGGAAACCCACGTGAACATGCAAACTCCACACTGAAATGCCTACTCACCCACCCGGGGCTCAAACCATCAACCATCTTGCTGTGAGGTGACAGTGCTACCCACTGGGCCACCACACCGGCCAGTTTTATTACAAATATCTTGGTTAAACCATGATTAATGTGGTTAATTTGTAGTTACCGTTGTTTAAAAACCACTTTTTACTTGTAGTAAATCCATGCTTCATTTTCGTAAGGGTCATGTAGGGTCATAACACACACAACATGTAAATGTGTTGACAGTAGGTGTAAGATATTATGCTGAATATTACCTGCAACAAAGAAAGCACTAATACGGGCAGTTTTAAGTGGTCTACTGTTTTTATTATAGCTGTTTTTAAAGGAGTTTCGACTCCTTTTTTTGTGAAACCAGATGTGAACCAGCTTGGGCAGTTTGGCTAGGTTGCGAGACTGGATACTACACTCAAAAATATAATTTTTTTTGCTTGGTCAAACTACTTAATCTTGAGATTTCATTGGGACAACTTAATTTTTTATGTTCAATCCACATACATGTGTTAAAAGTGTTAAGTTAACCTAATCGATTTGTGTTGGGTCAACATGAATGAATTACTTGGAACCCTGCATTTTTTACAGTGTAGTTAATTCCAGCCTAAACCACACAACACCAGCTTACTTTAAAGTGAAAGCTCACCCAAAAATGAAAATTCTGCCATAGTTTACTTACCCTTAACTTTGAACACAAAAGAAGATATGCAGAAAATATGAACTTCCATAACATTGACATCATCTAGCATTCTTCAAAATATCTTCTTTTCATAAAGGTATAAAACAGCATGAAGGAGAACAAATGATGAGGTCTTTTTGATTTCTGGGTGAACTATGACTTAAATGTGTTAAACATTTGTATAACGTCCACACATGCAGTATTAAATTTAATGTATGTACTGTATAAAATCAGTTTTATTTTATTTATTATTACTTAAACTGCATTTAATGTATTTAAATATTTCATGCCCACTAATTAATGTATTGATGAATGAATTTGTCTATACTGAATTACATAAATTATGTTTATTGTACAAATTTCTTTCTCTTTCTTTCTTTCTTTCTTTCTTTCTTTCTTTCTTTCTTTCTTTCTTTCTTTCTTTCTTTCTATTCAACATATTTTACATCCCTTTAAGCACCCCACGAAGAAAAAAAATGTTTGGATTGCATTTCTAAAATATCAACCTCTATCAAATGGTTGATATGTCGGTTTATAGTAAAAATACCAGACTTAATACATCTACTATGAAAAATCAGTAAATATGAAGTGTAAGACCAATTTATTTTAAAAAATTATAAAAAAAATAAAACATTTTTGAATACTAAATCCTCTTTATTTTTTGAAGTATGCCATAAAATATGTCAGACTCTCATTTAACATGTTTTCTTGTATTTTTTACAATAAAACCAAAATCAAGTGTAGTATTGCAACAGGATTATGTTTATTTGATTTTTTTGTAAACCAAAAATGCTGTGTGTGTAAAGCATTATTTAAAACAGTCATTCTTTAAATTACTTTAACAGTCATTACTGAAAACAGTAAAAACATGGTCAACCGTTTGCACTGTAAAAAAATAAAAAGTTGAATTAACTTAAAATTTTAAAGCAACCAGCTGCGAAGAAATTTTGAGTTTATTAAACTTCAGTGGTTGAAGTTGTGCCAAAGTATTTTTTTAAGTTGACCTGGTTTAAGTCAAGTATACTTTATAGAATAATTTGGCTCTCAAAAGCGGCATTTTTCCTAAATCAAAGAGCATCTGTGTTTTTTTCTGTCACATCCTGATGCTTCAATGGCTTCTCTTGAACTCTGTCCATCCTCAGTAGAGCGGTGTGTGTATCGCCAGAGTTTAAACCCATAGAGCAGAGGGCAAAAATCTGCTGATTGAGGTAATTTAGCCTCATGATGATGCATGGACACTGGAGACCACACCATCTTTTTAATAGGCATGTGTCAAGATTAGTAAGGAGGAGGAGGGGGGTGCTGGAGGCCGTAAAAGCTGACAGACTGGGATCAATTTATTACGTTTTGTTCACAAGACAGTAAAAAAAACTTTTATGAACACAAAGTGACATTGCGAAGTTCGTAAAAGGTTTATGCATACTGCCTTGTTTTAAAACTTGTGATATTGCTTATTGATCCAACACTTATCCATTACCGCACCATTCATCAGGGCTCTTTTTATGATCTTGTCTTGAGAAATTGACAGCTCATTTTCTCCGCCGTGACACAAAGCACCGAGCGTCCGGATTCGGAGCAAAAATTGAAGGTTATGTATTCTTTATGGCGTAATGATCAATCGTAACCTCTGTCTGTCTGCCGAGGCCTATTTTAATGAGGGAGAGGAGAGCAAACTCTGTGTCCTGAGAGAAGAGCCTCAAAAAGAGAATAATAAAGTTGGACAATCGACACATGGAGGATTGTGTCAGGGAAGTAAATGGGCCCTCTTTTTTCCTCTCAGAAAGGTCAATTATGTTCGGTGACAGCTTCCTCTCAGGTAGTTACCCTGTCATCTTCCTCTCTTCCCTCACTACATATTTAATACTTTTTTTTTACCCTGACTTATTTCAATCCACCATCAGACGGAGGCCCAAATTGGCAGGGGTGAGAAAAGAAGGTGAATAATTCCCTTCTGCATTAACATGGTTGGGAGACGGATTGCCCTTTCGCGTCTGGAGAACGTAAGTGGAGGCCAAAGGAGCAGAGGTGAGAGAAGGTAGGAAAATGACATTGTTCAGCCTTGAGAATGCCGGCGCTCTTTAATCCGGCACAGATCGCGATTCTCCCTCGCGACGCCGACCACGACCCGCCGATGTCTCTCTCGGTTCTTTCTTCTTTTTCGTATAGGCTTAATTAAGTAAGCCGGGCTTGGAAATCAGGAAATAAGAGGTCAATTTACAACTTACAGAATGGAGAGATCAAATCAACTCGCCGGCAATTAACAAGGGAACGAGTGAGAATAAAAGATGGGATTCTCTTTTAGCACGAGTGCCGTAAAGGATTAGTCAGAAGGTCATCTGAACGCGCAGAGTGACCTTGAAGATTAGACCCCCATGTAGACTCTATTCTGTCCCAGTGTAACCAATCTAGGCTAGCCCGAAGATAGATCTGAGGGCCTATATTGAAGCTCTTCTGTGTGTTAGATCCTGCGCTGATCAACCTCTGTCATTGTGTCGTTTATTGGACGAGTACTGCTGAAAGGTTTTAAAGTGCATGCATAATGTTGGGACTTTTTTTTTGCTTCAAATCACGTTTTTAAAAATCAGTGAACACTTCAGGGCAAACTTCTGATCTAAGCCCATCTGCACAAGCATTATGTGACTAAATCTGGCTGGATGTAATGGGACAAAATTAAACTTTGTACTGCATACTTATGCATTGCTACACATTTGTGGCTGTCATTGTGGTAAAAATGAAAAAAGATTCAAATCTTTAATTTTTCATTTATTTTCTGACATGAAACTGTATATTTCAAATATTATAGAACAGGGGTGCGCAAACGTTTTCTTATGAAGGGCCAAAATCCAAACTTCATTGAGGGCTGAGGGCCGAAGGCAAATACAGCAAACTGTATTACATTAAAGTTGCTATAAGTATTTTCTAATTTATTTTCCTAATGTTTAAAAAAAAATAGAAAACATTGCTTTACATGAACTAATATATGAACTAATGCAGTATAATTTAAAAAATAATATATACAGTTGAAGTCAGAATTATTAGCCCCCCCTGTTTCTTTTTTCCCCAATTTCTGTTTCAACGCATTTCTAAACATAATAGTTTTAATAACTCATTTCTAATAACTGATTTATTTTATCTTTGTCATGATGACAGTAAATAATATTTGACTAGATATTTTTTAAGACACGTCTATGCAGCTTAAAGTGACATTAACTAGGTTAATTAGGTTAACTAGGCAGGTTAGGATAATTAGGCAAGTTATTGTATAATGATGGTTTGTTCTGTAGACTGTCAAAAAAATATATAGCTTAAAAGGGCTAATAATTTTGACCTGGTAAATGGAAAATGGGTTTTAAAAAATTAAAAACTACTTTTATTCTAGCCTAAATAAATAAAAGACTCTCCAGGAGAAGAAATATTATCAGACATACTGTGAAAAATTCCTTGCTCTGTTAAACATCATTTGGGAAATATTTTAAAAAGAAAAAAAATATATCAAAGGGGGACTAATAATTCTGACTTCAACTGTATAATTTATTACAGTAAAAACAAACAAAAAAAATCCTTTTTATTACACATTGGAGTTCAATGTTGAATACACAAGTCAAGCTTTTGCATTGATTTGCTTGCGATGTTTTTGTCCTCTACCTATCAAGAGACAGTATTTACTTTTTAAAAATCTGATTCATTTACAACATTGAAATGTTTTATTTCAATTTTCTTTTTTGTAGCTCAACTCAACAATAAAATAAACAAACAAACAAACAAACAAACAAAAAAAGGTTACGTTAAAATCCAAATGACGATCTTTGTTAAAGGCATTCTCCCCAATGCTCCCCATCATTCTCTTTATCATCTCAGATGGATTGGTCGGCCAAATCAAAGGTTACCATGGGCCAACTTTGGCCCGCGGGCCCTAGTTTGGATATCTCTATCTTAAAAGATAGTGTAAAATGTTCTTGAGTTATTTAATGTGCCAGAGTTATCTAAACTAATAAGTTTATATCCCAGTCTTCTATAACAAATGGTACATTGTGGCATAGATTTTACTGGAGGAAAAGTGTGTGATATTCTATATATCCCATATAACGCCCAGGTTTAAAAATTCCAGAATTTTCCAGAAGTGTCTCTTACTTTTATGTATGAATATTTTTAAACACATGCACATATGTGAATTTGTTCCAATGTGTAAAATGTACAAATTATTTGTATCTTGTATATATGTAATGAATATCAAATATAAATTCAAATGTAAATAAAAATTAAATGATTTATTTTTTAATTAATTTACACTATATTTTAATTTAATAAATTATTAATTCATTAATTTATCTTTGGCTTAGTCCTTTATTCATCAGGGGCCACCACAGCGGAATGAACCGCCTTATATTTTCAATTTATTTATATTTTTGCAGAGTGATAGTTCAGTTCAAAAGTCTCATTCATTATTTTTATTTTGGCTTAGTCCCTTTATTCATCAGGGGTCGCCACAGTGTAATGAACCGCCAACCCATCCAGCACGTTTTACACAGCGGATGCCCTTTCAGCTGCAACCCAGGACTGAGAAACATCCATACACATCACATTCATTCACACACATACACTACGGCCAATTTAGTTTATTCAATTCACCTCATTGACACCGCATGTCTTTGGACTGTGGGGGAAACCAGAGCACTCGAAGGAAACCCACGGCAAGGGGAGAACATGCGAACTCCACACAGAAATGCAAACTGGCCCAGCCAGGACTCGAACCAGCAACCTTCTTGCTGTGAGGCGACAGTACTAATCACTAAGCCACAAATTTAAAATTTTATTTAAAAATGTTTCTTACATTTCTTTAAATAAAATAAAATATAACAAAAACAATAATCAAACTGGTTATTTACCTATACATACATTTATAATTATAACAATGTTTGCCGTCTAATATGCGTGATTGTGTTTGTTTGTCTGTGCTTGTGTTTGCGTGTTTAAATGTTACATGATGGATGTTTGTGTATATTCTCAGACGAGCCTCCAGCTGTGTTTTCCTGGGCCTCTCTCTCTCTGGATGAATGAATCTCCAAACTAAATAAACCAGAGCGGAGCCTGATTAAGACCCATATTCCTCCCTGTGGGCCTTCCAAACAAATCTCTTCACCTGAACAACAATATGCAGATGAGAGACTAAACACACCATCTAACTACCAGAAGACGGCAGAAACAGCATTCAGAAATCCAACAGGGGGAAGCAGTGCTCTGTAATTCACTGTGTCTTTGAGGTCAGTAAATGATCGCTGAGGGCAGAATGGTGCGACTGTACATCATACACATATGTGTTTTATAGATGTTTGTTTTTATATTCAGTTTAATGGATATATCTGACACACACCTATTGCCTGTTTATTTTAATTACAGTACATTTTTTAAAGGTGTTTTTACTTTACAATGTGCCATAAATTTACTCTTCAGCAACAAAGTTTTATCCGATCTACGTATATTCAGAAGGTCCATATGTATTATGTCTGATTATATACAACATTATATTCTACTTTTTTGTCTGGCTGTTCTCAGTATTTCATATATTTATTTTATGATATAAATTTAATATATTATATTTTATTTATCATAGAGTTATTTTCTGAATTAAAGATATTTACAAAATTCATATTTGACTCTTTATCCCTATTTTAAAAAATGCCACAAGAACTCTGAACGTGACTTGATTCAATGTTCAGATTTCTTTTTACATTTAAGGTTAATTTTTACATTGATTATAATTTAAAGATATTTAAATAAATAATGGCTTTTTTGCACATTTAACTTAAAGATTTTAGAAAGGATGAAATATAAAATAAATAAATGAATAATAGCAATTGTTAATGTCTAGGGAAGTATGGTGAAGAATGTTTTTACCCTACAAGTATATTCACCTGTTTTATCTAGACACCAGACATAAGTAATGCATTTCTTTTTGAAGTAGGTTATTCAGTTATAGATTATAAAACTGAACATATAGGTGCTTGACCCTGATTGGATAGACTGAGGAAAAGAAAGAGTGACAAAAGTGTTCTTATTGTATTTATTCAGTTGGTGCTTGACCTCAAGCACTGCTAAAAGTTGAAGAATGCAAGAAAATAATTGTGCAATAGTGCCTCTGCCAACTATAACAGAAGCACACAAAATATTTTTCCCAATATTCCCTTTGCTAAAGCTTTCTCCAATAATTACTGTCTACACTTGATATACCATATTGAAGTGGAAAAAAGAAACAGCTGTTTAAGCTGAACCATAAATGTTATATTGCATGGAAGATGTGCACAAATAAAATGTATAATGGCTGTCAGTTTTACACTTTAAATTGTGATTAATTTATGAAAATAAAAATACTCAATTAAGCATGGTCCAACCTGTATGCTTATGATTTTGTTTATCTCATTACAATTTCCTGTTAAATATTTTTCAAAACTTAAAATTTTTTTTTTCAACATAAATACAGTTTAAGTCAGAATTATTAGCCTCCCTGTATATTTTTTCCAATTTCTGTTTAACAAAAAAAAAAAGAGATTTTTTTCAACACATTTCTAAACATAATTTTAATAACTTATTTCTCATAACTGATTTATTTTATCTTTGCCATGATGACAGTAAATAATATTTTACTAGATATTTTTCAGGATACTAGTATTCAGCTTAAAGTGCAAAGGCTTTAAGGCTGTAAAGGCTTAACTAGGTTAATTAGAAGTTCGTATAATTAGGCAAGTCATTGTATAACAGTGGTTTATTCTGTAGACTATCGGAAAAAAAGCTTAAAAGAGCTAATAATATTGACCTTAAAATGGCTTGAAAAATTTTAAAACTGTTTTTATTCTACCCTAAATAAAACTTTCCCCAGAAGAAAATATTGGGAAATATTAAAAAATAAAAAAATAAAAAAATCACAGGATATGTGTATATATATATTACATTACATATATTATTTCTAAGATTTCATTTTAACAAACGTTAAGTAGTCTCTTTACTTGAATTATTGATATTTTTAAATGTAACACTTTAAAATAGACATCTTTTTTTTATAGTCCACAAATATTAAATATTTTTGCAAACAAATTATTTTTATGAGCAGTTACTGAAATATTTAATAAACAGATTCATTCAAACAAGATTTTAATTAGAAATGAATCTTTATGAACGAGTCATTAATTCATTCACATAAATGATTCGTTTAGACTCACATATTTAGGCTTTTCAGAAGCAAACCATACTGCTATATACTTCCGTCTCATAACGTCTGCCGTACAGGCTAAATGTATTTAACAAAAGTAGTATTCTTTGTTGTTTATCGCATTCAGTAGGGCTAAATCTGAGCGAGTCAGTGAAAGACTCGTTTAGGAATGAAACTCCAGTGACGTGTTACTCGTGGACGCGCACGTGCGCGGCAGTTCGCAGTTGGTGGTTTTGTTTTTTTAGATTGGAAATATTTTATTACTCGGAGAGAGAACAGACGCAGTTATTAAACATATTGTGCCTAAAACGTAAGTTAGCCAATATTAACGTCTTCTTTGTTGGGCTGCTTCCTACATATTTCAAGCTTTTTGCATGTTTCAATTCAAATTCGATCGTCTGAATGATGTCACTACAAATCACATGGCGCGTTGTCAACAATGTATGTGGTATTCTAAAATGCGACGATTATAGCCATTAGTAGTAACTTTTTAGCCACTTTTTGTGTAGTTTCTCTTTGATGCATTGTTGGCATTCATCTGTAATGCAACGAAATGTAATGTTATGTAATGTAACGCTAATAGCACGCTACCTTCATTTGAATGAACACGTTAGAGGTCAATACACCATTCAACCTTGGTACTAAAACGGGAATCTGAAGTTGGCCTTACAGTGATAAACCTCGCTTATTTGAGTAGCAATCCTCAAATAAAATTAAGCATAATACAGTCTCCTACATAATCCCTTTCTTATTTCTGTCGATTTAAAGTCTTGGACAATGCTGCCACTGCTGGGATCCCACTTAAACCCCTTTTTTCTTTGCTCAGGAGCTCAGAAACCAAACCTCCAGAACTTCAGTCAGAGTCGGTGTGTACCAAAAGTGTTGGGCCGGATCCAGTCTTCCTCTGAGATATGTGGCGACTTAAAGTTGGATTCCATTTTCACTTTCCAGGTAATAAGAAAAGTTTTTTCTCTCGTCTGTGCCGCTCGCAGGAGATAAAGCCCTGGAATGACTTTGTGGCGAAGAGATCTTAACACCACATACGGCACCAAGAAGCTCTTCTCAACTATTATTACAGCTCTCGAAAAAAGAAAGGGAGAAGATATGGAGAGAGAGAGCGAGGAAGGGAAACAAGTTAGTTCATAAATGCAATGGAACCTGGTTACAATTAGAGGGCGATTTCCAAAAAGGTCAATGAATTCAGATAATATCCTTAGAGGGAGGAAATTTAATACCCTTTTTTTGCTGAATTAATTAATTGTAATATTAGGCTCACTCATGGGGGCTCTTTCTTGAGTGATTAAGCGAGCACATATCTTTAAAAGAGTCCTCAAACCTCATGGGTGTTGTGCCTTTGAACCCAGGGTGTAGGATATATTTATATATAATGCATGACTCTAAAATAATATACGTAAATGTGATCTTACCTCCATCGGAGAGATGCTGAAATTATTCAGATGAATTTCTTTTGCTCCTTTAATCTTCAGCTTTATTTGGACACTTTTTTTGGTTTGTTGATTCATTTTTGCTTTTCACACTGATTTGTTTTCATATCAGAATGCTAAATGACACAACCCAAGACTTCGAGATTTAGTGGATTTAGTTAAATAATAATTTCAAAAAAATAATTTTAGTAATAATAATAGTAATACATTCATTCATTTTCTTTTCGGATTAGTCTCTTTATTAATCAGTGGTCGCCACAGCGGAATGAACCGCCAACTTATCCAGCATATGTTTTATGCAGCTGATGCCCTTCCAGCCGCAACCCAACACTGGGAAACACCCATACATTCTTGCATTCACACACACACACTCATTTTAAGACTAGATTTGATCAAGAGATTTTTACTAGATGTCGTATTGGACACAAGAATAACCTATGTTTTTTTGCTTAAAGGTGGCGACCCTACTCAATGTTTGTACTGTAGAATTTTACTGGACTAGACTTTATGAAATGAACTCTCTTAAGGACATTTTTAGTGACACCAGGGACAATTTTAGAATTTTTATCATGTATTAGTGTTAAAACCTTATATAATCTTTGTATTAATTTGTTTGTTTATTTTTAATTATATATTTGTTATTATATATATATATATATATATATATATATATATATATATATATATATATATATATATATTTATTTATATTATATTTATTTATTGAAATGTTCTTGTCATGAAAATAGCTTTGGTTGCTTACATGGCATTAAATAAAAAATACATTACATATCACTGTTGTAATAACAATAATGATAGTAATTTGTATTGTAATTGCAAAATAATAATAATGATTGTTTATTTGATAATACTTATTATAAATCAGTGTAAATAATCAATTTACAGTCCATCCGGAAAGTATTGATAGCGCTTCACTTTTTCCACAATTTTTATGTTACAGCCTTATTCCAAAATGGATTAAATTCATTTATTTCCTCAAAATTCTACACACAATACCTCATAATGACAACGTGAATTTTTTTTTTTTTTTTTAATTGTTGCAAATTAATTAAAAATAAAAAACCTGAAAAATCACATGTACATAAGTATTCACAGCCTTTGCTCAATACTTTGTTGATGCACCTTTGGCAGCAATTACAGCCTCAAGTCTTTTTGAATATGATGCCACAAGCTTGGCACACCTGTCTTTGGGAATTTTTGCACATTTCTCGTTGCAGTAAATTGCGCTATTCGCACGTAAATAGACGCGTGAATATTTGAGTTTACTCGATTCATTCGCGCATCAAACTCCGCTTCATTCGCGCGTCAAATTCACTTCAGAACAGACGCGGATTCGCGTGATGGGCAGGGCTTCTGTCTGTTTATGTGCTTTTATGAAGGCTGAAAAACAGCGTCGATACGTTTGGAGCCATGTCTTGAGTCCACTAGATACTTTCAGAGGTGCACCCAGCTCTGTGAGCTCATAAATCCTCCAGAAACTTAACCTGGATGACGGAGGCTTTCAGCGGTGCTTCTGAATGAGCCAAACCCAGTTTGATGAACTGTTGTCGGTGTCGGCAGGAGGATTTCCCCTGGGACACCAACAACAGGTGCTTTGTCACAATCATGTCTCCACAAGAGCAAGCTCCTGATTGGTTAACGCGGCGTAAATGTCCGCAGAAGTTCAGATTTTTGAACTCGAGCGATTCGCGAAATTTGCTCGTTAAGCGAGTCAATTCGCGCAGAGCCATTCGTGCGTATTGCGCCATCCGCGCAATTCGCACGTATCGCGCCACGCCATTCGCACGTATCGCGCCGCAGGATGTCTATGCGCGCGTTTGCATTGACTTAACATGTAAATCACTCGCGATTGACGCTTCTTCAGCGTCTGGTGTGAACGCAGCTTTAAGCTCTATCAGGTTCGATGGGAAGCAATGGTGTACAGCCATTTTCAGATCTCTCCATAGATGTTCAGTAGGATTTAGGTCTGGGCTCAGGCTGGGCCACTCAAGGACATTCACAGAGTTGTTGTGAAGCCACTCCATTGATATTTTGGTGGTGTGCTTTGGGTCATTGTCCTGCTGGAAAATGAACCATCACCCTAGTCTGAGGTCAAGAGCACTCTGAAGCAGGTTTTCATTCAGGATGTCTCTGTACATTGCTGCATTCATCTTTTCCTCTATCCTGACTAGTCTTCCATTTCCTGCTGCTGAAAAACATTCCCACAGCATGATGCTGCCACCACCATGCTTCACTGTAGGGATGTATTAGCCTGGTGATGAGTGGTGCCTGGTTTTCTCCAAACGTAACGCCTGGCATTTACTCCAAAGAATTTTAGTTTCACCAAACCAGATAATTTAGTTTCTTACGGTCTGAGAGTCCTTTAGATGCCTTTTGGCAAATTCTAGGCGGGGAGTGGCTTCCATCTGGCCACTCTACCATACAGGCCTGATTGGTGGATTGCTGCACAGATGGTTGTCCTTCTGTAAGGTTCTCCTCTCTCCACAGATGAACGCTGGAGCTCAGACAGAGTGACCATCGGGTTATTGATCACCTCCTTGACTAACTCCCTTCTCCCTTGATCAATCAGCTTACATGGCCGGCCAGCTCTAGAAAGAGTCCTGGTGGTTCTAAACATCTTCCACGTACAGATGATAGAGGCCACTGTGCTCATTGGAACTTTCAGAGCAGCAGAAATATTTACAGTATGTAACCTTTCCCCGGCCTGTGCCTCAAGACAATCCTGTCACGGAGGTCTATAGAAAATTCCTTTGTCTTCATGCTTGGTTTGTGCTTTGACATGCACTGTCAATCCTGGGACCTTACTGTATACAGACAGGTGTATGCCTTTTCAAATTATGTTCAATTAACTGAATTTACCACAGGTAAACTCCAATTAAGCTGCTGAAACATCTCAAGAATGATCAGTGAAAAGAGAATGTATTTAGAGCTTCACGCCAAAGGCTGTGAATACTCATGTACATGTGATTTTTCAGGTTTTTTATTTTGCAACAGGATTTTATTTGCAACAATTTCAAAAAATCTTTTTTCACATTGTCATTATGGGGTATTGTGTGTAGAGTTTTTAGGAAATAAATGAATTTAATCCATTTTGTAATAAAACTGTAACATAAAAAAATGTGGAAAAAGTGAAGCGCTATGAATACTTTGCAGATGCACTGTAATTGACTAAATTTTCCACTAAATAATAATAATAGTTAGGTAATAATAATAAAAGGTACAAACTATTCAGTAATTTTAGTATTCAAACAATTCATTTTATTCTGTATCACTTACTACACTTTGAGGACCCTGCTCTAAAAGCCGTGGGTCTAGGTATATATTTTTGGCTTTGATCATTGAACAAACTTTAGCATTATTTAGTGAAAGTGTCAAACTCAACTCAAACTCTTCTCCTCATTTAATAATCAAACTTAATATTCTAAACCAGCCAACCTATGTGTTTAGTCCTGCCTGGCACATTCAAAAACTCAAATACAGCAAAGCATCTCCTTGATGTTACTTTCATGTTTCCATCATTGTACGCAGCCCCCATTTTTTCACCCACTCTCTGTTTTCAGGGGTCTGTGTTGTCCCAGGCCCCCTTTCCTGTCAATTGCTTTGCCCTGGGGAGATTTACACAAAGACCTGCAACATGACAGCTTCCTTAACCTGCTGCCAACAGTCCCCAATCAGCCTCTCATAATGCGTCATGTCCAGCAGGAAAATAACCTCACTCATTCCCGCAAACGTGTCAGTCACTCCCGACCCACTGATATGTCAATCAAACAGCTGCTTTTGAAATGCTGCTGGGCCTTTTTTTACCATCCTATGGCTTTACAGAACTATTACAAAGTATCATCATTCAGTTCGAATTCTGTTGGCATCTCATCATGGCGCTCTTTTTGAGAGCTTGATCTCTCTGTTGGTTGTCAGGTGGGATTTTATTTGTGCTGGGTACAAATAGACTCTGAAGGCTGGAGGCATGCCATGCTCCTTTTCACCCACATTTATGGGTCTCAGGGGTACAGGTAGCTTATTTATCTAAAATGTTCCAAAATTGAGAGCTGAAATGGGACATTGAATTGTATTTGGTTGAGAGATGGATGTCTCGATGACATTGCACGCAGCAAGGCTATAACCTTTTCTTGAACATTGGGGTGGATGGGTTGTCTTGGTTGGGGGGTATTGTCTTTCTTTTTTTAAATCTGATGAAAATAGGGTGAAATATAACTCTTAGGATATAACTCTTAGGCCCATGGTTTCAGTGATAAAATACTGGGATAGTTCACCCAAAAATGAAAATTGTCATCATTTACTTTTACTGTACATGTTTCAAAGCTTTGTGAGTTTCTTTCTTCTGTTAAACACAAAAGAAGAAAAATGTTGGAAAAATGTTGGAAACTGCTCCATAGTAGGAATAACAAATAATATGGAAGTCAATGGCTATGGGTTTCCAGCTTTCTTCTAAATATCTTTATTCGTGTTGAACTGAAGAAAGAAACTAATAATGGTTTGGAAACACTTGAGGGTGTTTGTAAACTGAACCACTTGAGGGTGTTTGCAAATTTTCATTTTTGGGTCAATTATCCTATTAACCCAACTATGGGTAAAATATGAACCAACCCAAATATTTGGATTAAAAGGTGTTATTTAAATTTAATTGAAAAATTAATTGACTTAATCCAGTAGTGTGTTTGTCCATATTTGGCCCAACTGTACATGCTGGTAAAACAACTCAGCATATTTAGAGTATAGTTAGAAAAACCGAATTATCTGTAATCAAGTTAACAATCATTTTAATCAATCAGAATGACTATTGTCTTTGAATATTAAACTGTCAAAACACAATTTTAGTTTAGTTAACTTTAGTAAACCAACCAACAAACCAGTAGTGGTGGGCAAAGCGAGGCTTCATGAAATACTGAAACAATCGAAGCAAATGTGTCGAAGCTTCGAAACTTTTCGTAACCCCACTCTACAGTGACATCTAGTGGTCATTTTTATCTATTGCTCTGGAACAGCTTCAGCAAACAAACAGTTAAGCAAATTGAGGTATTAAACCCCACGTTGTAAATGTCGAGTCTTCAAGTGATTTAGTGAAGCGGTGAGAATTCTTGACAAGCATGCGGAGATAATGGATTCAAACCCAGGGTGATGCAGCTATAGATGTTAGGTTTAAAATCCTCTTTTCTTGTAACGTGTTTAGTTTCAACATTGGTCTGACGTTTGAATGAACACTTTGTAAATAAATATGTCTTGTTTTGGTCATAAAACAGGGTTGTTGCTAGATTAGATACGGTTGCGGCCGGAAGTTAATGAGAATTATTTATATTATTCATAAAATTTCCCATTTATTGTATTTTATTAACATCTACCCCAACCCTAAACCCAACAGTACTGTAAAAAATATTAATTATTGTTATACAGTGTTACAAGAATGATGCTATATTGATGGCATATCCACAGCTGTATCCTATCCAGACTTTTCCATAAAACAGTAACATTATTAAAATCATAATTTCAGAGTATATGTACAAGTCGGGATTCGAACCCAAAAGTCATTTGCAGCACAGTAACTTCGTGTGCATGCACTGTCCACTAGACTATATGAGATAGTTTTATTCTGACCCTGTCAGTCAAATGCAGATTTGCCAGGTCTCGAAACGCTTCTGAAATGATCGATGCTTTGACTCGCTTTAGTCACGTGACCTGAGTGTTTCGGATCATGTTTCGGTGCAGTGTTTCGAAACACTTGCGCTTTGGAATCTCGACACTGTCGAAACATCAGTTTCACGTTAGCCGTCCCTATCAATCAACCAATCAATCAATCAATCAATCAATCAATCAATCAATCAATCAATCAATCAATCAATCAATCAATCACTCTGCACCAGAGAGGAGCTCTCAAATGTCAACAGCTGTGTTTTTAGAAGAGAAGTGTTATTCCCTGGCTAAAATTCTTTAGTGCAGTGTTTCTCAACCACGTTCCTGGAGGACCACCAACACTGCATGTTTTGGATGTCTCTTTTGTCTCTCACGCCCATAACGGGTCTTTCAGTCTCTGCTAATTAGCTAATGATCTGAATAAGGTGTGTTTGGTTAAGGAGACATGGAAAATGTGCAGAGCTGGTGGTCCTCCAGGAACGTGGTTGAGAAACGCTGCTTTAGTGGACACGCAAAAAACGGTCTAAATTGAAATGGTTATTATGACTTTCTGCAATCCTAACAATAAACAGCAGCATCAATATCAACTATTCTCTATGACAGTTACAGCCCCGACACACAGTGACTTTCTAAAACACAGTTCGGGGTTAATATTTCGGTGTCATAAACTTTTCTCTTTTGAATGAGCATTTGTTGAGCACATTCCCAACCTTACATTAGTTGTTTTTCCTCTTCACATATCCTCTCCTCCACTTTCCACATCTGACGCATCAGGTTTCTTCCACCGGTAAAGATCAAAGTCACATTAAAACGATGCTGGTTTCACACAGAAGGAGGGTAGGGGCCAATGCGTGTGCCTCCAGCTTCGGTTTCTGAATTAATTTCTAGATGAAAATGTTGGTTTAGTGCAATCAAGTGATGTTATAAACATCCCTCTATACCTCGGGCGTTGTGCTACCATTCTCTGACCTTGCTAAACATTCAGGTGCAATTAATTATTTCAGCGAGATCTAGCGACTGCTTCAAAATGATTAGCCTCCCTAGGGGGGTTGGACATTATTTTAAAAACACTTTCTCATCATGAATTTTAATCATCCCAAAATGTATCGATTAATTATTAATTAAGCAACTTTAAGTGATGCCAGGTGGGTATAATTTCAAAAAGAATTGGAAAAATCCTTTTGGGGGTGAAGACTTTAAAGTACAGGCGCTGTGAATTTATGAACCAAGTGTTGGCACTTTGGTTTCTTTCATGTTCAAAACACTTTTTTCCCCTCCCCAAAGTGGTTCTTTGGTCTTGTTTGGACAGAAGAGACTAACTATGGATATTTTTTCACTTGTTTGCACGGAGCGCCAGTTCTTCGCTTTTTAGCCCCTGAGATATATTTAATATTGAGTGCACTTGCTGTAAATGACAAGAGTTGTACTATTTAACAGGTGCCACTGAGAGCCAATATGTGAATATGGGAACTTGTCTGAAAGTAATCTTGTCTGAAATGAGTACTTACATAAAATTAAATACACACACGCTAGCAGTTTTTTTGCCCCCAATTAATTGAAGGTGTCCTTATAATCTACATTTTAACCGTTGAAGCTTAAATAAAGGAAAGTTCTGTGTCGTTTAATAAAAGCCATCAGATGTCTATCAGTTTATTTGATTTTTTTTAAAATTACTAGTCATTTTAATTTATTCTTAACCCTCTACTGCATGCATTATGATAGAACTATGAAAAATATTTCACTGTTTTTCTTTTCTTAGAAAGGCTTAACAATTCAGATTATTTTTTAAGGCACTTTATGATATGTTGCCATATGGCAAAAGCGCCCAATAGTGGAACTAACTTTTAAATTTCTAACTTAGAACTTTCATTTCAATTAATAACTTTGTTGAAATTTAATTTAGTTTTATTTAATTGGTGTTGCTGTATTATAAGCTTTAACACAGAACTTATAATTGACACCTTAAACATACTTTCCAACAACTTCCAACAATTTATTCCATTCCTTTTGCTGAATATTATTGAGAACAAACATAATATTCATGTATACAATTTACAGTAGGTATAAATATTTCCTCCAGTAAATATTATAACAAATAAATAACAAGTCTAATATATCCAGATGCATCGGAATAATGTAGCTACTAGCTAGCAATGTTTATATACTATACTATGCCTGTCTTATCTGTCTCTAAGCTAACCTTACTTGAACGGTCTCCATCACTTCTCTTATCAAATGTCCAATCTGCATCATTCTGATGGTCACAAAAAACCCATCCCATCCTCACTTTCATCTCCAGGACGAGCCAGTTTTTCTTTACCATAGAACATAGTGGTCCTCAGTAATACACTGTTCCCTGTATTTATATCTAATCAAATGTATTGCCGTTAAAATTTGATTTGATCCATAATGCAAATGCTATTAACACATGACTAATCAACATTATAGTACTAGCATTCATGTTGTTATTGTTATAACTTAAAATATCCCAGATGACTTTGCTAGCTAACCTATTGCAATATATTGCACATTTTACTATTGCACAGTGTTGCTATTTGTCAAGCATACATTTGATCATTTTACAAAAACCTAATTTGATCAACTTTTTTGAGTTGTGAATGTCATCATAACTTAATGAAGGTGATATCTCCGATTTTTTTTTTTTTTTTTTTTTTTTTTTTTTTTTTTTTTTTGTGGATCTGACATGAGTTGATCCTTTGTTTTCATTGATGTTTTTATTTGAATTTAGCAACTGCTCACAAGAAATCACACCACAGAAATCACTGCACATCATGTGACTTAACCAGAAAAAAAATTTCTGCATCGAGGTTGCAGAAAAAACTGGGAGCGCTAGCATTTACAGCGAGGGAATGACATCCGATGCGGTACAGAGTTTGTTGTTGTATTTAAGATATATTTGTTCAAGTTATATTGTTTAAATATTATATATATTATTTACATAATGCTTTCAGTGTATTATAACAGTTTGTCACTCAGTGATAAGCACAGTTATTTGGCAAAATTAACATGAAAGTGAGCGGCGTTTGTCTGACATGGTCCATTTACGATAACACCCTCCCAATGGATATTGGATAAGACGAAATGGCCAAGCATCCAGCCCGAAATATACAACTGTCTCATTGAAACTCCAAGTGTTTTTACAAGAGAGAAGTCTTCAATTTTGTTCTGTGTGGTCATGTGCAAGAAATAATGTTCCATGATTATGTTACCAGATTTCATGTTACCAAAATGTTACCAGATTCAAAACTTTGTAGTGCTAAAAACCGAGGTTCTGCCTTGCCAAAGACAAGAAGACAGAACTGTACAAGGCTTGGGTAATCATCAACAAGCAAAACAACTGCATTCTGGCAGCAAACTGCACCTGTACGGCAGGGTATTTGAACATACATTTTTACATTTCATTTTTAGCATTCAGTGTCCGCAGTTAAATTAACAATATTTAACTGTTTTTGCCGAAATCATTGCTGAAATCTAAAACGAGTCATGTGTTTGATTCAGGATAGCGTGAACTAAAATGAGAACTGCAGAGTTGAGCAATTTTTATTAGGTCCTCACTCAATTCAGCTCTTCTGATGGCTGTTAGCCAAAGACATCTGTGGTTGGCATTAAAAGCAGTGTGGTGTACGGTAAAATTGAAGTTTTCTATTTTTGGACTTTTGATTTTGGCATCCTACCGTAAAACACGACATGTTTGCTATTGCAACCAGTCTTTTTATTTTTATTTTTACAATCGCTATGCTCGGTTTAACCCGTGTGACGTCATGCGTGACATGTGTTGGTAATTTCCCTATAGATGGATCAAAAAAAAATGTTGTGATTGTCTTGCCTTTTGACCAATTTAATGCATCTTTAAAAAAAAAAAAAAACATTACAGTGTTGTAGCACAAACTTGAATTGGCAGTGTATACTGTACAAATTATATGTATACTGTATATAACATTTTTATTTTTTAATTAGTTTGTGATTCTTTTTGTTTTTAAATAACACTTTTAAGACTAAATCCAAACCATTAATTATTTGCAACACTGCATTTAAATCCTGTTTGTGCAGATTTATGTGTAAGGCTGTTGACGAATAGAAACGATTCACATTTCTATGTAATAACTTGACTGATTGTTCTAAAAAATATTTTGATTTGGTTCAAACACTAAACCATAGGTTGTTGAAATGTCCCTAATTGCATTATAAATAATAAATAAACAAGGAGCTCAGGTAAGTCAAGGTACTTGTACTTCAAAAAATCCCCCAAGTTCTGTTCAAATAGATGTATATTAACCTATGCGGCAGGTCCTGGGTGAAAACACAGCAAATTACAAATTACCTGCCTGATTATGGCTGACCCCAAATATCCTACAGGCATGAATATTCATTACGAAATATATCCCAGTCTGGAAAAATTATTAATTTCTTCCTTCTCTATCTCCCCTCACTCTCTCCCTCTCTCTTCTCGTCTGGCTGGACTGTGAATAAGAATGATTAATGAAATTCTCACACATACAAATTCATCATTCTCAGGGAGCCGGAATGGTAATAAGGATCCAATTAAAGACACAGTAGGAAAAGAGCAGTGGGGGCTTTAGATTCACACTGCACTCTGACTGCGGCGAGGGCAAGTGAGATAAAGAAGCAGAATCACTTAGTTTGGCACAATATGCTTCGAGGTGCTGTTGAAATGCTTCTTTTATGATACACAGCTGTTTATGCTTCAAGGTGAGACACTGCAGGATAATAGGATAAAATATATAGGTAAATGCTGTAGTTATCAACATAGTTCTCCTGTTGATTGGTTATTGTTAAGAATTGCGATGTGTTTTTTGGTTTACAAGTTTAATAAAATGTTATATTTAAATATTCACACTGTTTTGTTAAATAGGAGCTAATGGGTAAACGTTTCTAGACATTGGATGAAGTCAGGTTCAGAATTCTTGTTTAATTTTTTGCCATATTAGAGTTGAAAGTTTTTTAAGAGG
The DNA here is from genome assembly GCA_903798195.1 of Danio kyathit. Lineage (NCBI taxonomy): Eukaryota > Metazoa > Chordata > Actinopteri > Cypriniformes > Danionidae > Danio > Danio kyathit. The sequence continues at coordinate 25,831,944 of LR812529.1, read as the reverse complement.
GGTTTTTGGGAATCTCTTTTTATCACTGCATAATTTGAAAAATGCTGCAAACAGCCAGACAAATAGTACAATAACATGTTGTATATAATAAGGCAGAACATTTATAAACAAATGGTTTGGTTGGAATATATAGAAAGTAAAGTTGGTGTGTGTGCCCAAATTGGCGTTTTATAGTTAATGTAAAAAAAATATTTTGATTTGGTGCAAACACTAAACGACAATTTGAAAAAGTAGGAAGTAATATTAGTTGTATGTATTGGTGTTATAAATTATAGCAAAAATACCTGGTAATAAACTGCCAGCACGTTTTCTTTTGTTTTACAGACTTAATTCTCTCTCTAATATGTATATCCTCTCTATATTTGTATAGTATATTGTAGGGATGGGCGATATGGCCTAAAATCCATATTGCGATATACATTGCAGCCTCTTGCGATAACGATATATATTGCGATATATAAATTATAATAGAACCATTTCAGAACAGGTTACATAGATAGTTTCGTCAAGGAACTTGCACTGTACTGAAAATACTTCCAGTATTAAAAAGTCAAATAAAATTGTGTATTGCAGATACTTTAAATAAAAACATATTTCTAACCTGCAGCCTAAGGTAACGCATTTGATTTTAAACATTTTGTTCTCCTAATGAAATTAAAACTGGTGTCTTGATCTGCTCTTTCTCTCTCTCTCCCTCTCTCTCTGTCTCTGTCTGCTGTAGTGTTGGTACTGCTGAGAGATTGAGACGCACCAGACAAAGTTTGCTTATAAAGTAATGCAAAAATGAATACAATTAATTTCGAAAGCGAAAGCAGATTCCAGGAAAAAGAGAATGTATTGTCACCCCAAATAATGAGCTGGATGAGTCTATTTAGTCTTCGCGCTCTTCTCAAAGCTGCTATAAAGGCAGGACAACAGTTCTGTATCCAGCGTGTCTCTGTGGGTCTGCATGCAGAGCATGCGAGTCTGTGGCAGAGGGGTCTCAGTTTCTCGCGAACACAGAACCGGGCCGCCCCAATAATATGTCGGCCGCCAGGTAAAATCTGTGTGGGAAGCGCTGTGTGGGAATCTGTGTGACAAGCCACGATATGCCATGCATGAGGCTCGCAAGTTGTGCGACACGTCATCATTCGGTGCCATGCGTTGCTTAGTGCTGTTGTTGAGAGCGTCAGCGTGTGCTACAGTCACAATAGATTTCCAACGTAATACACCATACGTTAGTGTGAAGAGCATGTTGTTTTACCGTGGCCGAGTAAATTAAGTTATCAATCGAGCTTATTAAAAAAGAAAATATGCGAGCGAAATGGTCGCACTGTCGAGCCCTGTCCATGTTTATTCAAGATGATGCGTTGCAGCCGGCTGCAGCTCGTTGCACTTAATTTCGCGGGTAGATTGCGTCATCAAACATGCATTATCGCGATAGTGCAATAGAATTAGAATCTCTATCGTAGGCCAATTTTGTATCGTTTATATCGCGTATCGTTTATATCGCCCATTACTAATATATTGTTTCAAAACTACTAAAAGTTAACACAGCAAAGACCAATGTCCCATAATGCAATTCATAACTGTAAATAAGCAGAAAATAATTGTGAATCATAAAATAAGGAAAGTGTTAATTAACAGATTTTTTTTACAGTGTAGAAATCACTTTTTTCTTGCCCTAAAGTTTTAACTATAAAAAGTAAGGCATGCCATACAGTAAAATGGCAGTTATTGTGCATGACACCTTCGACCTCCTCCGCTCCGCACCTTTACCACCCACTTCTGTTGTGTTTACCGAAGCCTAAATCATGTTTTCGGTTGCTCTGCACCCCTGCCTGTCTGCACACCGCTTAATTTCATGTTCGGTTGGATTCTAAGATGGCTCATCTGCCAGCCAAATATTTGTTGTGAGTCGGCAGGGTAATCTGTGGCTGAGTACATACACTTATCTTTGAAGCTGCCACCGGAAAGGAAGGACACTGGAGTCATGGAGGGCAGGAGGTTGTGTGCGTGCTGAACCCGGTGATAACAGCTTTTTGGATAAATCCTCTGCACTGCCAGTACTGCTTCATCCATGAGGCATTAGGGCTGAAGCACTCTTTGAGACCACTTTCAAATAAACCTCTGGGTTCGCAGTGGGACGCTGGGATGATGGTGGTGTGGTAGACCAAAGGTTGTGTTATAGTCCTGTTTGGTCTGTTCTGTACTTTTTGATTGGTTATTATTTTTAACAGTATATTGGGATATTTCGATCTCGATTATGTGGTGTGCGTGTATATGGTATATTAAATGTCAAATGTGCAGCATATATTTTTGTATTAATTTTAATATGTACAGTAATACTGTAAAAATTAGGGATGCACCGATACCATTTTTTCCCAACCGATCCGATCTCGATACCAAAATTCTGAGTATCGATCGATACCGATCCGATTCCGATACTGTGCCGTTTTTTTTTTGTTGTCCCCAACGCGTTGAGACTGATAGGTGCATCTTTTGCATGGTTTACTAATGTTTTGCCGTTGCGCTGCTATGTGCTCTCGAGCGGAAAAAGCGTGTTATGTCAGTCTCCTCTTTTTCATTCTTCAATCAAATGAAAGCAGAGGCGGGGTTGGGTTTTCTTTGAGGTGACAGCAGTGTCTGTGTTGTCAAGACGACTTCGGCGATCTTTTAATGATGGAGGAGAGACTTGTGGTCGCTGTTTTAAGTCATTCAAAGCTGTATGACTTTACAAATCTTGAATATCATAATGCAAATTAAAAATTACAATTACTGACAGGAACACTCGCGCACAATACGGCTCAGCTGATTCAGTCGTTTCCTAGTGGCATAAAAAGAGCACCGCGCTCCTTTTTATCTTGTCATCAATAAAGGCAGTGCGGTGCGCCTCGCGTTTTTGCAATGGAAAAGCGCGTGCAGTCACAGTAACGTGCAACCACACGTGCCTACATATTTTGTCAAAGAAGCAAAATGAAAGAAGGATATTTCTGCTCATAGTTTGACACAGAATTGTTGACAAACCAGCCAGCGATGACGTGGATCACCTCTGTGCTGCCAGAGCCGTGTCATAAACTCAATAAATAGGCTAATGGTAATTTAGTGTTCAACTAGCAAACCAACCTTTTTTCCATTTGGAAAATTACAGTTATTAATAGTTCTTATATAATATAATTTTTTTAATAGCCTACATAGTCTAATCTACCAATCAAACAAATCTAAAGTTTTTTTTTTTTTGCATAGGCTAATGGACCTCGCACCAAACTGAGGCTTTCATTTTACAGCTTAAAAAAACATGTATGCAAATAATGCAATATCATATGTAAACAACAAAATTGTTATATGCTATGTAGTAGCCAATACTTTACAAAAAGTCAACATAGAGCCTTTAGGTTCATTGTCTTTCATTACACGCAGCGCGCGCACATTAACCGCAAATGAGACAGGAAATAAGTCATAATCGTAATTAAAGACATAATCTTTAAACTAATGAATTCTATGAAACATGTTGACAGGGGATTTGTAATATTTAACATTAATTAATTAACATTAATTAAATGCATATTTAAAAACATGATTGGACAAACAGCCTGCCGGTTCTTAAAAAGTATTCAGTGTTTTCGTTTTGTAATTTACATTTGTCATTTAAGGAAAAGATCTAGAGCAGGATTTATTTTATTCTTTTTATTTTATTCTGTTTTTATATGCTGCTAAAACACAGCAGGTGAAGATGCTCTATTATGTTCTGATGCTGTTTGCATTTAAAATAAATAAGTATTTTAAAATGCAATATTTAATGTGTCACACAAAATATAGGCACGTCAATTATATTTTTATTAATATTTTAATATTAATCTGTTAGCGGTTAACATTCGGTTAACGAGCCAAAATTAACCGAAATGAGCAGTTTCTATAGCTCTGGTGCTAAACTAAAATCATCTTCTTTAGTAAAAAATAACAGACCTATAGGTATACATGACAGACGGCACAATCTAACTCAAAACATGCTTGCTGTGAACTAGGCTACATTATTTGAGCATTCCTTTTGATATTGTCCTTTCCTTTTTAATATTAAGATTTTTCTTTGAAATCTGCAATAGGCTATTGACATCGTTGGTAAAATAATCAGCCTTTTATTACATTTATTAATTATAATAAATTAAAGCCTGATATTTTCCTGCAGGTTTGATGCAGATTAAACTAAACCGTCTGATGCCATTTTTACTTAATAATTCCTCTCCAAATCTCGCCGTGAGTGAGACGGAGAAAGTTCAAAAGCCAAAACACAAACTGGTCTGTTTAATAAAATAATAAAAATAATAAAATATTAATATATAAAATTACAGTGAAATATTCAGTTTCAGAGTAGCCTATATTAGGCTAAATCATTTTCTGTTAATAACAATCCATATTGCGCCCGTCAGTTTCACCTTTCATTTATATAATAAACTACTGTGACCACAATGGGCCAGACTTTAAAACTATTCGAAGCAATTAAAGTATTCACCTTAGAAAATAAACTCAATCTGAAGGATGGGAGAACAAACTCATTGTAAGATTAATCTTATACGGAGCGCTGCACCTCACCTCTGCGCATGCAGCCGGCACGTGAATGAAAGCGCTTGATGCATCGGAGACAGCGCGCAGCGCTCCGGTATCTGCAGACATTTGCAAAACAGCAGCTCAAATGGAAGAAATAAGTGCGTTGAGGATCTGTCCAATGCATTATTGAGGCTTTTCTGATTAAACATTTCAGGTAGGCCTACTTTGTGTGCGAAGAGCAGGTAATAACCGTCTCCACTCCAGTATTGCAAATGCGATCTAATCTAACACACACAGCAGCGCAAACATGATGAAATAAACTCCTGCTGCAGGTCAAAATGAAACCATTTAATGCAAAACTAAATGCATATCTCCACTAATTATTTAGACTAAAAGGAACAAATAGTCTTAGAGAAAGTTTTTCCTGTTGTCAAATGCGACAAGCAGACTGAATTGTGAATGAATGGAGAATGATTGACAGGCGCAGCCGCGCAGCGGCGGGAAGGGCTGAACTGAACATGAATTTAAACACTTTAATATTCATCTGTACTTCACATTAAACTGTAGAATGGCTTCAGAACATTTCGGATATAGTGGGCCTACATGACAACGTTCTAGTGCCTTTAAATAGGCTTCATGTAGCCTATTATTTGGCTTATAAACACAGAATATAGTGCACGCACAAGATCGGATTTGGATCGGTACCAGCTGGCCGATACCCGATCCAGCAAAAATATGCGATATCGAACCGATATCCGATCCAAGTATCGGCATCGGTGCATCCCTAGTAAAAATATTAACAGTTTCCCTAATTTATGATTCACAGATGTTAATTTACAGATATGACTTGCACACTGTAAAAAAATGGTGGGTTCCACAAAATTGATTAGTGTTGGAACAACATAAAGGAATTAAGTTAACTTATTAGTTTTTTACAAAATTAAATAGATTGAACATAAAACAATTTGTTGTTCCCCCAAAGTTAAGTTGTTTCAGCTCATTTTAAATAAGTAGTTTGAACAAACACCATTTTTTGAGTTTATTATCAGACATTGATTTTTGCTTTGATGTATAATTCAACTTTAAAGGGCACCTATTTTACCCATTTTACAAGATGTAAAATAAGCCTTTGGTGTCTTCAGAATGTGTCTGTAAAGTTTCAGCTTAAAATACCCATCAGATTATTTATTATAGCCTCCAAAAGTTTGCCCATTTTGGTGTCTGAGTATACTGTAGCTGTTTTTGTAGCCTGTGGCTTTAAATGTAAATGAACTGCTTCTCCCCGCCCACCGTTCCTAAGTGCGTGTCTGCTTCTCTTCGTGCGCTATGTCAGATAAATAACACAGTGACAGAGACAGACTCGGATGAAGCTGAAATACCGTTTATTTTATATATTTGTGGTGGAGTTTATTCAAGCCTTTCTGAAATGATGAGTGTTACGACTTTAAAGTTTATCTCTAGGGGTTAAAGAGGTAACATTTGAACTCAGTTTGTGGTGAGTTGGTGGCAATATAGCAAAACGACAACCAAATAATGCAAAAAATAAGTAAATTTATTTACAAAAGTGAAAAGAAGTCAAGCAGCAAATCTCACATAAATGTCATTTGAAGTACGCAGACAAATTAGCGTTTACTGACACCATGATGCCGTGGTGATTATAGCGGTTAAGAATAACATGTATATGGCAATTTCACTGTCTTTATTACATACATGCTCCGTTTTAAAAACGTTTTAAACTTATAAAACTTATAAAAATCACAGACAGTTACAAATAACAAATATTTTAATCCCAGTTTATTTGCAAAAAATGTTCTGTGGAGATGTGTTTACATGTTATTATAGAAACATGGCACCTGTCAATCAAGCGGTGGACGGGGAAGCCTGCACTCCCACATCACATTGTGATGGGCCTCAAAATTGTAGGGATTTGGGTCCTATTGTAACGTCAGGAAAAGAGACTTGTTGGGTATATATCACTCCAATATGACTGTGGACACACTATACCTACACACAGACCTTACAAAACAAAACAGCTTACAAAAGTAGATTTTCATCATATGTGCCCTTTAACAAAGTGACTTTTATTGGCATTTTAGTAGTTTGAAACAATATATTGTATAATAAATAACATGCATTCAAGCTGGACTGTATATAAAAAAATAAGTCTGTAAATTAACAGAAACAGTATGAGGCATGGGCCGGTAAAAGATTCTTAGGTTAGATAACCTTGGATAAAAATATCACGGTTTTACGGTATTGTGATTAATTATTTGACTACTAATCATTGACTTCTACTGTCTTCATTAGTTTCAAAAACACTGATTTCATTACAATTTAAAAGAGCATTTTTGGATATTGTTCTGCTGGAGAGACTGTTACATACCTTAGAAACACAAAACTTTGTTTTAAAACCTTGACTTTTCCAAACCGCGGTATACCTTGAAAGCGCTTATCGTTCCATGCCTAAAAAGTACTAGTAGTTTAATACCAGGTTTTTGTATCATTATTTACAATACAAATCCAGAAAATATATCACTTCAAACTATTAAAAATATAAATATTTTTTTATATCAAGAGATCGAAGTCCCATAATGCAATTCAAACGCGTAACTAAACTAAAAAAATAGATCACAAAATTTGGAAACTGATAATAATAATAATAATTATAATAAATTTTTATATATACCGCCTTTAAAACTTAATTCTCAAAGCGTTTTATTAATGGATAAGTTATGGATATTTTTTACAGTGTATATGCACATGTACGATTCTTCCATCTGAGCAAAAACAGAACTATATTGTTCTTTATGAATTGAGATGATGAAGCTTATGATGCTGCGTTTCAAATAACTCCACAAACTTTCAGGCAGAAATGAGTGAACGAATTTAAAAAAGGATGTTAAATGAGAGATATTAACATTTGTTTTGTTGTGTGCCTCTTTCTGCCACACACACAATAACTTTGCCTGTGCTAATTAACAATTAGCAAAGACTCGTTGGCTAATTGTGTTATTCCTCGTAATTAAGGGGCTAATTACTAGAATGTCAATTTAGATTTAATTACTAAGTGCTTTGGTAATTCCCAGTGAGCATAAGTTACCATTTTCCGACCCTTTTCCCTGTCTGTGCTTTTGATGGGTTTTCCATACCTCGCTCCCTTTGGATAAAAAAAGGAGAGAGGGGAAATATGTAAATAAAAATAAATGAGAGAGGTGTTTGAGATTCCCGGATCTGTTATCAAGACTGTAAAGCGTAATGATTAATGAAAGGCTTTACCTCTGGGCCTCCAATTAGAGATCTTTTTTTGGGCTTGAAAAAAAGAAGAGCGCCACCAGCATTTTGCCAGCATCTGTTGAGGATATTAATCCGTGATGCTTCGTTTCCACTAATTTAGTCACATGTATACGCGAAACTTGTCCTCCCAAACTCTCCAATTGACCACTAATGGGTGCTATTGCCTTAAACATGGTCCGGTCCATGTGAAATGAGCAAATTGGCACCGTCCTACAATTCCTCCCAGCTCTCCTGTTCCTTCCGCATAACGGCTTTGATTTTCATCCTAACTGTCTGACTCCCTCAAACCGCTGCCAAAATACAATAGGACAGGGTATAATATATATAATTACACCCACTTACATTAGCCATTATGCCAGTGAAGCATTCCTTGGAAAATGACACACGACCTGTCAAGACTTCATTCACGCCATTAATAAGCATCATTAGTGTCTAGTTTGAATACCTCTCTTGCACATTGCAGTCATTTCAACATGTCATATATTTTAATTTGAGGCCAAAAATAGCTGTGTGGATATTATGCACTCTCACTGCTAGTCTTTGTGATCTCTTAATGGCCAGGAAGTTCAGAGTCTGACCTTGGATTTTTGCTCTCATTGGAATTAAAAAATATATATATATATAAAATTAAAGAGACGTGTCCTTGTTGTTGTTTATGCCTTCAGTTGTAGTGATCAAAAACCATTTGCATCATAACCGTTCGCTCACTTTTAAGAAAATGCCCTTGGGAATTGCTACTGTTAAATCGAAGAGGAAAATAAGATTTCGTAAACCCTCCCTTGAGCTGGTTCTCAACGCTGGTTCTTTCTCTCTCTTGAAATCTCTCCATCCAGCGTCTCTGTCCCCCAGAAGTGGCTCCGCTGCCCCTGATGACGAACTGATGAAAGGAAACATCTCCGTTCTGCCGAAGCGCAACCGAACCTCCCACAGGTACTGCTGCAAAATAAAGACAATAACTCATGCTTTGATCTGAGTAAGTCATTAACTTCTCTTCGCCTTGTTTACCGCCTTTGACAAAAGCAGCTTAAGGGGCTAATTAATTGTAAAAGTGGCGCACAATGGTTAATTAGCCCGGCGTCTGTTGTCAGTGATGTACCTTGGCGGACTTTTGTAAGAGGCCTCTCTGTCGTTTTCCTCGTCCCCTGGTGAGGGGTGCCATTTTTCATTTTGGGAGGGGGCTGGCATGAATGAGGCTGTCTGACATTTTGGCTGGTAAACCCGTGGGACGTCAGCATCAAGAACGCTGATGTGTCATGAACACGCAGGGCATCTGAGGTTCAGGGGTAAATGGATTCACATATGCAGTAATTGACTGGCAGTAACTGGGTTAGAAGGGCAAATGGAAGTGCTGTTTAAATGTATAGCACATTCAGCCGTGTGCTCCAGCTTTTGTTGAGAGAATAAAATGTGGGATAGATGTACTGTAATGGTGTTATGTACTGTATACATTGTTTAAGTATCTGACTGGGTAGTTGTGCGTGTTGACGTTTCCGGAGTGGAGCTTTGGTGTTGATGGTATTATCTGAAGATAATGAAACTAACTAAGATCTTCGGATGGACGATACTTTTGAACATGGGTTATCAAGAGTGGGTCACACGTATAAATTACAATTGTTGTAATAATACAAATATAACTAAATGAAATACGTGCCCATGAGGGGCAAGAAAGTAACCCCCAAAATCCCCATAGACCTAACATTGGCACAAAATGGCTGAAATCGGTATCTAGATTAGAGAGTCGTAGAAGTTTGGGGGTGGGCTCATTTTACCCAGCCTATCAAGTTGGTATTAAGTAGTGACATAACAAATTTGTAGACACTCCCAGCAACCACTTATAGCACCCCAACAACCTTATAACAACAGTAACGAGCCTTATATCAGCACATGAACATCATAGAAAGACAGGATTTTGGGTTCTTTTCAATTAGGTTGATAAAATCTAATTTGTTTTTGCCCATTAAACTGCATTACCACAAGCCAGCAACCAATTCAAATACCCTAGCGACTACATTAACACACATTTGTCTATTTCTCAGTACTTCATTGCTTTTGGGCAGTACAGTAATTCATTTTACCCCAGTGATTTGCCACGGCAAACTACATTCACATTTTCTTTAGGAAATGTACAATTCTAGTTGTTATTATTATTTTAATATTATACTTATTACTTTTGTTTAATAATAAAATGAATATAAAAAATGTCACAATTTAAAAAATAAAATTAAGATTTAAAGTTGTTTCTAAAATTTGAAGCCTACATTAATGTTACTTATTTATATTTTTAAATATTACATTTATTAAATATTTTTCATCATTAGTTCATTCTAAAAGCTAATATTAAGGAACATTATTAAAGAGTGTTACCATGAATAATTGAAATAAATATATTAATGCCTTTGCAATTAAACTGTTAATATAAAGCAATATTAAAAAATATAAAACTCGTTTTTTTCTCTTGTCCTGCAAATGATCGAAACCTCACAATTTAAACAGGCTTTAACAAGCTGAGAAATGCAAATGTAATTATGTGTGACTAAATATTGCATAAATAAAATTAACTAAACTGCTTAAATGAATAAATCAGAATTTTATTAGTCTGTTTCTTTTTCTTAATGTAATCCCTTCCCTGTGAATCAGGTATAGATACCTAAACAAAATAACAGAAAGAGCAGTTGGTGTTTACAAAATGCGTTCTGCTAGACTCCTTCAGCTCTGAATGAGTGCCAATTAAGCTGTTATGACTTATCACCTCTGTGCTCATATGCTTGTACGTCCCAGCATGCTCTTACCCTTACCCTGCCCTACACTGCATATTACTGCTTACCGCCCACTGTGGAGAGCTCATGTCTTTCATTAACCCCCAGTAAAGTGATGTTGTGTTTTGAGGAGCCATCTATAAACAGCTATTAGTACACTTTTTTACTTGGCAAGATCCAGGAAAATCTTAAGTGTGTATTTATAGATAAATACATAGAGCTATGGAAAAAAAAGAGAGCATGGAAAGTTTTTGTGAATTTGTTTAAGTAACTCGTTATTTAATGAGGTTTTTCAGATAAAATATTGTAATTTAGACTTTTTTTCTTTCAATGTTTTTAAAAACAAATGATTGTATTTGTTGTGATTTTGAAAATCAGATTTATTTTTACCAAATATGGATTTTTTAACTTTTCTGATTTAAAACATCAGTATTCTGGGTTGTCAAAAGATAAAGAAAAACTGAAAACAAGGCGCTTTAGTTTTTTTTGTCCATTTCTGATTTTATTTTGTTTTATTTTATTTTTATTTTAAATCTAGAATAAATTTGATGAATTTTAAGAACAAAACAATATAAATTGGAAATGCAGAGAATATGTTTTCATAATGTGTTTCTCCCATTCAAATTCATATTAAAGTTGCACGTAGAACGTGCAAAGTTCTTAAAAAAAAAAACTAATCAGTCTGTATTTTTCAATGGAAAGGCATGTTTTTGTGAACTGTCCTTGAATCAGCTCTGTCCATTATATTGCGCCTTAACTTGAGAACCTTAAATACGCCTCTCCCTTCCTAATTAGAAGGAAATAATAAAAATCCGTCTCCAAGACAAACACCTCATGACCTTTCAAAGCCACCCTGGAGAAGTGTATTTTCCTTTGCTTTTGAGGGTGGTTGAGACCACAATGAAAGCACAGTCATGTGGCACATGGAAATTCATTCTGCAGTCCTACATGCGGCCGTTTATTAAGCAAGAAAATAATAATAATAGGTAGATAGATTGTGTGTATTCAGTTTGTGTATTCTGTTTGCTAGTTAAAGGTTGCAGAAGGTCAGTGAAGTTTTAAATATCGCCTCGAGGGTTGCTCTGTTCCAGCTGCCATTTTGTTGAGAGTTTTAGTATTTTTCGCAGGGATTTTTCTGAGAGAGAGCTGAAAAAACAGGTTTTTATGAGTCATCTTTGATGGTTGAATTGTTTAGAAGGCTACATTTACAGTACATCTGCTACTTAGTATGTATTTTTAACAGTTGATTCAGAAACTTACTCAGCTTTTACTTAACAGCTCTAAATTCTTATTGAAATAAATATATCAGGCCTATTTTTATTCAACTTACCTTAAATGTTACTTTTACAATGATATGGAAATACAGAATATGGCAGTGGATGTTTCAGTTAAAGAAAAAGATACATACAAATCTAGAATAACATAAATAATTTTCTTACTGTGAAGTTAATGTGCAATTACAGTACATGATAATAACCAGCTCTGTGTAGTTTATTTTTTTTAATTGCATATTAATAATATTGAATATTTTTCCTTTTCGGATTTAAAGCCAAGCCTAATCCTAATAATTACATCTTAATAATTTGACACACTTTCTCAGTTCTTGGCTTAGCAATCTGACTGTAACTCAAAAGTATGACTGACTGAGAATATATATATAAATGAAAGAATGAGGGTGGGGGTTGGGATGGAGGTCTAAAAAAAATTTACATTTGAATGAGAAAAAGCTGTCGACCGCCGTTTTTTTTTTTTTTTTTTTCTCATGACATATTTCTTCCATTACAGCAAATTAAATTCATTCAATTAGGGCACTAATCTCACAGCTTTCTACACCACAGTCACATCAGCTGAGGTGTCATGACATTTCTGTTGCATTACAGTGTTTATGTTTTTGTGATTTGGAGCACCTCATTACATACGATAGATAGATAGATAGATAGATAGATAGATAGATAGATAGATAGATAGATAGATAGATAGATAGATAGATAGATAGATAGATAGATAGATAGATAGATAGATAGATAGATAGATAGATAGATAGATAGAATATTGGGCAATATTGAAAAAAAAAATCACAATATCACGTTTCATATCATTTGATATTGATAATTATTAAATATTTTTTAACAATCCATTTAGGAATATTAGGATTTTTTTATTTAACCACTTTATTTTACCAACATTACTCAGGCAAATAGTTTTAATAGACAAAAACAAAAATATTTAAACAAAATATCTCATCTCTTTATAATAAAATAAAAGTGTTAAAGAGACTTAATAAAATGTTACAAAGTGTGCACAATGGTAAAGGTAGATGAACATCTGTAAGGTGTCAATAATAATACAGTAAACCTCAAACTACAACAACACAAATTAGGATAATCAAATCTGAGCTTTCAAGTAAAGAAACTAACCATCATTATTCAAATACATATTGCAACATTACAAATTGTGAAGTTGAATGACTACATTACCCACTAGGCTAAAATATCTTTTAGATGGGGTGCTAGTGGCTGGGATGCACAACAAAAAGAAACCAAAAAGCCATTCTAGCGACATCCTTACATCCTTTTTTATCTCCTCACTGCTGCTATACGGCGCTCATTTTCAAATGTGTTGTTACTCTCAAAGGATGACAAGCGGACAAATGCTGCATCTCTGATGCAAGTTTATGAAGAAAAGTAAAAACCGCTGCAGTGTTTGGGTCCACTGTGTTTGTCTGAGGTAATTAGTCTGCTGTTATTACTGAATTGTGCAACAGGCACATTCTGAAAATGTAGTCCCATGGACGTTTCTGGAGGCCGCGAATTATGTAGCCGGAGGTACGTATGGCTTCGTTTCATTTTTTAAGCGAACGTTACGGGGCGGTATGACGCCATTCCTTTTGGCGCTTACCGGCTGACCGCTTACCTCCGTGTGAAGGCCTTTCCTGCCGCAACCAGTTTGTCCAGTTAGCTTGTCGTGTACGTCGGCGGACTTGAGACGCAGAGAGGAGTTGACCACGATGACGACCGGTTTCAAGTCCGGGGAATAGCGGTTCCAGAAATCAGGTAAGACAAAAACAGAATCCAAATATTAAAATGAACAAGTGAACAACAGGGTGAGAACGTGGTAAAATCCGAAAATGTGGTAAAAATCAGACGAGGGCTTTTCTTTTTCTGGATGGCTTTTGTAAACCGTTGGTTGGGTTTAGGGAAGGAGGAGGGTGGGTCAGTCGATTGACCGGTCGCCCAGTCAATTATTCAGTCATTCAGTCAGTCAGACAGACAGACAGACGGTCAGTTGACAGCGGCCTCTGGTGGATTTACACGAGAACAGCGCAGGCGCGAACGGCACTCGCAAGAGACATATGAGATACGAAAAAGCAAACACGGCAGCCTCTCGCGGATTCACAAAAACTGCAAAAATACATACCTCCCGGGACGTATTTTGCGGTCTCCAGAAACGTCCACGGGACAATGTTTTCAAAATGAGCCTGGGTTGGAATTGTGTATATTCCATACAAAGTGTGAAGCAGATTGGTTAGTTCTATTTGTATAAATCGTGGTGCATTCGGAAAAGTTCCTGTGTTTTTCAACTAGGTGTACCTGGAAAATGCACGCGCGTCATATGCGCGTCGCTTGCACACCATGTGCTTGTCACTCCCATCACAGTTTGATGGTATTGTGATTACTGCTCTAAAATATATTCTTTTTAAATGTCTGGCTAAAAAAGTTTAAAAAACACAGATTTCTTTACAATTTAAAACAGCATCTTTGCATATCTTTTTTGCTGGAGATATTTAGGAAGTATTTTAGGAAGCTTCATTTTTAAAAGTGAAGTAGTGCTTTGATTCATTGTTTTTCATGCAAGTATTGTCTGTAAAGCAGACGTCAGGATATGAGGAGCATTTATATTGAACTCCAAGGTCAAGGAGCTGCCGCTGATTATCTGAAATTAATCAAAGCCCTGAGGGCAGCCTGCTGTAAATAGACTTGCGAGCGCATCGGGGATTTTCACTGCGTGAAGCTGACTTCCCCGCGTCATTTTCATATTCAGTTTTGGATATTACGATCTGACAGGATCTTGATAATAAGGGTGTGAGCAAGTCACGCATCTGCCTGTCGACTGAAAATAAAATGGATGTCATCATCTTCTCTTAAAGCTTTAATCATTGGTGTAATTGAAAGAAATGCTACAGTAGGCACCACACACCACTTCTTTTGATTCAACACGTATATGACCATTCATTTGTGTGTGTGTGTGTGTGTGTGTGTGTGTGTGTGTGTGTGTGTGTGTGTGTGTGTGTGTGTGTGTGTGTGTGTGTGTGTGTGTGTGTGTGTGTGTGTGTGTGTGTGTGTGTGTGTGCGCGTGTGCAGGGGTTTCAGGAGTTAAACTGAGGGGATAAGAGGGGTCCTCCACACCGGGGGGCCGACGCACCCGCCACACGCTTCCCATCTCCTTCAGCTCTCCTCTAGTGTTGCCGTGATTGGCAGAGATGTTAAGTGCCATTTGACACCTGAGAGGGTGAAAATTTGTGCGAGTGGGCAGTAATGAATTGGAGACGTCTACGCAATTAAAATCACTGTTAATTTCTCTAGGGAGAAGGGAGGCCCCCCCTGAGCCCATGAATCACGGGACAGGAGGAGGGATGGAAAGAGTGAAGGATGAGTCACTGGCTTTCCTGGATGGAGAACAACGAAGGCCCCCACTGCACATGAAGCGTATTTGATTAAGAACTCGCTTGATTTTTGTTCTGCTTCTCATTTGGTGGAAATTACTCTACTTTGGTTATCATCCGCATTCGGATATGATTGTAGCACTTGTGTGATGTTCTAATCAGCCTTCATTGACACTGATTGAGATATGCATTGTTTCAGAGGGAAGGAAGGAACCCTGCTTTCTCGGTTATGTCGCTTCGTTTCATGCCAGATACTTTTGCTCGGTTTCTTTCCCTACAAAAGTTACAGGAAAATCCTGTCACTTTGCTTTCCTGGCAGATGATCCGGGAAATGTCAGTAACATTATAAACTGGGAAAGGTTTCAGTTCACACATTGGTGTTTTTGTTTGCACTTGGCTAGCATTACACTTTCCACATTTCCTTCGGTTTGTTCTGCTTGATTCTTTCGCAGTGACACAATGAACACGTTTTATTGTCACAGTGCTGAATACTCCACAAAAAAATCTGCAGTACAAATATCTGAACATTCCTACATCCATATACATTTACTTCAGAAGCAGAAAATAAATGTTCTTTATTAGGATTGGAGGGTTTCATGCAACATTTAAAACACATTGAATCTTTTGATTCTACATAAGTTTCTTTAGATTAATAAAATGTTCTTCGCTATAAGGCATTCAAGAATGATCTTAAGTGTAAGATATGCATAGTTTTTGCTTAAAACTAGGAAAGTTTTCTCTTTCAATATAGTTATTTTTTAATTAGTTCTTTAAAAAATGTTCTCAATTTACATTTTTCATAAAACTAGATTTAATATATAAATATATATTTTTCATATGCTGAGTTCAGTCTGGATTCATTCATCAATGTTTATAATAAAAAGCATAAAAGCAATCATGTCCCTTCAGAGGACTTGAATTAAGACAATTAATTTATGCTTTTACAACTGTTTTGAAGAGATTTGGGCGAATAGACTTTCAATGAAGCGATGATTATCTTTCAAATTTGTTGAGAGATATCTTCACTTAGGGTATATTCCAAAGATGAAATAATTTCGTATTTAGGGAATAAACAATCACAGAAATGTAATTTTGGGGTGAATTATCCATATTAATCCACTCAATTCCTTTAAATTAAAAAACGAAAGGTTCGAAACACATTTACAGCCTTGGTGGGTGTATGTTTTTGGATGCACTTGGCTAACTCTACACATTCCACATCCCTGTTCTGGTTTGTTCTCCTTGATTGGCTCGCGTTGACACAATGAACTTGTTTTACGATGCATTTGGTATTCTTTCAACCTCAATAATGTCACCCAAGCGCTGAAATTATTTATGAGGAAATGTAGAAGTGTAATTTCTGTCAGAGTTCAAGCCAATTAATAAAGCCTGTCAAAGTCTTTCCTTCCTTGACCAACAAAGTGTTCTCGGAGGAGGCCCGAATGGTGACCTTGGCGAGCCTGAGCAGCCCTGCTGCTGATCAGAGTGTCACCAGACTCGGGCGTTCTCTGACTGCCATGTGTTTAAATTGCCTCCCACTGGCATTCAAATTACAGCCCGTATCTCATCTGTTGAGATCTGGCATTACAGCGAGTCCACCATCTCCCTTCACACACACACGCCACCCAAGCACATAATGAGGCAAAGTCATCTCCTCCCGAATCCCCACTGGGTGTACCTGTGAAGTGTAAGGCCCAGATGCGCTATTTTCGGATCTCGCTCTTTTAATTTATTTCCATGATTTGGTGATAATAATAATAATTGTGCTGTAGGTGCTGCATTGAAATTAGCTGACACTTCCTCGGGCGTTATCGCTCAGCCATCGCATCCAAAAGTGCCTCTCGCGTGCCTTCACTTCTTCATCTCTCGCCGTGCGCTGACACAAAGGCTGTGGAAGCAGTTCTTCCTTCATTTTCCTCTCCCCCTTTTTCAGCTTATTCAAATCAGGTGTTTGAAAACTAACCTTGTTTGAATTGTAATGCCGCAACGGAGGGTTTACAATTTACTGATACAGCAGCATAATAGGAAGCGGAGCGGCTCTGAATTTGAAATGAATTAAATTTCTGCTTGTCTGTATTCTAATCACAATGTTACATGATAGCTTACAAGAGTGTCTTTGAGAGCGTTTCTAACTAAATAAATTTGATTTTGAAAGGGTGTGTTTGGCAGATTGGCTTCTGCATATTTTCGCCGCCAGCCAGGTGCTGTCATGGATAAAGTAGCTAGTTTATTGCGCATAATAGGATGCAAGGATTGCAAAATATACATGAATTCTATTTGACGGAGAGAGAGAAGCAATATCACAAAGACTCCCGCCTGCCTGGAGATGGCATTTACCCACCATTCAGATTGCCCATGACGCCCACACTGGGCATAGATTAATCAGTATGCTAAATAGGGAGCTAACCATGTACATGTGATGCGTTTTACCCTCATTCTGAGCTGAATAACAAATTGAATTAAAAGAAAGTTATAATGCGAAATACTTTTCTGAATAAGTTTTTGTTATTTTTGCAAAAGTACTTTTTTTCTTGTATTTCACTATTCCATGTTGTTTTGAGATATTTTCACTTAATATTGTTAACGTGTAGAAATTTCTATTAATAAAATTTGTCATTTGCCCAGTATTTATTTTGACTTTTAATTAAACAATTTAAATTTGGAACGTTATATTGAGTAGAGGAAAAAGGTGTTAAAATTACTTAGGTGTTAAAAAATAGCTCAGCAAATGAAATAGTCATTGACTAAAATATAATCAGTTATTAATATTTAAATGGTTATTTGTTTTGTATTTAATTCACACCTATCTTTTTGCTTACTTAATAGTAAGCATGTTTTCTTACATTGTCACGAATTAAGAATATAAATATTAAGCACAAGCACATACTGTACAAAAGTTTGCAACTTCCCAAGCACAACATGACATCAATAAATTTGAATTGTTCTAATGTCACTTATGGCCACTACTGTATGTCATGAATTTCAGGAATATTATTTTGAAGCCACCAGACATATTCTCAAAAATGCAATAGCATATTCTGTAGATGTCATTGCATTATTATGAATGAAACTTTTTGTGTTTCTGATTGTGTGAATTGCTAAAATGTGATTGTAATTGTTGGATGCTGGACAACGGAGATGAGGAACCACGAGCAGTTTTATTAAAACGTAGTCAGGCAGGCAATTAGGGGTGTCAAAACTAATTGTTTCTTCAGTGCACCGCGATGCAGGTGTATCAATTCGGTATCGGTTCAGTAATAATCATAACCGGTTATTATGTAGTGACGTCATTTATCTCATTTTCGCTGTCTCCATAGCTTACTATGGCGAGGGAGGCGAGCACGAGTATTTACAACGCTCCAACTACTTAACTCAGAAACTGTGCACAATTTCACTTCGTGTGTGTTTGCTGGACAGTGTTTCACTGACACTTAGAGCAGAATCCCCTATTTCACTGCGACTGAGGAAATGAGAGTACTCCCTTTCTCTCTCTCTCACTATGGCCCATTTCACCCGCTGGCGTGACTTTTCCTCTCCTCTTGGCTGTTACAACGATACTTCTGGGTACAGACACTAGTGCGTGTCTGCAGAGTTTTCTCCACCGCGTCTATCATGGATCAGCTGTGATTACCGCTGCCGTTTATCAGTGTTCATCATCGGTGAACAGCGCCAGAGCGTTAGAACCTTTCTGTTGAGCGCATGACCAATCATAGGGGTGTAAGAACGAACTTATCAGACAAGGCTCAGAAAGCGGATATTTATATTTGTTTATTTGCTATAAATGCTCATGTTGATCTGTGCTTGTACTTGAGTTTTTAAAGGTACAGTTTATATATCTGACTGTATTAAAGAGCAAAATTGTATTACAAACAGTATATAAATATAAAGATATTTATACATTTTAATACAAGAATTGTTGTGATGTGAAGAAAATATAAAACTGTGTATGAAAAGCATCGTCAATGCACCGTGATGCACCGAGATATCGAATTGAACCAAATCGATGGCATGATAATCGTAACCGAACCGTGAGACGAGTGTAGGTTCACACCTCTACAGGCAATGGTCAGACACAGGAGCAAATGGTACATACAAAAGAATCCAGAAGCATAGTCAAGTCACAGGTGAATGGTCGATGTAGGCGGCAGACAACGTAAACAAAAGATCAAGGCAAGGGTCAAAGATAGAGAGACAAAACAAGGAAAAACGCTTTGTGATGTTACAGGGTGAAAACCAACAAGACTCCGCAATGTGTGTGGCAAAGTGAGCAGTCTAAATAGTCTGAGTAATCAGTCCTTGAGCAGCTCCCAGCTGTGTGTGTAATCAATGGAGAACCGGAACAGGTGTGAGTGTGTGGTGCCTGAAGGGAGTTGTAGTTTATATGGTGGCAGAATTGTAGTCCGGGTGATAATGCACGTTTGCTAGCGATCTGCAAAGCCTAGATTGCTGGTGATCATGACAGTGATAATCCACCTTTTTATTTTTTTGTAAAAATTTTGATGAATAATCTTTGAATCTCTCATATTCGGTTAAAGTATCTTCATTTGTGTTCCAAAGATGAATGAATTTCTCGTGGGTTTGGAATTACATAAGTAGCCAAAATTAGAATTTTTAGGTGAACTAATTGATGAAGGCTATCTCTTGTTTATCTGTTTTAAAATTAAAAAGACCACTACAAAACCAATAAGGGTCCCTTCTAATTTTCAAAACTACAGAGGCAATTTAGAAAAATTGTTAAAATATAATCCAGTACCCTAATTTCACCTAAATGTGAATGTAAATCTCAAATTTGAGTGCCATTCGCACCTGCTGTTCTTGCGAAAGTCCACCAGAGGCCGCTGTCGACTTACTGAATGACTGACTAACTGACCGATCGACTGACCAATTCTCCTTCTTCCCTAGACCCAACCAATAGGGTTTTCAAAAGCACTGATTGACCCTGGACATACTGGTAACAGCGGGAAAGCCATCCCCAGAGTTAAGCAGTCAGCTGGCAAGTGCGAAAAGGAACGGCGCCATACCGCCCCGAATCGTTCGTTTTAAAGATGAAATGTAGCCATACTGACTACATAATTGTGATCTCCAGAAATGTATATAGGGCTACGTTTTCAGAATGAGTCTATGTTGGATTTTTCAGTTTAGAAACCTTGAATGTAAATATGACATGACAAATTTAATTATTAGTCTTATATGAACAGTCAGAAGTGTTATATAGTGTTGTGTTAAGGCTTTGAAACAGAAGACAATTTCAATTTATAGTACCTACAAAATGTTACTCTCTCAAGGACCATTTTTTAACCATTGCCATGTTGAGCACTAAAACTTCTCCCATTCACTTTCCTTCGAGTGCTCCTTCTCCTCTCCTCATACTATCTCAGGCTGAATCTTCATTACTAACAGCACAGAAAAGTTACAGAAGTCTTAGCAGTCAATGACTAGAGAACATTGTGTTCATCACTCCTCCATCCTCAGAAAGCCAAAATGTGGATTCTGTAGATGGTCTGCTTGAAGCCTCCAGATGTGTCCTACTTTTGTTCAGTGGTGACATGTGGTTAAATATACTTCCTGATGACCATCTCTGCTCACTTCTCCAGTTTCCCTGTCAAGGGACAGAACTCACAGACTTTACCAATGAAACTTTGTCCTCGTCCATATGTATCAGCTTGTTTTTCAGAGCAGCTGAGCTAGTAATTATCTAATGGACCTCATTATTATTAGCTGTAATTGGAGGTGGCCGTATCCTCTGAGAGAGAGAGAGAGAGAGAGAGAGAGAGAGAGAGAGAAAGAGCAATGAAATAAGCAGAAAATTGTGGGATACTCTTAACGCCCCAGGTCATTGTTTTCCATAAAGCAACCTTACATCCTTATATGATAATGGCCAAATAACCTCTTTGCAATGCAAATGATGTTCATGTATATTAGCGTGGGCACTCTGATCAATGACCAATTACTGACCTCAGAACAGTCATGTGACTACTTAACCTCGTTAATATGCAAGTGACTGGTTCACTGATGCACACTTGGTTCTTTATTACTGTGGTTATGGAGAATCATGTCTATATAACACATTTATTCAATTAAATAATCTTTTATATTACTTGGTAAAATATTATCTGAAAGTGTTTTTTTATTATAGCATATCATCACCTTAGAATTATAAGCTTCTATCTGATATTTTTGTCAAAATTGAGTTCACATATTCTTATTAAATGACAACTTATTTACATTGTGATGTTTTTTATAAGTTGTTTACATTTTAAGAAAAACAAAAAAGTAGGGCTGCACAATAATTCGATATCAATATATATCGCGATAGAATTTTTTTCAATAACGATGATATGATTTTTGAACCCATTTCCGATATTTCGATATAAATTTGCATATATATAAAAATATATATTATTATTTATATAAGATCTTATACATGTATCACTTGTCACTGAATGACATTCAGTGCTCAGCCGTCAGAAAGAGCGTGATCTGATCTCACTTACGTGATGACGAACAACACAGACACGCTGCCAGCGCTCAGCACAGCAGTTGGTTTAAGCTGCGCCGCAGAAAGTTTTAGCTACAAAATGAGTGCTCTGAATACAGATGCGAATGAACAAGCTTCCACAAGTAAGAATGCAGACAGAATAGTTGATAAGAAAGGAAAGACTAATGCAGTGGTGTAGAAGTGGTTCAGTAAAGTTAGCAACAGATTCGCATTTTCCGGATCAATAACTCATGACCGAAACATTGTTCCTACACAAATAGCACATTTTCTTAACTGTCGCAATGTATACAACCACCTACAACCTTATTTTCCTAAAAATGAGCTTTCCTACGCGCTGGACGCATTATATTGATCTCTATGCGCAGGCGACAAAGAGACCGATCCTTAGGGACCGTCTACAAAGAGCAAAACGCAAAAACCAATACTACAAAAGCTGTCAATAACTTCCCTCTTACTCATTATACTGCCATCAAACTCAGATCACACGTCACTGCTGTCCTGCTGGTTAGACTACAACACTTATTTTTCTAAAAAACTATTTTGCATATTTGTTATGAATTTTTATTATGAAAAATATTCAAGAACTGTACTGTAAATTACTGTACTCTCCCCAAATTCAGTTCACACATCACTGCTGTCCTGCTGGTTATACTACAACACTTATTTTTTTTAAAAACTATTTGCATATTTTTTATGAATTTTTGAGCTTTATTTATTTGATAGTTTATTTCACATTTCTTGTTTGTAAAGGCTAAATACAAATAAAAAGTGAACAAATTTTTTTGTACTGTTTTTATTAAAAAAAAAAAAGTTATAAGAGTCTGGAGGTATTATCGACTTTGCAAATTCACTTTGCAGACATTTGTAGGTACAGACATCCATTGTGTGCGTTCTTGGGAGTTTTTCCTTTCTTTTTAATATTGTCCATATCGATATCGGAATTATATCGTATCGACCGAAATAAAAAAATATATTGTGATATAAATTTTTGCCATATCGTCCAGCCCTACAAAAAAGATTTTATCTACAAAGTTGAACTTTAGCTTGGCTCTATTGACCTTATTCTTCATGTACGAGTGGGTGCAGCCATTTGAAACTTTTTTGTTTGAGACTTTCGGTCTCATTTACTTCCATTCATTTTTACACTGTAAAACCCAAAAAGTTAAGGTAACTCAAACTGTTTGAGGAAACTGATTGCAACAAACCATTTAAGTTCAAAATCTAATTCTATTGAGTACTGTAAACTTTATCCATTTGAGTAAACGAAGCAATTTGAGCACAGCCAATCAGCATGAGGATCAATCATAATCAGCTTTCTTTGTCATTTCCCCGGACTGCTCCATTGTTAAAAAATGTAATGTATTAAATGTGAAATATTTTTATTTGTGTATATATACAGTAGTCAGTGAAACATTTCATTCATTCATTTTCCTTTGGCTTAGCTCCTTTATTAATCTGGGGTCACCACAGCGGAATGAACCACCAATTTATCCAGCATATGTTTTACACAGCGGATACCTTTCCAGTTGCAACCCAGTACTGGGAAACATCCATACACACTCATTCTCTCTCTCTCTCTCTCACACACACACACACACACACACACACACACACACACACACACACACACACACACTCGAACCCTGTGGTTTATTTATAAACTAATTTGATTGAACACGTCTGGTCCATCATTAGCTAATACACGATGCACTAATCAGTCAATTCCTAACTCATCGTAAATAACCAGAAATTCTTACCTCAGTATCTTTGTTTTGAAGAATCCCCCCTTCCACCCATACTCCTCCTACTTTTCTAGACAGGGCAGCTCAGGGCTCAGGGCCCCGGGACAGCATGCCAAACACGCTTTAATACCAATCTAACTCTTGAAGGCCAATTTAGTTTACCCAATTCACCTATACCTCATGTCTTTGGACTGTGGGGGAAACCGAAGCACCCAGATGAAACACACGCGAACATGGGGAGAACATGCAAACTCCACACAGAAATGCCAACTGGCCTAGCTGGGAATCGAACCAGGGACCTTCTTGCTGTGAGGCGACAGTGCTAACCACTGAGCCACCGTGTCGCCCCCAGTGAAACATTTTTCAGTGTTTATTAAACTTTGTCAAACAACTCATTTGCTCATTGTCTGTTTTCTTTTAAAGTGTTTAAATTTGATATTAAGCCTCGAAGGGCAAATAATTAAACTCATGCAGTCTTAATTACAACAATAAATATGACCATATTAATTACATAAAATGAAGAGCTGCACTGGACCAAATATTTAGCACAGCCGTGTTTGCTTAATTTGAACAAGAAAAAATATTAATCCTAAATCATTAAATAAATGCTATCGAAGGCAAACAAATTTCTTTCTCAAACATAAACATATGTTATAACACCTATTTTTTTTAATTAAATTAATAAGCAGACTGATTGTATTTCTTGAAAAGGAATGCTTCAATTAATGATCTGCCATATAGAACCGTATAATTCCAAGCAGAAAATGACTTAGAAGTGAGAAATGACTTTAGAAATAGAAGGTTCTGCATCGGCATTTGCCATGATTTTATTTTTTTTACCCCAATTTGCAAATGTAAGAGAACTTTAATAATTTACATTTAGAGTACAATGAGGGTCTCTGTCATGTTAATGTATGAAAGAGAACTGTTACACACATATTGTTACACACTTTGTATCTCAAAATCATATCTCCAATATCTCAAAATCATTTAGAGCAAAGATAGAATCTTATAATTCCAAGGAGACGATATTAATGTTTCATAATACTATAATAATACTATAATAATTGTTAATTTCATTAGGTATAATTAACACTTAATAATAAAAATAAGGGGCGGCATGGTGGCGCAGTGGGTAGGGCTGTCGCCTCACAGCAAGAAGGTCACTGGTTCGAGGCATTTCTGTGTAGAGTTTGCATGTTTTTCCCATGTTCGCGTAGATTTCCTCCGGGTGCTCCGGTTTCCCCCACAAGTCCAAAGAGGTGCGTTATAGACCATGTCGAGGGATGTAAACAATAGCAACGGTCCAAATGTATTTCCTGTATTACATTTTGAATTTACATGGCTTCCAACAATCCAAAAAGCTCCACACATTGATAAATAATGTTATGGCAGCCATTTTAGCATTAAGATATGATTAAATTGCCTCTTGTTACATTTCTGAAATAGTTTGGTAACAAGAAGGAAGTGTTCATGGGCCAATGACATGGCCACATTGAAATGGTCTATAGGTGAATTGGGTTAGCTAAATTGGCTGTAGTGTATGCGTGTGAATGAGAGTATGTTTTTTTTTTTCCTGTGATGGGTTGCAGCTGGAAGGGCATCCGCTGCATAAAACATATGCTGGGTAAGTTGGCTGTTCATCCTGCTGTGGTGACCCCAGATTAATAATGGGACTAAGCCGAAAAGAAATTGAATGAATGAAAAATAAATTAATTAAGCACTTTTCATTATACCACATGTATATATTTTTAAAGAAGAACAGCCTTTAAAGAAGTGATCAAATCTTGTAGAAATCAAAAAAAATATTTGGATCAAAATGTATATGTAACTTTGCATTACCATAATTGTTCCCTAAATGACGTCAATATATATATATAAGCCTTGATACTTTCTTTTAAAGTCTCAAGCGGACATTCAAAACAACGTCCCTATCAACATGATCAAAGAAAGCTCAAAAAAAAAAAAAGGCCTAGCCAGCATTGTTTTTCTACCCGTCCCAGAGCACACATTAAAAAACATCAACCCAAAAAAAATAAAAAATAGCTTGCACGTTAGCATCAGGACTGGGACCAGTGCACTGTCGCTTTAAGATAAAATATTCTATCTTCTACATCATAATTATCTCCTTAAGGTAGAAATATTAGCATATCTTCCAATCTTATTATCTGAGAAATTGCCTCATTAAGTTGCCTGCCTCCCCTTGTGCCCACCTTGCACGCCATTGTCCATATTTCATCAGTGATCCCATAGAGCTTGGGGCTGCTCTGATTGGCAAGAGGCATATGCCGTATAACGGGTCTCTATGGGGACTCTATGGGGCCGAAATATGCTCTGTTTCTGACAGCGGGATGATCATCTTTAATTTCATGTGCCTTTTTGCTTCTCTTTAGACGGCCTACAAGCATGCGGCCTTCCTCCCGTCCTTCACGTTTGAGCATGGAGGCGATGCCAGGCTGAGAAATTTGCCCTGATGCAAACGAGGGTCGAGCCACAGAGGAGGGCGAAGTTTGGAGGTCTGGACGTTTGGGGAGGAGAGCTGATATTTTGCCTGTAGGTGTGCGAATATTCAAATGTAGCTTGTTTGGATGAGTGTCATGTTCGGTGATGTGGCCCTTTGAGGTGCTGGCACAAATTTCATGGGCACAGGACAACATTTTTGGAATGTCAGGGAATGTTGAATGAGTGTGTTGTACCAAGGGGATTTAAGAGTTTTTCATGCATTCAAGGACTTTTCTGTGTGTATAAATACATGTTCTATTATGTGTATTTTAAGAAAGATGGATTAAAATATAGCTTTTATATGCAGATAATAACACCTGTAAATAAATATAAATTATAAATAATATAAATAATATTTAAATGAAATTATTATATATATATATATATATATATATATATATATATATATATATATATATATATATATATATATATATATATATTCATTCATTTTCTTTTTTCAGCTTAGCCCCCTTATAAGGGTTCGCCATAGCGGAATGAATCACCAACTTATCCAGCATATGTTTTAAGCCGCTGATGGCCTTTCAGCTGCAACCCATTACAAACATACACTACGGACAATTTAGCTTACCCAATTCACCTATAGTGCATGCCTTTGGACTTGTGGAGGAAACCAGAGCACCCGGAGAAAACACACACGAACACGGAGAGAACATGCAAATTCCACACAGAAATGCCAACTGACCCAGCCGAGGCTCGAACCAGCGACCTTCTTGCTGTGAGGCGACAGTGCTACCCACTGTGCCACCACGCCCCCAATATATATATTATAATTTATAATATTATAAAATATTATAATGGGCAGCACTGTAATGCAGTGGGTAGCACAATCGCCTCACAGCAAAACGGTTGGGTCAGTTGGCATTTCTGTGTGGAGTTTGCATGTTCTCCATGTGTTTGCGTGGGTTTCCTCCGGGTGAACTATTAGCCCCCTATTTATTTTTTTCCCCATTTTCTGTTTAACAGAGAGAAGATTTTTTTCAACACATTTCTAAACATAATAGTTTTAATAACTCATCTCTAATAACTGATTTATTTTATCTTTGCCATGATGACAGTAAATAATATTTGACTAGATATTTTCCAAGACACTTCTATAAAGCTTAAAGTGACACTTAAAGGCTTAACTAGGTTAATTAGGGTAACTAGGCAGGTTAGGGTAATTAGGCAAGTTATTGTATAACGATGGTTTGTTCTGTAGACTACAGAAAAATATATAGCTTAAAGGGGCTAATAATTTTGACCTTAAAATGTTTTTAAAAAATGAAAAGCTGCTATTATCCTATCCAAAATAAAACAAATAAGACTTTATCCAGAAGAAAAAATATTATCAGACATACTGTAAAACATTTCCCTGCTCTGTTAAACATCATATGGGAAATATATAAAAAAGAAAAAATAATTCAAAGGGGGGCTAATAATTCTGACTTCAACTGTGTGTGTGTATGTATATATCTTATATCTATATATATATATTTCTAGACAGTCCAAAGTTTACATACAATTCATTGGTATTTTTTTAGCTTTGCTTTTAAACTATATAACTAGTTCCATCAGACCACAGGACATGTCTCCAAAAATTATTTTTTTTCCCAGTGTAATTTAGCAAATTGTAATCTGGCTTTTTTGTTGATTCTGACTTGTTAATTTCCCACACAAGAAAGCAGTGTGTTTGAGGTTTTCGTTATATACTATTCTACAATTGTGCCTCCAATTAACTCAAATGTTGTCAATTAGCCAATCAGAAACTTCCAAAACCTTGACACCATCATCTGAGCTTTTTCAGAGGCATAATAATCTTATTTTATGTAAACGTGACTTTCAAGAAAAGTTATAACAATTTCTCCAAAAATATCTCATTATTCTGCTATTAAGCATAACAGAAACAAATTTGATAATCCTAACTTAACTAAAAGAGAAAAAGTTTAGTCACATTAACATCTGACTTTTTTTTAAATGGTTATGTGCCTTTTTATACAGTGTATGTAAACTTCTGGTTTCAACTGTGTGTGTGTGTGTATATATATATATATATATATATATATATATATATATATATATATATATATATATATATATATATATATATATATATATATATATATATATATATATATATATATATATATAATTGAAAAACACAATTTTACAATTTCAGTTTTTTTTCTGTTCAAACTAAAATCTTGCGATTTAGGACATAAAATCAAAATGACATAAAATTATTCCCCTAAAAACACACAACCCTGCATTTTTTTTTCATAGGTTAAACATTTTATAAACATACTGTCATAAAATATATGACAGTACAATATATTTAATAATAAACTTATTTGATTAGATATATTTTCACACTTTTGCAAACCCCTTGTGACCCCCAGTTTAAAGCGCCCTGTGCGATATCAAAAAGGATCTGGCCCCCCCCTTCTTCACCCGCAGGTCTCTTTTCTGTCTGAGAAATAACCGTGGACAAGGGAACAAATCCCTGTTTGGAATTATAAGTTAATTGTCAAATAAGAAGGGTCCTGCAGCGTCCTAAGCCTGAATTGTACTGCTGCATACATTCGCAGAAATTATTTCAATGATTACCACCACAAATTACACATTACCTCTTTCAGATATTAATGAGATGCGCTGGAATATCTCTAACGGCTTAATCTGCAAAATTTAAGCCATGAAATGAAATCTGACACCCATGGATTCATAATAAAATAATGTCTTTTTATCCCATGCAGGCGATGGCCGAGTCTGAAGGATGTCTGGATCACATTCAGAAGAAAAGAAAAAAAAAGTGCCGATGTTGACGAGTCGCCACTTCGGTGAGTAGAAAGACATGGCTGTCACCATCTTTCACTCAAAATGAGAACGGCGATGAGATTTAATTGTGGTCCGACACTGGCATCCTCTCAAACGGATCGGATGTTAATTGAATCTATTGCTCAGTTAAATGATTTCACTACTGTGTTTTAAATGGGTAGCCTCCAGCTCCGGTAATGTTCTGCTCCACAGCGTGTTGGTAAAAGAGCGCTCATTTAAATCTAGATTGATTTGCATAATGATAATTTTGCATTCTTGCATAATGAAAAGCTCTTTTCCTTGAATTACTCAACGCAACATCTACAGCATTAAATGATCTGCTTTTATCTCAGTTTCACTTATACAGGAGAACATGTGAAGCGTCGCATTGACTCATAATGAACAGTGATTCATTTCTAATCAAATCCCTTTATTCGTGAAAACGTAAAGACAAAAATTAATGAAGCGCTTAATTCAGGAATATAGCAAAGCTCTATTCGTTATTGATATTATTATTATTTTTTTTAAAACATGGCTGTCCATCTCTGAAAAAGAACAAATAATTAAGAGCGAGTAAACAATTATTAATAATAAAGCATCAAAAGTGAGTGAGCAGTCTCTTTAATTGTGTATTGTAATTAAATGCGGAAGGCTTGAGGCTGTTGATTAACTGAAAATATATTAAGATGTTTTTGTGTCGTTGAATCATTCACTCTAATGATTTGTTAAGATTGGCTGATTCATTTAGATCATTGAATTACTGACTCAATTATTTGTTCAAAATCAGATTCAGGAACTAAATACTTCTGTGCTGTTTTGAAATGTACAATTATAATTGTTAATTGGAATTGTTTTCAATGGTCATATGAAAGAAAAGAAAAAAGACCATGTTTAAAGTCGACTAATAGTTGTTCGTTTAAGCTACAAGTTGATTAATTGAGTGCTTATGATATATACAGTGCATCCGGAAAGTATTCATAGCGCTTCACTTTTTCCACATTTTTTATGTTACAGACTTATTCCAAAATTGATTAAATTCATTTATTTCCTCAAAATTCTACACACAATACCCCATAATGACAATGTTAAACAAAAGATTTTTTGAAATTGTTGCAAATTTATTAAAAATAAAAAACCTGAAAAATCACATGTACATAAGTATTCACAGCCTTTGCTCAATACTTTGTTGATGCACCTTTGGCAGCAATTACAGCCTCAAGTCTTTTTGAATATGATACCACAAACTTGGCACATTTGTCTTTGAGAATTTTTGCCCATTCCTCTTTGCAGTATCTCTCTATCAGGTTGGATGTGAAGCGACGTGTGCAACCATTTTCAAATCTCCGTAGAGATGTTCAATAGGATTTACATCTGGGCTCTGGCTGGGCCACTCAAAGACATTCACCAAGTTGTTGTGTAGCTGCATACTTGTGTACATGTGGTTTTTCAGGTTTTTTTTATTTTTAATAGATTTGCAACAATTTAAAAAAAATCTTTTTTCACATTGTCATTATGGGGTATTGTGTGTAGAATTTTGAGGGAATAAATTAATTTAGTCCATTTTGGAATAAGGCTGTAACATACAAAATGTGGAAAAAGTGAAGCGCAATGAATACCTTCCGGATGCACTGTAATTGAATTAGTTTAGTATATGGGAGAAAACATTTTGAGAAATAATGTTATTCATGTTGTTCTACATGACAGAAAAGTACTAAACAATTCTTTAAAAGCAATTAAATTAGAAGGTGCACACATAAAACTAGCCACAGCCAGCAAATAAGAAAAAGGCAAAAACGTTGGGTTCACTCTCTCCCCAGTTTGACAACGAACATGATGTTTCCAACCCAGGCTTATTCTGAATATGTACCCCTATATACATTTCTGGAGAGTGGCAAATACAGCCCAGGAGGTACGTTATTTGCCACTGTGTATGCTTTTTGAGATCTCAAACTTCTCTCAGCAAAAGTTAGTCTAGTCTTTTGATTCTTTCTACTGATGAAGGATTGGTTGATACACTGTATGCTGAGATCTTTACCCTGAACTGCTGATCAATTCTAGCTGCAGTCTTAAACTGATTGACCAATTAGATTCTCTGCATTATCCTGTCCTCTCACGTATTTGCTTTCGCAGACAGACAGACTTTTTATGGTACTTGAATGAGTAAGTGACAATATTAAGATGAATATTCTAAAAATTATCAATCTGGAAGAAACAAAATGTATTATTTGGAATCGTTGATAGCTGTGTATGTCACAGTGTTTTTATACCTGTTCAGAATAAATGTAACTCATTAAATATTTCTAAAATAATTTTGATCTCCTTGTTATGTAGAATGTACGTGGTGATACTGAGCAGACTTTTCTCAAGATAAGATTTTTGCCAGTGACTCTCTGGATTTGTTCAGAGACCATGGTCTCTAAATAAAGTACTGTAGGTGTACAGCCACAAATAGTAACTGGTTAGACTAATCACTGCAAACGTACTTACATGTTTTATATGATAGGACATGTCCAGTCTTGACAAGGCAACCTTTTTTGGGAGTCATCCAAAATTGAAAATGACCTCATAAATTACACCCTCAAGCCATCCTTGATGTATATGACTTTCTTCTGTCAGACAAACACAGTTGGACTAGTTTTAAATGTTATCCTGGCTCTTCCATGCACATTTGGTAACACCTTACCCGAAGGGGTGTTCATAGGACTGTCATGACACCTTCATAATCATATGACATTTCATGAATATGAAGGAGATTTTAAGAGAGCTTATGACATCCTGTCTTTGTCTTTGTCATGACAACTTGGCATTTTCAAGAAAACAAAGCCTGTCAGTGTCTCTGACAACTTGACATACATAACATAACATTAACTCTTTGGCGGCCAGCAAATTTGATGACACAGAAAAGTTATTGCTAGGAATATGTGCATAGTATATATCAAAACAAAGAACCAATTTTTGCTTTAAAAACAAACAAAATATTTTTTTTTATCCTGTCTTCATACGTTCATGTCTTATCCCCTCTTCAATGCAGGTAGGTTTCATCAAAATTGCAAAATTTTTGACAAAACATTAATTTTTCATGAAGTAGTGCATTTTCAAGATATATATTGTCAGCCCTCCTGTGATTTATTTATTTTATTTTTTTTTTATTTTTCAAATATTTCCCAAATGATGTTTAACAGCACGTAATCTTTAAATTGCACTTTAATCTAAATACTAGTATATTAAAAAAAAATTCTAGTAAAATATATTTTAGATCTAGTATAATATATTATGTACGGAAGTCCTAAGAGGCCATGCATTAAAATATTTTTTCTCTCTTGTTTTGTCGTGATCACGACTTAATTATCTCGTGATCTCGACATAACAAAAACTTATGTCGTGATCACGACTTTTTTTTTTTTGCTTTAATTTATTTATTTATGTATTAATTATTATTATTAGTAGTAGTAGTAGTAGTAGTAGTAGTATAGTAGTAGTATTAGTATTAATATCTGGCAAATGTCAGGACACCGGCCTTGCGAACAGGGAGAGAATAACTGCAGACGCGCATTCGTGCAACACATTAAAGGTGTTCAGAACAGCCATAATATGAGAGCAAACGCTCGTGCTCCTGTTTAATGTACATTCATGATTATGATCATGTATATGATCATTATTTACAATAATTTGCATCAACTGTTATCATTTTAATGCAACTCTATGGCGCGTTTTTAAAGTTGTAAATAATTTGCGGAAAGGATCAAAGCAAGTGCAGGATCTTCATCATTTTCATAATTTAATTCATGCATGCAGCAACTTATTTAGTGCCATAGAGTTGCCTTAAAATGGTAACAGTTGAGGGAATATTATTGTAAATAATGGTATATAATCAAATACGTGAATATAATCATAAATGTACATTAATCATGAACACGAGCGTTTGCTCTCATATTATGGCTGTTCTGAACGCCTTTAATGTGTTGCACAAATGCGAGTCTGCAGTTGGGCTATTCTCTCCCTGTTCGCAGGGCCGGTGTAGACTCTCTGGCCAGACATTTGCC
Source organism: Danio kyathit (assembly GCA_903798195.1). Lineage (NCBI taxonomy): Eukaryota > Metazoa > Chordata > Actinopteri > Cypriniformes > Danionidae > Danio > Danio kyathit. The sequence continues at coordinate 25,799,107 of LR812529.1, read as the reverse complement.
AGATATTATTATTAATAATAATAATAATAATAATAATAATAATAAATACATAAATAAATAAAAGCAAAAAAATTCAGATTAAGATAATTAAGTCGTGATCACGACAAAACAAGAGAGAAAAAATATTTTAATGCATGGCCTCTTAGGACTTCCGTAATTATGTACTGTAATCTTGGCAAAAATATATCAGCTATTAGAAATTAGTTAATAAAAGTATTATGTTAAGAAATGTGTTTCAAAATATTCTGTCAAAGCAGGGCTGTGGGTGCACAATCATCGCTCTTTGTCCAGTCTATTTCAAAGGGAACTGATCGCACCAGTTGCACTTCCTTGCTTCACGCAAGTAAACGGGAGCGCATGCGCTTTTTAACAGACGCGCGCATCACATCACCTGTGCGCGCGAGTGATCATCCTCTCGTTCTGTATTTACCTGCTTTCTTTTGCTCGTGCTGCTTCTCGATTCTAAGATCACATTTGCACGAATATTGGGCCATGCTTATTGTCGAACCCTGCTTTTAAGAAAACTACTATTTAAAAATGATTTCCAACCAGCCAAAGAGGCTAGTGGAGTTGTCTGTCAAGCCTAGTTCACACTACAGGATTTTAAGCATCGGCAGATCGCTGTGCAGTTCACACTACATGACTTGATTTTGTGTCTTTTAATCACTGTGGTGTTCACACTACGCGACACTATGTAAATGATCCACAAGAGGGGGGTCACACACTACATGATCTGACAACATCTTGTTTGCCAACAGTTCAGTCAAGCTACCAAACCACAGCCAATGAAATTTTGAGGGAGGAGTCGTCAGAAAAAGCTGAACACTATTGGCTGCTTGTGTGCTGATTACATCACTTACAGCGTTTCAAACTTTCAAGGGAGCATTTAAAAACATCATCAGTCAGCTGATGCATCAGCGGATCAATCACTCATTTGCAAAGTTCAAGTGGAAAGATACACAGAGTGTTTTTAATTTTTGTAATTTTATAACTCTTTGAAATAAAACTAACATATCTATAACACTCTGACATTTTCTAAATATCTGTGTATGTCTTTCTAACATTGTTATTTTTTTTTAAATTACAAAACCGTAAAGAACTGAGCAATTCTATTTTAAATTACCATATTGGTTAAAACGACTGCATACATATCTGCTACTTTTCGCTGTGACTTTATATGTGCATGTATTTCTTTACCTCGCAACTTCCTGCTAAAATAAACAAAACTTTCTGATAGCAAAAACATAAATTTACTTCAGATATATTTCAAAACAGCATATTCTGTGCCGCGAAATAGCTCCTGTTTGAAAGTGAAAATGAAAGCGAGGCTCAGACCTTTGCATATTCTAGTATCTTAACTACATATTTATAGGCTGTATTACCAAAAAAGATAATATTTTTAGGGTAATGGTGTCATAAAATATGATGACAGACATTCAAAGCTTATTTTTAATATCTAAATAGAAGTTTTGAATGTATATATGATGTGAGAAAGGTCAGAATGACCAGTATGGTAATTCTAATAGTTACAGAATTCTAGTTCCACTGTTAATATAGCCTACTCTCGTGTCCGTGTTAACACAGAAAGAAGCGAGTGCATGGATGCCCATTCTGGCCAATCACAGACGTTTCTGTTCAGCTCCTGAACACACGGCCATTCAGCTCATGCTGATATGCTCTCTCATTGGCTGCAGCTCGTCACTACATCTGACCACATGTGGGGTCGAGTCGGCCGACTGCTCTGGAATATTCAGCATGCTGAATATTGGATTTCCGTCTGCGAGGTGTCGGCGACGCTTCAGCGAGCCTCTTTGACGCGTTGTTCAGTAGTTCACACATAAAGACTGCCGAGCGCCGTGCACCCGCAGATTTTTCCCCTATCACAGCCCGATCTGTTGGCGAGCTCGTTAACTTCCAGATCTGGCTCAAATCAGGCTTAAAATCCTGTAGTGTGAACTAGGCATAACTTGCCAGAGTTAAAATCTACTCGCATTTGGCGGGTGTTAATGTAAAGCCCTGTGTGTGTATATACATATATATATATATATATATATATATATATATATATATATATATATATATATATATATATATATATATATATATATATATATATACTGTATATACATATATCTGTAACTTCTTAATTATTTTTAGCATATGGATCCACCTGAGCAGACCTCTTTTTGTGTGTGTGTGGGTGTGTGTGGACTAACTGACCAATAAAAATGTGGTAAACTAACCGCCTTCTTGTCTACTTATAGACAATAAATATTGCATTCCCAGTTGCCATTTGTTTTGAAGGAATTGCTCGCTGAAAGATTGAGTTTAACTTAGTGTGTGTGTATGTGGGCAGGCGGATGAGGGCAGATGTTTTGTTCATTTGGAGCATGTGTGGGGCAGGTTGGTCGAGTCCTGATATGCTTAACAGCCAATTTACAAAGGTCAGGTCCTATGGATCAAACCGTTCAGTAAATTGCACCTTCAAACTCATAAATGAGAAACAATCATCTTGCTAAAGGTCACGGCGCTAGCACTGTGGATTACAATAATAAAGTAAGCCGCCCTGCTCTTCCACTAATTTACTCTCAAGGAACTCAGGAACATTGGCTAAAGAATGTCTTTTAGTTTCTTTTTACTTCTCTCTCTCTTTTCTGTTCTGTCTCTTTTTCTGTGTCTCTAATGCCGAGTTCAGACTGCACGATTTTCAAAGTAGTCGTGTCACAGATGCCAAATTTCCACTAGTTTTTCCTCCATTTCTTCAGTCTAAATAGACTGAAAAGGAGCACTTTTAACTTCTCCTCAACCTCCCTTTGGCCTGCAGATACCCATACTAGTGGATGCTGCTCTCTCATTAGCTGTAGGTGATCGCCGATGTTATTTTCAATCAGAACACATTTCACACGGCATGATTTGAATCACCAACAGGTCCAGATATTTAGCATGCCAAATATCTCACAGGCGTCAGCAACTCATCGGCGATTCTCTCAGATGGCGTCTTTGATAATTCACACTGATTGTTACTCACCTGAACGAGCACTGATTTGTCGTCGATTTCTCAAAACCTGTTGGCGAGTCAAAATCATGCTAAAATTATGCAGTCTAAACTCAGCATAAGCCAAATTACAAATGGATACTTTTCCTTAAAAGTGTTTGTTAGTTTTCACAACCATTGCACCAGTTGAAAAATATGATTTGCAGAAAGCTGAAATAAAAATTTTGGGATTACATTTTTTTTTTTTTTTTACTTTTTGTTCAGAATAAACATTCAAATAAAATAGAATAGTTTGTTTTTTTGCTTATTATTTTTTTGCTAAAAAGATGCCAAACTAAATTTTAAATGCGTTAGATATTTAATTTAGTTAAATATTTTCAGGCTTAAATTTAGGTTTTCAGATTATTAAAGATGCAAAACAAAGAAAGGTTATATTCAATACGTTATACAGTTGAAGTCAGAATTATTAGCCCCCTGTTTATTTTTTTCCTCGATTTCTGTTTATGGAGAGATTTTTTCAACACATTTCTAAACATAATAGTTTTAATAACTCATTTCTAATAACTGATTTCTTTTATCTTTGCCATGGTGACAGTAAATAATATTTTTCTAGATATTTTTCAAGACACTTCTATACAGCTTAAAGTGACATTTAAAGGCTTAACTTAGTTAATTAGGTTAACTAGGCAGGTTAGGGTAATTAGGCAAGTTATTGTATAACAATGGTTTGTTCTGTAAACTATCGAGGGGCTATATAGGGCTAATAATTTTGACCTTAAAATGGTTTTAAAAGATTTTGACTGTTAAACATAATTTGGGAAATATTTAAAAAACAAAAAAAAAATCAAAGGGGGGCTAATAATTCTGACTTCAGCTATATTTATATTATATTATATATCAAGTTATATATTTACAAAATTTTGATATCAATTCAATAATTTAAAATTAAACTGTAGTTTTTCTGTAGCATTTTGAAAGATGCAAAACAGGTAAATGTTAAAATGAAAAAATGAAACGTTTTACTTTTATTTTGATATTTAAAATATTGATAATAGTTTTTAAGAATTTTGTATCTTTGGTAGCTTTTTATATCTTTATTTTCCAGAAAAAAATCAATATTTGAAAGAAGTAAAAACATAATTTAAAACATCATTATAGGACTTTGAAAAGTGCAACACAAAGTTAATATCTTTAATTTGTCATACTCTATAGCTACTTTTACAAACTTGCTTCACATCTTGCGCTGTAAAAAAGTTAATTCATTATAAGCACTGATAGTAGTAAAAAGTCTGAGTCCTCTAATGTGATTTGTAATGAATCATTCCGTTTGTTCATTTCAGGTAAATTGCAGTAAGTTCACAAGTGCGTACATTTACCGCTGGACTCTGCCAAGTGTCAGATTACTTTTGACACCTCATTAGCAAGTGTCCATAAAGAGCGGCCATGACATCACCTCATCATCACCGCTGATCAAGCTGCCACTCAAATACAGGAGCCTTCATTCGCACTGGATGAAGTTTAAGTGTTAAACCAGACAAACTTTATTCTTGCTCTAAGGCGAGAAGGCTATGAAAAGGCTATTTTAGGCTTTACATGGTGTTTTTTTTTTTTCAGTCTGATGTAAAGAAAAAAAATTATAAATATTTTTTTTTTACAATTTGTGTCTGCAGATTTCAGCATATTTTTAAACACCATTTTCTCCAACACTGGATGAAGTTTAAATGTTAAACCAAACAAACTTTATTCTTGCTCTGTTTAAGTCAGAAAGGCTATTTTAGGCTTTTCATAGTGTTTTTTTTCAGTCTGATGTAAAGAAAAAATTCAATTTGTAGATTTCAACATATTTTTAAAGGCCATTTTCTTCCGCACTGAGCCAAAAATCCTAAATTCTGTAGCACTTATATAAACCAAACTTCATAGATTTATTCATTGCTATATTCTTAATACTTTTTTAATATAAAGATTTGTTAATTCAAAATATGCCTGATTTATAGAACCTCTCATTCTACAAAAAAATTTCCAAAAAATTAAATTAAATTAAATTAAACAAAAGAAAAATAAATAAATAAATAATATTTTCACAGTATGTATTGAGTTATGGAGTGATAAAAAATATGCCTGAAAAAAAGTCCACAAATAAACTGACTGAAAATCTGTAAGAATTATTTTTAATTATTGCTAAAAATTATAAATAAAATCAATACAAGAATTTTAACCCTCACTTCATCCAATTTCCAGATTTTTATTTTACAAATCTATAAATCTTAACACATATTAATGAGATGTCTCATTTGCATATTGTAACATAACATTTTAGAAAACTAAAAGGTCTGCAATTCTTAATGCAATCAAACAATTGGGGAAGTTTGCTGGAAACAAATTCATGATTTTTTTTTTAACCCTATTCACCTGCAGTGTCTTGCTTTAAGTATTGAACTGGAGGATTTTAACTCTTGCTCTGTTTAATGGTAATATGTGTCGTCATGTGCTAAAGCTGCAAAAGAGATCTTAAAAGAGCTCGTACATTAGCAGTGGTTCTCGACGTGTCCTCATGGGCGTCAAATCCCACACATCCCCGTTTCTCCTCTCCAAGTTCTGAAAGTGGGGACGGGTGAGAATAGGGACAATCTGGGGACAGACTGGCAGCCTAATTAAGCCTGGGGAAAGATGCCCGGGGTCAGCCAATTACAGCCTCATCTATATGCGTCTGTTAGGAGGGTTTCTCCAGGGAGACAGGAGGATGGGAACGCTGGATGGACAGAAGCCTAGTGTAAGGCCCGTAAACATAGTGTGTCTGGTAGTCATAGTGTTGGAGGCATGTTTAAAAGTATGATATGAGGCCTTCATTGTTTTTTTTTTTTTTTCTTGCAGTATTTCCTTTTACTTTATCACTGAGTTTGTTTTTATGTTTGTTTTTAATTAATTGATTAATTTTTTTATTACTGTAATTACTGTAATTTTTTTCACAACACTGATGATGTTTTAAACTGTTGTGGGGCCTTTTTTCCATTTAATGTTTCCACTTAAAAAATAGGTATTTTTCGTTTAATTAAAAAAACAATTAATTTGGTTGTAATTTATGTATACAGACATATATGAATTCACACGCATATGCTTGCATACACGTGTGCACATACATACACACACAAAAACACATATACAGTATGTGTGTGTGCACAAGCTCATGTATGCATGCATGTGTGTGTAAAACACATTTCTAACCTCATGCAGATTGATGGGGGCTGATCATTTCTTTGCGATGGGCTGTGGTAATGAAGGGATTAAGCCAAAGGAAGGTTGTATAACTTTTTTTTTCACCCGCAAGCTTTCACTTACTTTGATCATCTTATATTTTGGTCCCACGAATCAGAGAAGTCCTGTACCTCACTCAGGACATGCGTTAGGGCTTCCCTTACCGTAATATACCTAAAACATGAATTGCCTTGGAAACCTGTCAACGGTGGGAAAGCATTTTCTCTTGATCGACAAGTTATCTCAACAATGGCGGGGAAAAATTTAAAGGTGTCAATACTCTTCCAATTAATTTAAACATTGTCATCAATATGGAATGACATTTAATTTCATTTTAATCACAAATTATAATTAATTAAATTTGTATTTTTTTTAATGTTTTGAATTAATTAATTTATTTATTAATGTAATTAAATAATTCATTAATTTTTCACGACACTGATGATGTTTTAAACTATTGTGGGGCCTTTTTCCATTTAATGTTTTCACTTTAAATATATATGTATTTTTCATTTAATTAAAAAACAATTCATTTGGTTGCATTTTTCCTGTTTTTATTATTATTATTATTTTTTGCTCTTTTTTTTTACATTACGCTGTTTCTTTTTTATGCTGAATTTTTTTTGTTCACTCATATAAAACCACCTTCATTTATCCATTTTCTTGCTTCACCCCAATAACACAAATATCTATATACGTCATACTTTCAGTAGTCCATACTGAAAATCATACTGAACTCTGCAGGGAATTACAGTTATATTGTGTGGCTTCAGATGATTTAGAATAAAACAAGTTGTTGGACCATATTTATGGTGTATTTGCATACTTTCTGAAGCTCGCTAACTTCAATCCCCATTCATTTTAACTGCCCAAAAAAGAGCAACCTGCACATTTTTCAAAATATCTCCTTTCATGTTCTACAAATAAAAGTCATGTGGATTCAAAATGAATGAATAAAGGATAGAAATGGTCATTTGTACATGCACCGATCCTTAACGCATCAGATCTCCATACGCCAGTCCTGCAGACCGGCTCTGAAGTTTGACGTATTTGATGTACAGATCTCAGCGAGCCACGTTTTACTCCTCTGACTCAGTCCTAATGGCTCCGTCAGCGACACGCTAATGACAGATTGGACTAATCACAGCTTCCTTCCATGTGACTGAAGTCTTCTGAACTGCTGTTTTAGCAACACTAATTTCTCTGCCAATACTTTTTTCACTCTCTCCCCTCTTCCCTCGTTGTCCTTTTAAACGTACGCGAAATGATTCTGTTAGTGTATCCGCCAGCATCCTCCATTCACCTGTCAAACGACACATAATACCAAATTGCTCTCTCTTTCAGGGCCTCTGGAAGCTATTTGTACAAATGCAGCGAGCAAAAAGAGACGATTGCTTACAGTGCGCGCTCATCAGGGGGTGACATGCAGACAATAGGGTTTGCTGTGGGGTAATTGCAGCCCGTTGGGGTGTCAGTCTGGCCAACAAAAATGAGCCTCTTCTCTCTGGTGGATGGAGATCTTTGTGGACAACAGGGGGCAGTGTTGAGTCGCTGTAGTTTCTGTGCATGTTCGTGCTGTTTCGGATGATGCTGGCAGGGGTCCAGGAGGTGGACTGAGGCAGATTAATTACACTTTTTCAATTAATGTTCTAATGACGAACTGTTGTGTATTCTGCCGATAAGCATGTGTAATCTATGTGTCGAGGGGGCTGATAGGGGAGATGGTAGTATGAGAAGAAATAATATTTCATATCTGATTGGGGTGAATGGAGTTAGTCGCGTCTGTCTTGACCACTCAAGAGATGCTGACCAGTGCATCTGTTTTCAAACTGCTGGATTTTGAGTAATCGTGCTTATGAATGAGATTCTCTGTGAATGTTGTTGATGATCCAGAAAAAAAATGAGTCTTTCATTGTTCGGTTGTTAATAGACTGCATCCCCCAAAGGTCTTTAACTGAATAATAATGTATGATCTTAATATTTATGTACCATAATTGATGATATATGTAGAGTAGCATTGACGTTTAGGCTCAGATATATGAAATTTGTAAAATGATCAAATGATTATTAAAGTATTTTGTTCTGAATTTCTAAAAAATATTTTAAAAAAACTCAACAAAATTTTTAAAACCTTAATCTAAAATCAAAATGAAATGAAAAAATCTAAACAAAATTTATTAAATTTTAATATTAAAATTTATATTTTTATTAATTTCTCAGTGAATATAGTTAATATATTTTGGTGCATTTGAACAAAACAGATTTCTTAAACAGATATATTATTAAAAGAATATTTTATTTACAGAACATCTTTAGAAATAGAAAGATAATATATTTAAATTGCATGCAAAAGAAATTAAATCTAAAAAGGTATGCGCAAATTTATTATATTAAAAATATTAAATACAATTTTTAAAAAGAGAATCAAGAGAAACAAAAAATTTAAAATAATAGTTTGTAATTTATTTTTGCAATATTATGTTTGAATTTAAAGGTGTCTATTTGTATTTGAAATGTGTGTATATATATATATATATATATATATATATATATATATATATATATATATATATATATATATATATATATATATATATATATATATATATATGTATATATATATATATATATGTATATATATATATATGTATATGTGTATATTTCTATTTCTATAAGTTTAGTGACTAAAATATTGTTTTAATATATTTATATTTAATAAATCAGTTTTTTTTTTCAAATGCACCAAAATACATTGTCTATATTCAGAGAGAAATTAATAAAAATATTCATTTTCAAAACAAGGTGTTTATGGTGTGCACTTTATATATTATATTATATTATATTATATTATATTACATTACATTACATTACATTACATTACATTACATTATATACACTTGTGTCACATTTAATGAACACATATAATTTCCTTCCAAAACCAAAAACTACTACCTAACCTACTGACCCCTACTGAAATTGTCAGGAAATTACAGATATATGAAATGCATTTGTAAAATGATCAAATGATTCAAATGTTTTGAGTTTCTACAGAATATAAAAAGAAGCTAAACTCAACAAACGTACTAAAACCTTAATCTAATATCAAAATGAAATGGAAAAATCTAAACATTATTTGTGTGTGTATGTACAGTACTCAGCATAAATGAGTACACTCCGTTTTGAAAATGAATATTTTATCCATTTCTCAATGAATATACTGTAGGTAATATATTTTGGTGCATTTGAATAAAACTGATTTATTCAACAAATATAAACAGATACAAATAATGAACTGGCAGCAAATTATTTAACCGAGGCATTGGTTCATGTCTCTGATTGGTTGTGTGACTCATATCTTAATTTGAATATAAGTAAAACTGTTTGTGTGTTTTTCACACAATCATTGACAGTTATCCATCATTCTGATATTTTTGTTAAAGGAGAAAAGCTCAGGGTTGTCTCTGATTTTAAATATTTAGCTCTAAATTTAGATTCACAATTGACATTCTAAAAGCATGCCAAGAAGGTCGTTAAATATGTTCAATTTAATCTGGCCAACTTCAGGCAAATACTGTACGACCTTACTTAACTAATGAAGCAGCAAAACTTTTTATGCACTCTGATATTACATATTGTCTTACTAGTTGGTCACACACCAGTAAAACAGTTTTAAAATCAGTTGAATCACTTTATAAACAGGCACTTAAAGTATTTGATCAGAAGTCTATTAGGTATCATCATTGTGATATAATATAAAAACATTATTTATTGAGCTTTGATAATATGAAATATTTGGCTGATGCTTGTATGATTTTTTAAATGGATATGCTATGCCTCTATTATGTGAGTTTGTGACACACAAGAATAATAATGGTCGAGCAACACGATCTATTACTAGAGGAGACTGTGCTGTGCAGTTTAGAAGTACAACTTTTGCACGGTCAGTCTTCTCAGTTAGAGCCAGTCATTTCTGGAACACATTTCCTATTGATTTAAGGGGTATTACAAATTATTCAACATTTCAATACAAGTTAAAGAAGTGGCTAAAAGCAAATTAAGTTTGTAATCGTGTAATTATTTTCTCTAACTTTTTATGAAATTCTTAGTATATGTTTTTATCCTTTTGTCGTATGTAACTTTACTGTAATTGCATGTGTGATAATGTGTTTTTTGATTTTAGGTTGCCTTTTTAAAATCTGGCAGGGGGCAACAGATGAAAATTAGCCCTTGTGGCTAACTCTTGCTTATTTACAGTTTTACTGTTGATTAATGAGCATTGTCCCTGTTAAATAAATAAATAAAAAGAAAAAATATATATACATATTTATTAAAATAATATTTTTGTCTCAGAACATCTTTAGAAATAGAATGATAATATATTTAAATTGCATGCCAAAGAAAATAAATCCTAAAAAGTTACCGCAAATTTAGATGTTAGGGAAAATATTAAATACAATTTTTAAAAAGAGAATCAAGAGAAACAAAAAATATAGAAAATAGTAGTTTGTAATTTATTTTTGCAATATTTTGCTTAAATTTAAATGTATTATCTGTCTATTTCTAAGGATGTCTGGTAACAAATATATAGTTTTTTTTTTTTAAATGTGCCTAAATATATTACTTATATTCACTGAGAAATTAATACAAATATTCATTTTCAAAATGGGGTGTTTATGGTGAGCACTTTCTATATTTTATACAGTATACATCTGTCACATTAAATGAACACATATAATTTCCCTTTAAAAACAAAAAGTACTAACCTACTGACCCCAAACTATTGAAATTGTCAGGAAATTAAGTCATGCACGAAAATGATTGAGTCTCGCCGTGTTATAAATCTCAGTTAAGGTATTTAAAAATGGAAAAAGTTCTAATTACATACAGTATATGTGATGATATCAGATTTTGAATTTAAGACAGTAGCCGTAATAATAGCTTAAATTCTGGAAATTGCTTTCGAAGCCGTTAAGCTCTGTCTGTCCTCAGACAGTAAGGGAAGAAAAAAAAATCTGTTTTTAATTCCACAGACACTTAACATGAGTCTTATTCTCACTTTAGCTAATCAGAGCAAATGATTTCATTACACATAGTTTTTAAGATAATAGGAATTCAAAGTGTGTTAAATTAAAATATGCTGTCCATCCGTGTGCTTTGCAACAGTAGCAGAGGAGAATAAAATATTGGGAGTGAGGGCTGGAGCTTCTGTCCATTATTTCATCTCCATTCTATTCATGAGGGAAAGAGCGAAAGAGCAAGAGAAGAGAGAGAGACCAAAAAAGATAGAGAGATGATAAGTCCCTCACTGCCTTATGACTAAAGACCTGAATTCAACTTCCCATTAAAGTGTTAAAAAATTTAAATAATAAAAAGAGAGAGTGAAAAAAAAAAAAAACCCGAACGCACTTTTTAATTAAAAAGGATCCTAATAATCCACATCATATTATACACCGTAGATTCATCGGTCAATTTAATAACATGGAGTCTTTTGGATCTTAATATCTTTGGAAACAGGTTTCCTTCATAACTGAGGGGCTTTGTTAATTACACACAGGCCTAATGATTTTGAATATTCAGTGGCTCTCGATGTTTTGATAAATGGGCTTCCACTAAGATTTATTCCTAATTATCTCATTTGTCTTTCTCCATTACTTTTTATAGCTTAAATTTATGAAGTCATTAAGACGTTAGTGGCCCTGATAATGATTAGGAGAAAGAATTGTATGAAAGTGAATTATATGAAAATGATTATGGCTAAAGGAGTCTTTAAAATGAAGCCGGTGAGGAAGTTGTGTGGGCTTTGTTTAAAGGTGCAGGGTGCTGTTCAATCATGCAACCCCTGGCACGGCCCTCATTCGCCTGCTTGGGCGCAGGCGGAAATAACCCTGATTAAAATGTCTTTTTGTCACCGTTCGCCCCTCTTTCTCGCTCCTTCTCTTCTGATTCATCCCTTAATGTGTGCGAGTGCTGACGGTAGCAATATTCTCGCTGGGACCCGAGATGAGATCGCTCTCAAAAAAAAAAGAGGGCTATTTTTAAAATGGCCCTTTATGCTCGCACGTTTGTTTAATTTCAGCCCGTCTTTGAAGATAAAATGAAACACATAAATACAGGCCATTACATCTGCATTTGGGCTCCTTTATTATTATTACATTTTTTACTGGTTTTTCAGCTTCTAGACCCACAACCAGGCAGAAACATTGACTTTATTACTTTTTTCCTCTCTCTCTTTTTCAAACTGATTTCCACCCTTTGGTTGCTAATTAAACAATGAGGTATGTCATTTACCATGTGTCGTCTTCTCACAATGATGGTCTGACGGTTATGAAAAGCATCTGGCGATGCAAACATTGGTCATGCCTTGATTTTTATTTTTTAGGAGAATAAGCATGGTTACATCCTCCGTTGAAACTGTAAATGTCAGATGCTACTCTAAATCATTGTGAGGAAAAACAAAATGGTGGAGAGCAAATTATTCTTCATAGCTTACGCCAAAATTTACTTTTTTGTCTGTAAAGAATCCTTTAGATACTAATATGTAGTTCCTAAAGGGTTGATACCTTAAAGGTAAAGGACTCAGATGCTAATATGTAGTTGCTAAAGGGTTGATACCATAAAGGTAAAGGATCCAAATACTAATACTGTATGTAGTTCCTAAAGGGTTGATACCTTAAAGGTAAAGGATCCAGATGCTAATATTTAGTTCCTAAAGGGTTGATATCTTAAAGGTAAAGGATCCTGATACTAATATGTAGTTCCTTAAGGGTTGATACCTTAAAGGTAAAGGATTCAGATGCTAATATTTAGTTTCTAAAGGGTTGATACCTTAAAGGTAAAGGATTTAGATGCTAATATGTAGTTCCTTAAGGGTTGTTACCTTAAAGGTAAAGGATTCAGATGCTAATATTTAGTTCCTAAAGGGTTGATACCTTAAAGGTAAAGGATCCAGATGCTAATATGTAGTTCCTAAAGGGTTGATACCTTAAATCTAAAGGATTCAGATGCTAATATGTAGTTCCTAAACGGTTGATACCTTAAATCTAAAGGATTCAGATGCTAATATGTAGTTCCTAAAGGGTTGATACCTTAAAGGTAAAGGATGCAGATGCTAATATGTAGTTCCTAAAGGGTTGATACCTTAAAGGTAAAGGATCCAGATGCTAATATGTTGTTCCTAAAGGGTTGATACCTTAAAGGTAAAGGATCCAGATGCTAATACGTAGTTCCTAAAGGGTTGATACCTTAAATCTAAAGGATTCAAATGCTAATATGTAGTTCCTAAAGGGTTGATACCTTTAAGGTAAAAAATGCAGATGCTAATATGTAGTTCCTAAAGGGTTGATACCTTAAAGGTAAAGGATGCAGATGCTAACATGTAGTTCCTAAAGGGGTGATACCTAAAGGTAAAGGATCTAGATGCTAATATTTAGTTTTTAAAGGGTTGATACCTTAAAGGTAAAGGATGCAGATGCTAATATGTAGTTCCTAAAGGGTTGATACCTTAAAGGTAAAGGATCCAGATGCTAATATGTTGTTCCTAAAGGGTTGATACCTTAAAGGTAAAGGATCCAGATGCTAATACGTAGTTCCTAAAGGGTTGATACCTTAAATCTAAAGGATTCAAATGCTAATATGTAGTTCCTAAAGGGTTGATACCTTTAAGGTAAAAAATGCAGATGCTAATATGTAGTTCCTAAAGGGTTGATACCTTAAAGGTAAAGGATGCAGATGCTAACATGTAGTTCCTAAAGGGGTGATACCTAAAGGTAAAGGATCTAGATGCTAATATTTAGTTTTTAAAGGGTTGATACCTTAAAGGTAAAGGATGCAGATGCTAATATGTAGTTCCTAAAGGGTTGATACCTTAAAGGTAAAGGATCCAGATGCTAATATGTTGTTCCTAAAGGGTTGATACCTTAAAGGTAAAAAATGCAGATGCTAATATGTAGTTCCTAAAGGGTTGATACCTTAAAGGTAAAGGATGCAGATGCTAACATGTAGTTCCTAAAGGGGTGATACCTAAAGGTAAAGGATCTAGATGCTAATATTTAGTTTTTAAAGGGTTGATACCTTAAAGGTAAAGGATGCAAATGCTAATATGTAGTTCCTAAAGGGTTGATACCTTAAAGGTAAAGGATCCAGATACTAATATGTAGTTCCTAAAGGGTTGATACCTTAAAGGTAAAGGATCCAGATACTAATATGTAGTTCCTAAAAGGTTGATAGCTTAAAGGTAAAGGATCCAGATACTAAAATGTAGTTCCTAAAGGATTGAAACAAAGTATTTTCATTTATTTAATGTACATAAAAGTTATCTTAATTAAATAATCATTTATAAACTTACATTGATAGGATTTCGCTGAGGATGCCATCGTGTGGTCAGACATGGAAATGCATTCTCTCATTCAACTCACAGTGCATTATGGGGATTTTCTAGCTGTTGAGTGTACATGGACTGGACACATTATTGTGATGCATTGTGGGATTGATTGAATGCACTTCTGAATGCCTTTAAAAAAAAAAAAAATATTAACATTAGTAACACGGGATACACAAAACATTCATTTGTACTAATATTGTGTGACCTGAATACAAATGTTACATATTCATAGGGTATATGCAGAGCTTGTGTTTTTTTCCCATACTGATAAACTTCCAGTGAACGGTTAATGTGATTTTTTTTTTCCTTTTTATACGGTTCTTTTTACAGCATTGATGTTGTAATGTAATTAAAATATAATCAGTTAAATAGACTTTGGCATTCATTTAGTTGCTCAAGTGTAAAATGAGATGAAAAGCCGTTTACACACACGCGCCCATCATGATTAGCAAGCTAGCGCAGAAGTTCCATTAAATATACTGGGGTAAAATAAATGTTCATATTTTAAAGACATGGCAGGGAAAATGTAATTTAATGCAGTGCTTCTTGTACAATCTGAGACCCACTTTATATCAGATATCACTCAGTCAGTGGAGATCACTGGTTTTTAAAACCTTAAACGCACTGATTTTGTAATGGCATACAGTTCACCAAAAGCGCTTGACCCAGGTTACTGACTAAAATATTCTAAAAATAAACTACTAAAACTTATAGATATATATCCAAATTTTAATGGTGGACAGAAACGGTTAATTTACTTCTGAATGTCTACTATGGTTTCAGACACCACTACAAATGGCCGCTCTCTCAAAAAGTGCATTATTTAATGTTATGGGGTTTTTTGGAGACAGAAAAAAAAATCACCATCTGCAAATTAATTGCCGTAATTGGAAGATTCTGTTCCACCCTTGTGTTGATTTACTGTTTCTCAAATGCAAAAAAAAGTTAGAATGGATTATTAAAATGAGATGGTTTATTAAACCTTAAACTGTTTTTGATAATTAAACATAAAAAAGTTCTCATGTATAAATTTACTCAGGCTGCAAATCATTGTAAAATGATGTTCTCACATAATACAAACTGAGTTCATTTTTTTGCAGTGCTTTATTATACATTTTTGCAATTATTATTAGTATTATTATTACAACTCAATTTAAATGTAAATGCACACATATTAAACAAAATGAAAACAATATTAATTTGTTGGGTGAATTATCCCTTTAACTTACTTTTTTTTTTAGTTTTTTGAAAATATTAATTTTATTGTACATATACTTTCATGAATAATATTATTAGTAGTAGTATTACTGCAACTACATCATTTTATATGAACACACATTAAAAAAATTCAAAACTTTAAAAATTGTTGTCTGGATTACTCACACTGTAAAACGTTTCACTTGGTTAAACTTACAAAAAGATTCTTTGTTTCAACTTAAGACGTTGAGTTTTAGTTAAATATATTAGGAAATGTAACATCTTAAGTTGAAACAAAGAATCTCTTTTAGTTGAGTTGACTCACATTTTCAAGGCAGCTGGTGAACTTGATATTGTAAGTTTAACCAAGTGAAACGTTTTACAGATGTTAATTAATTAATGAATTTACTTATTTATCCATTTATTTATTTATTTTGTATATTATTTTATTGATCGTGCTAAATTTCATTATATTTTAACTAATTAAAAACTTTTTTCTGACAAATAGCTAAAACCTTGTGGTTCATAGGATAGTGGCATACAGTAAGTATAAAAACTAAATGACCCTTAATTGACATGTTGGGGCTGCACTGTGATATATAAATGTACAGTAAATATCCATAAAATATATACATATATAAATGTATCAAATGTGATCTTTAATGTATATAAAATATATATATAAGCGCGAATGAGGTGTCGTTGAATGACGTGATTTTTCAGTCCATTGAGAGGCTCTCCAGATGGGAGTCCAGCTCTAGTGTTCGCTCATGTCCTTCTCTCCCGCCCGCTTCTTTTCTCTTCTCTTCTCCACAGAGAAAGACAGATCTGAAGAGGTTGTGTAAGCCCCTGGTTAATTAATTATTTAATTATCTAATCAAGCAGATGAAGAGCATCTCCCTACACCAGTGTTAATTATGAAACAGCTGGGGCAGGCAGTGTGCTGAAGGAATACTGAAACAGGGCTTGGCAACATTTAGTTTTTCCTCTCCTCCTTTCAGTATCCGCTTGGCTGTTTCAGAGTCAGTTTTTCTCCAGCAGGGGGAGCAGTATCTCTGCTGGTGGCAGAGCAGAATGCCATAGGAGAAAGGAGAGTTGATTTGGGTAGAAAACTCCTTTAGGCTCATAGATTCTATTGCTGAGGGTTTTAGGGCTCAGATTTAGTAGAGGTTTGGATGAGCAAGTGCATTTCTGATTGCTAAATCATATGGGTTACAACTGAATGACTGTCATTATTTTAATTGCAGAACTGTTATCAAAAATGTAATTTGAAAGCATTGTTAGTCAAATAGTTTTGGTTCCCTCTGGCTTCTGTCTATGTACAGAAAATACAGCGGAAACCAAAGTTGGATGGTTAAAAACATTGCGCAATAAATCTTTTTTTGTAAATTTTGTATGTTTATTCTATTGTATTTTATGGGGCCATTTGTGAATAATGGATCCCTGTCTATGTAAGACTTTTTTATGTTATGTCTTTCAGTGCAGTAGTAGCTTTGAAGTATGAGGTTTAAATCAGGAAACTTTGCTCGTTGGTCTTCATTATTTTATTTTGTTTTATTTTACACAATCTACAGCTGCTTTTGATCAGAAATGCAATATCTCTTATTAGCCCAGCCCAGCCCAGGTCAGACCATTTGGATATAACAAAAATAATAAAACAAATAATAATAAAAAGACTGTATATAGTCTAATGTTTTGTTTTTTAAATCGAGATGACTCTAAGATGATCGGAAATTCAAGTGTTTGACACAACTTTCAACTTTAAATTTCTCCAGTCATTTTATTATACAATTTATTTTAGTCTTATTTTATATTCATTATATTACAATTATTTTATTTTATTAATTTAAATTTAAGAATTTGACTTAAAATAAATATGTATATACAGTTGAAGTCAGAATTATTAGCCCCCCTGAATTTTCAACACATTTCTAAACATAATATGTTTTATAATAGTTTTCTAATAACTGATTTATTTTATCTTTGCCATGATGACAGTAAATAATATTTTACTAGATATTTTTCAGGACACTTCTATACAGCTTAAAGTGACATTTAAAGGCTTAACTACAGTAGGTTAATTAGGTTAACTAGCAGGTTAGGGTAATTAGGCAAGTCATTGTATAATGATGGTTTGTTCTGTAGACTATCGAGAAAAAAAATATAGCTTAAAGGGGCTAATAATTTTGACCCTATAATGTTTTTTTTTTTAATTCAAACTTTCTCTAGAAGAAAATTTTTTATCAGATATCATCATCATATCATATCACATCATTTGGGAAATATTTAAAAAAGAAAGAGAAATTCAAATGGGGGCTAATAATTCTGACTTCAACTGTATATTTTGCTAGGTTTGTTTTGATCTACTTTATCATCATTTGACTCCTTAAATTAAGATTAGCACTGTTAATTTGGTATTGGCTATGGTCAACATGTGATCAAACTGTTTGCCCTTTTCAGTGTGCTTGCTGACTTTTTTAAGTCACTTTATTACATTATTTATATAAAAAAAATCTACTTTCTAAATGGAAGCAAACACTGTTTTCATGTTTGTCTATATACAAGAATACCACAACTCTGAAAATCTGTATTTAATCAAAAAAACATGATGGAACCTTGGGTTTTATCAGTAGAAAGCAAGTTCATAGATGTTCAATATGACCCCCTCCAGACATTTAAGTGACATCAACCCAAAAGTTGTGGTATTATTTTTGAATCACCCTGTATATGCAAATTAGCTGCTGCTCACCGCCCCTTTCCAGAAAAGGGCGCAGCCTTTCTTCTGCTTGTGTCTTAAACCCTCATAAGTGTAAACTTCTGATATGTTGTTTTCATAGCCAGAGCTGTTGGATCTGTTAAATGCACATGTCTTATCTCAAACATGCCACACACAAACACACACATACACAAACATGTTAACACAATGTGGTTATGTCAGTGAACCTTAACAGTGGTTAAAAAAAATATGCATATGTATTAGGGCTGCACAAAATATCGTTTCAGCATCAATATCGTAATGTGCAAGTGTGCAATATTCACATCGCAAAGTTACAATTAAACAGACAGTTCACAACATAGTGGCATCAAGTTTATTGCATTTG
Organism: Danio kyathit; assembly: GCA_903798195.1. Lineage (NCBI taxonomy): Eukaryota > Metazoa > Chordata > Actinopteri > Cypriniformes > Danionidae > Danio > Danio kyathit. The sequence continues at coordinate 25,780,182 of LR812529.1, read as the reverse complement.
TTTTTAAGGCCTGCGATTGTAAGCTTTTTTAAGGACATTTAAACCATTTGGGCACAGTAAATACAATTTTGTAGCTTAATGATTAATTGTACATTTTTTATAAATATTTACTCATTAAATCTGATACAGTGTTGTTGTTATTATTATTATTATTATTATTATTTTACTGTGATAATTTAATTTCTGTTCTTGAACTCTACAGAAAAATCATAAAGCATTGTTTATTTCAATTGTATCTTTGCTCTGTTATATTTAACTGTGCTTGTCATTTTTTATTGTATTTTCTGCACATGCGCTCACCTGCAAAATCATTCCAATCAATCTAAAATTATGAATTCTTTACAAATAGAGATACTCAAGTCATCTGGTGAAATTGTATTCATATTGCAATATACAGTTGAAGTCAGAATTATTAGCCCCCCTTTGAATTTTTTTCTCTTTTTTAAATATTTCCCAAATTATGTTTAACAGAGCCAAGAACATTTTTCAGTATGTCTGATAATATTTTTTTTCTTCTGGAGAAAATCTTATTTGTTTTATTTCGACTAGAATTAAAGCAGATTTGAACTTTTTAAACACCATTTTAAGGACAAAATTATTAGCCCCTTTAAGCCAATTTATTTTCTCCTTTGCCTACAGAACAAACCGTCATTGTACAATAACTTGCCTAATTACCCTGACCTGCCTAGTTAACCTAATTGACCTAGTTAAGCCTTTAAATGTCACTTTAAGCTGTATAGAAGTGTCTTGAAAAATACCTAGTAAAATATTATTTACTGTCATCATGGCAAAGATAAAATAAATCAGTTATTAGAAATGAGTTATTAAAACTATTATGATTAGAAATGTGTTGAAAAAATCTTCTCTCCGTTAAACAGAAAGCAGGGAAAAAAATAAACAGAGGTGCTAATAATTCAGGGGGGCTAATAATTCTTACTTCAACTGTATATCACAGTAAAACAAAATATTGCAATATAATTTTTTTCCATTATTGTACAGCCCTAATATGTATCGTTGCAACTCAAGCCGGATGAATTATTTCAGTTTAAGATATTGTGGCATGCGTTTCCTGAAGAAAAATTACAATCACAATCAAGGCATTTGAAACAGTGTGTACTGCATAACTCCTCTTGGAGTGGACTTTGGGCTTTGTACTTTATTGCTTCTTTTTTATTCACGTGTTTTTATGCTTAAACAGCAACAGTTCCAAAGTGTAAAGTGACCCCTTTATAATGCTTATGAATGTTATAAAAAAAGCTCACTGGGAAAGTGAACAGTACATATACCATAAGATGAATTCAAACCCACATCTCCCACACGAGCACCACAGCAACCCCTATATACTTCGGCCTTCACCAGTGCGTCCAGCATTATTACCTTACCATCCTCCCTTGATTTCACTTTGGAATTATCTCTTCTTCATAGTGCTTAATTAAAGCATGTGAAAAAGGATGTCAAAAATAGCCTGTCACACCGGTCAATGATTAAGACCACCCCAAGCGCTTCCCTCGCCTCCTTTTCCAGCAGCGTTTTCACCTAACAGCAGCAATGTAGTGGAATTGCCTTTAATTGCAATCATCTAGACAGGCCCTGGGTGTCCGTCTGGAAGGGAGACGCAGTTTCATGGGCTCCATACGTTGCATAAAATTAAAGGCAGAGTGGGGAATGGATAATTGGCTTGAGTCTCCTACTCTCCTCAGTCACGCAAAAGCGCCAGCGTGTGTTTCTTCGACACGCGTGCTTCACGGTCACTTCCGCTCGCAGGCCAGCACTCAGCGGGCCGAGATTAATGAGAGCTGGCTTTTCTCGCTCAGCTTTGCGTGGCCTTTGGGTTCGGAGACCCTATGTGAGGTCTGAAGAACTAATTGCTCTCAATTTAGAAATCAGCAGCGAGTTTAGTCAAATGTCTATAACTAATGGTTATTTAGTTAGTGGTGGTTAGTTGATAGCTTAACAGCTACTGTATCACACAGGACGGAACACAAACTTTATTTGTTTTTTGAAGCAGATTCTGAAGTATGTTTGTGTTTTGTGTAAGGGATTGGTCTAACACATGGAAGAAAAAAAACTCTTTCTCTTTTTCACAGATTTGAAATACGCTGAAAAAAAGTTCATTACATTTACTAAACTTTTTTAAGGTCTCACTGCATTTAAACAAGCAAAGTTGAACATTACTAAATTTAACTAGTAATTATATTCATATACTGCAATATGAATATAGTCACCAAGCTTATTATAGTTAACAAAAACGAATGAAAAAAAACAAAAACTAGAATCGAAAATGTATTTAATGTATTTTTTGTAAATGTATTTAATACGTATTGTAAGCCGTTTAGAGGTAAATCTATTTACTTCATGCTGCCAGGTGTTTGACCGTACAGCACCTCAGAGTCTGTAATCCTGATGCCATTGGCCAGATCAAGCTTGGTTCTGGTTCTCCTGTGACAAAAACAACAGCTGGACATGGCAACAGCATGGTGACAATATTAAATATGACCTGAGCAGACACTTAAAAGTGTTCATTTAACACATTTGTGCCAAATAATGGGTTTTATTTCTGTATCAGTGATCGTGAATGAATCGTTCTTTTTAAACGGATCTTCTAAGTGAACCGGTTGAACTAATTCACCAAATTGAACTGAGTAAGCGTCCCTAATAACATTAAACACTTATCCACAAACTACTTGTTTAACATGCCTGATACCCCCTTCTGACTCGAAATAAACCAATATATACTGAGTTATTCAGTTATAAGAACGGTACACTGAGATCAGATTTGAGAAACGATGAACCGATAATACTGCACATGCGGGATTCAGTGAACAGAACATGACAGCCTGCTGTGACTCAACTAAACTTGAACAACTGCAGCGTGGGTAAACTGAGGGCTTAACTGAGAGGATCTGGCAAAACTTCCGTTTATTTCGTAACAAAGTCGTAATGGAATTTAAATAAGTGAATCATGCTTCAGTTGAGTTGCAAAACCTGATTGTAAGAAACCTCTCAGATCTTTGTGATGTTTTAACTGATTGACATTATGATTGCTGACTACATATTTTTAATAAGTTGAGTCTTGGGTAGATTGTCACAAAAGATCCGGTTTGTGTTAAAGATTTGAACTTCCCATCACTACTGTGTATCTAACCTCAGAAGCAGCCTTGCACATATATTTTACTTAAGGCAGCCTGTTTGCTGTTGTATTTGAATTTGAGGATGGTAGATGGTAGTGTTCTTGTGTCAAAAAAGCCCATCTTTGGTAGAGTTTTTATTATACAATATTTTTTCTGATGATTTTGAATCTTGCACCTAACAAATATCCTAATTTACAAAAAACAGCAAACAAAACAAACTAATACTAATACTGAAACTAATATAAGCTAAACTAAAACTAAGCAATTAATAAATTAATAAAAATTAATTAATTAATTAATAAAAAGAAACTAGTAAATCTACCTCTAAAAACGAATTAAAACTGACTGAATTTGAAAACAAAAAGTCAAAACGAAATAAAAACTAAAACTAATGAAAAATCCAAAACTAAATCTTCAAAACTAAATATATAAATGCAATAATTTAAATCTAATTTAATTGTTAAAGCAGAAAAAGTTCAAATGTCTTGTGTCCAATGTCAAATGTCTAGTTCTAATGTCTTGAAACATTATTATATCTTGAAATCCTGAGATATGACTATTGCAGATTGCACATTGTAATATAGATGCTGAAGCGATATATTGTGCAGCCCTACCAGTTACCTTTAAAAAAAGTTTGTAAATTCAATGAATCTTTTTTTAGTGTACATGTAGCTTGCAAGACCACATATCGCTTCCATGTGAGACCTATCTCTAAAGCCTGTTTCACACCGCAAGCGTTTTTTTTTTTTTGGGCAGTGCGTGGCGTGAGCGTCGCTGAAGCAGCAGTGCTGCAATAGTTTCGCCGCTGGGTCTATTTTTGCCGCGCTGCTCACGTTCAATTAAAGTGACAGTGCGTTGATAATGACCAAAAACACCTTGAATGACAGTAAAAAGTAGCAATTTTACCCAATAATTGCATCGATAAAATCCACAGATGTTTAAATAGTCAATCAAATGAAGTCGATTTAGTGACTTAGATGATTAAAAATGGCAACAAATATTTATTTGGCCCCGAACTACAAAGCGACATTTAAAACAATTTTAGTATCAGTTTTGCTTAAGTTGCACACTAGTTTGACCATGTATAAATATCATTATAACTATATTGCATAAACATCATTATAACTATATTGTATAAATATTATTATAACTATAAGCCTACATCATCCTGACAATCTAAACAAAATGACATGATATCAGAAGCGATTGTCTTCTGACCGAGTGCACCTGAAAAGACATGAATGACACTCCTCAGAGCGTGAGAAGCATACAGTTCTTTAGTATCTATATAATTTGTAAAATAAAAAGTTGCAGGTTAAGGAAACAGAATAGGAGGAAGTTGCCGTGGGCCTTGTTGCAGATGAAAAGTAAAAAAAAAGTTTATTTAGAGATAGATAGGTAACGAGATTGAACTGTGCAACAGCTTGCGATGAGCGCGCGCTGCAGACTCAGTCAGTGTGAAAGGCAAACGCTTACAACAATAATTGTGCTGCTTAAAAGGATATTTCAGCCCCCCCACACCTTTTACTTACAGTATACTCTAGTTGTTCTAAACTTATACATTTCTTCTGTTGAACACAGAACAAGATATTGTAAAGAATGTTATAAAAACAGCCATCTGTAGAAGGAACAATAAATACTATGGAAGTCAATGGCAGTTTTTTTTCAACATTCTTCAAATTATCCTATTTTGTGTGCAACGGAAGGACAAAACACAGGATTAGAAGATGAGTAAGAAGGAAGATGACAGAATCTTTATCTTTAGACCTGATTAGCATGCATTTGCTGTCTTAGAACCAAATCATCCATTCAACTGATTGTGTCCAAAATTCTTGTGCAAGTTGTTTTTTGGACTGATTTTTATTTGAACAATACTTGCAATCATCAGTTGTTCAAACACAAATTCTAAATATTGTACACAAATATTACTGTAGAATATTAAAAATAGAAAACAGTAATATTAGTATGTTATTGTTTACTGTTGTGAATTTACAATTGACATTTGAGAGATACATTAAATCATTTATTAAACATTATTTTCCACTTTGACTTACTGTAGCGGCATATTTACTTGGCCCAATAGCATAAATTATACAATTATTATATTATATTATATTATATTATATTATATTATATTATATTATATTATATTATATTATATTATATTATATTATATTATATTATATTATATTATATTATATTATATTAATAGCAGTTAAAAAACTTTTAGAAATTCACCTGTTAACAGCAAAGCAAGCACTTCTATATTTGTTGTAGATCCCAACTAACACCATACAGTCTGTAAAAACAGTATATTAAATGGTTTATTGTTGTGTTGTGTAAATCAGATTGCACCTGCTGATTCTCATTTCATCTTCTCTCCCCTCGGTGTGATTGCGACTCATTTGAAGCGAAGCGACTGAATCTCTGTGTGCACAGGGAATAATCTCGGTGTCTGTCGATGCATACCTGATCTGTGTTGTCTTCATTCAGAGATTAGTGTTGTGTGGTGTCGCTTAGGGACTGTTGAGTGAGAGTGTGTGTTTATTTTGGGGAGTACAGTGGAACAGAGATCCAACAGTATTAGAACTGGAGAACATGACAGATTACATGGCTCATATTAATCTAAACCAGCACTGGATGTATCTGACAATTGGAAAATTGCAACATCGCTGTGACTGACGGTATTCAGTATTCCATGACTGTTGGAATAACATCATCTTCTCCATTTGCCTCTTGACACCTTTTGGACTACAATTTACTGGTACCATGCAAAACAAAAAGTATTGATGAAGAGTATAGAAAAAAAGTTTGGTAACACATTAGACTAATGGCCCATTAATTAATGTTAGTTAATGTATTTACTAACCTGAAGTATGAATGATCTTGTAAAGCATTTATTAATCATAGTTCAATATTAACTAATACATTATTAAAATCCAAAGTTGAGCTTGTTAACATTAATGCAACATGAGTTAACATGAACTAACGTTATTTAACTTAAATGTTAGTAAATGCATTAACTAACATTTTCTAATGGATTATTATTTAAAAGTGTGGTAACACTTTATTTTGATGGTCCATTTGAGTATTAGTAGACTGTCTGCTTATTATCTCTTGACACTGACATTTAACAGTCCTTCAACAGACATTTAACTGACTATAAGAAACTTTGCAAGTACATGTCAACTTACACTAACCCTAACCCCAACCCCAACCCTAACCCCAACCTAACAGTCTACTTATAATCTACTGAGAATTAGTTGCAATGTAACTTAAATTCAATAAACGGACCGTCAAAATAAAGTGTGACCAAAAGTGTTACCAAAAGTAGTTTTTATTGATTAAACAGTTATAATTAGTTGTAAATTGTTGTCATTTTTGCACTAGTGAATTTATCTTGATTTTAAAAGTTTTGGGTATGATTAATTTATTCATATTGGTTTGTTTAAAAAAAAAAAAAGGATAGAATGATTCACGATGACAATGTTTAACTCTGCTAGTGTGATTTATAAATAACATCTAAAAATATTATTAAAAATTAATACACACTTTAATTAATTCAATATTTTATAATAATTATTTTGTTTTCCGGGGTTTTAACCTTTATTAGATAGGACAGTTGAGAGAATTGACAGGAAAGCATGGGGAGCAGAGAGAGGGGAAGGATCGGCATAGGACCGCGAGGCGGAATCGAACTCGGGTTGCCGTAAGCACCGTAGTGCATGTGTCGACACACTAACCACTACACCACTGGCGCTGACAGTTAATGCAATATTCTAAAAGAAAAATTAAGACATAATTAATTACATTCTAGTAAGATTTTAATTACAACTGCTTTAAACAAGAAAAAAAAAATGTTTGCTAAATGATTTATTACACTTAATTCAAGATGCATTCCCTGAAAGCAAGATGATATTATGTATTTATTGTAAAATATTTTTTTTTTACTGAAAAACAAATTCAATTGCTTTTTAAAACAACAGAGTTAGTCACCCTAATGGCTATAGATTTTTTGCTAAATACTCAAATTCGATACATTTAATCCAAAATACATTTTCTGTGAATGATCCAATTTTCTTTTTTCTCCAGTAAATTTTGTATCAGTATATTTGTCTTGATTTTAAAAGTTTTAGGTTTAATTTTTATTCATTTTTGGTTTTTGTTTTGTTTCAAAAGGACAGAATGATTCCCTCTCACAGTGTTAAGTATAACTGTGCTAGTGTGACTTATAAATAACAGTAAATAATAATAATAAATCTAACAGTATTATTAAAATGAACACACATTTTAATTCAAATAATATTTTTAAAGAGAAAGACATCATTTACCTTCTAGTTAGATTTTATATACAGCTACTTTAAACAAGAAAAAAGTTTGCTAAATTTATTACACTTAATTCAAGATGCATTCCCTGAAAGCAAGACAATATTATGTATTTATTGTAAAATATATTTTTTATTAATTATAATATAAGTTAAACTGAAGAAAAATCAGTTGCTTTTTAAAGCAACAGAATTGCTCAATCTAATGGCTAAAGATTTTTTGCTAAATACTAAAATTAGATACATTTAATCCAAGATACATTTTCTGTGAATGATCAAATTATCAATTCTTTTTTCTTCTGTAATTTTTTGTAAATTTATCTTGATTTTAAAAGTTCTGGGTATGATTTGTCATTCATTTTTGTTTGTTTTAAAAGGACAGAATGATTCACTCTCACAATGTTGAGTTTAATTCTGCTAGTGTGACATAAATAACGTCTAAAAGTGAAGAGTATAGATGCAAAAACCTCTAAATGTCGTCTGAATTTTTCCTCTAAAATGAGCATTTTTATCAGGCTTCTGTGTGTATGTTCAGTAATATCACTTTTATGGAAAAGAATAAATCCCTTTCCTGGTCTTTACAGTGAAATATCTCAACATAAACAAGGAGGTTGAGAAAAATATTCATTTTCGATGGAAATATCAGATAGCACTTTTGAAGTATTATTAGAAATGAATACATTTATTTTAATTAATGTGATGTCTTTAAAGAAAAAGCAAGACATCATTATTTACTTTCTAATAAGATTTTAATTACAGCTGATTTAAACAATATATATATATATATTTAGAATAGAATAGAAGTAAATACTGTACATTTAATCCAAAATACATTTTCTGTCAATGATTCAAATCTTCTCAAGTACATTTATTGTTTTTTTTTTACTTTTTATTTGATGGAAAACAAGACACATGTAATGTTTAAGAAAATGATTGTGCGCTATTAAAACAGCATATCATTACACCAATTTAGCAAAACATGCCACTTTGCTCTTTTCTTGCGACAGCACTATTACTATCCACTGGAAACTCTACCAGACCCACCGAGATCTCACCAACGAGTGTGAAGGTGAGCATTCGTCAACCCTGTTTTTCCTCTCTTTTTACCTGTTCCTTCAAAAGGTTAACAGAGAGGACTTGGCGAGGCACTCACTGAGCGGCACAAGTGATTGCCGTATTAATTGCCTCTCGCATTTCTCCACAAGGTCACCCCTGTCCACTGGAAGATAAGACAAAGTAATTCTTCTGTACTACACCAGAGCAGCGCACATCACAGAGCCATTCAGCCTGAACCAACGAGAGCGGGGTTGAGGAGGGGGTGAGGTTTGGCACAAAGTGGCTTACCTTTCAAGAGGCTTGACATCCGCAACAATACAGACCTCATTAAAAGGTAGGGATATGCCCTCGCCGGCCAATTTAAAACCTCTGGTCAACTGCGTCGCGACTAATTTGCTATCAGCATCAGTGACGTGTCGAGCAAACAGCTAAATTATGCCAGTAAACGTAAAACACATATAGAGGCAGCCATCATATTTTGCGCATCATACAGGCTCCTATGAAGGTATACGTTTTATTAAGGATGATTTTCTGATCCGTTCGAACTCTCCATATGAGAGACAATCATGGGTCAGGGCTTCTGGCGGGGAGGTATGTGAATTATCTCTCTCCTCCAGCTCTCTGGAGCTCCTCTGTATGAGGTGAGAAAAGCCTAATTCCCACCTGACAAAGGGACAGATTGGACATGTTCTTCGCCCTGCCCTAGATAGTGCTGAATGCCATAGAGTCATTTCTAATGTGAAGTCGGACAATGGCAGTCATTACTCATTCCTCCTCTGGACAACCTTGAAGACTTTTGGCAGAGTTTTGAAAATGGGGGGATGGTGACCATCTATGTGTGGGTTGTAACTGACTACAGCTGGATATACTCTGTATGTATGTATGAATGTGCAGGACTGTACTTATTAGTCCTCCTGTTAAATTTGCATTCTTTTCCAAATATTGTTTCAAGTGATGTTTAACAGAGATTTTTTAAACTAATTTCTATTGACAATTTCTTTGGCCTTTGCCATGATGACATTTTTTTGCAAGATACTATATTCAGTTTAAAGACCAAGGGCCCTATTTTAACAATCTAGGCGCAAAGTCCAAAGTGCAGGGTGCAAAAGCAAGGGTGTGTCAGAATCCACTTTTGCTATTTTAAGGATGGAAAATTCCGCTTTGCGCCACGCCACGCCGCATGGTCTAACAGGGTTAAGCTTATTCTCTTAATGAGTTATAGGTGTGTTTTGAGAATCAACCAATCAGAGTCTCATCTACCATTCCCTTTAAGAGTCAGTTGTGTCGCGCCATAGTGCATTTGCTATATACATGGCATGGCGGTCTTTGTAAGTGCAATAACTGAGCACTTCACTAGCGAGAAAACAGTTAAACAGAGTATCTACAGCACAAGAATGAGAGAATGAGCCTCCTCATTCTTTACTTTCACTTTCACTCTCGTGGATAAGGAAACGTGTTGTACGCACAGACGTCCATTAGACTATACATAATTAATTTTGTTTGTTATGCGCAAAGATTTGTTTCAAAACAAATTCTAAATTCAATTCTAATTTCCAGCAAACGAATAAATGAACAATAATAATGAAGTGTGGTCAAAAAATTTAAATAAAAAAGTTATTTCCAAACACACATGCTATGCCCCATATGGTCTAAAAGCTGACAGGTGAGCAAATCTAAGCTTGTTTTTAATAAAACAAATATAAATATGCATATAATAAATAAAACTACTAATAATAATAACATTATACAAAAGCAATTTGTCATTAATAAACTGAAAAAGCCCCCCGAGATGAAGGCATGAAAACTGTAGTTTATATTTATGTAGGCTAGAAAGTAATAATTTTTGTAATATTTTAATCCTTTAATTCTTTTTTATTTGTAAAGATATTTGTGTATTGCTCTACATCCTGTGTGTATTAAGCAATGTTTAAGTGAGGCGCACAACTAACGTGCTCTGCGCTGGACTTTAGACCTCCTCTTAGCTGGTCTATTAAACAGTCTATTCTAGTTTCTCAAAATAGCAATGCGCCTCAACACACCTCCTTTTTTAGACCAGAACGCCCTTGGGCGCACATATGAGCGCAAATGCATTTGCTATTTAAACAGCGTGGTGCAAAACGTCAAAATTACTCTTGTGTCGAGCTGAAACTAGCAAACAACAAATGCGCCGCATTGCGCCGGGTGTATGATAGGGCCCCAAGGCTTAACTAGATTAATTGGGAAGTCAATGGACAATAGGCTAATAATATAGACCTTATCAGTTTTAATAAAAACAAATTTTTATTATTCCAGCCAAACTTAAATAAATAACTCTTTCTCCGGAAGAAAAATGTAATAGGAAATACTGTGGCTAAAATATTTGTCTGCATGTACAGATGTTAACACTTCAATATGTTCCCTCCACTGTCGTGCATGCCGTCGATGCAGTGGTAGTAAATGCGCCTGCAGCTTTCGACCGCTGGGTGGCGCTTTAACCATAGACTTCGACTTCGGTGAGAAGCATTATATTAGGCAAATAAAAGAATGGAGTTCTTTAGCCTTTTTAATGCCCTATTAAATTTTGTTGGGGTAAAAAGAACGTTCGATTTCTAAATTCTTTAGTTTTATTTAGAATATGAAAAAAATCTCAAAATATGCAAACAATTAAATAAATTAAACACAGATTGTAATGGCATTCGTTAAAACAACACAGGACAAGACACGTTTAATAAAAGCTAATCAAATGTCTCTCATTCTGAAAGAATAAATGTTTTATAACAGAAAAGGGCTTATTGCTCACGTTGTAACCGTTTTCAATGTCTGTCTAATTTGTTTCACTGCAGGCTACAATGTTATGCATACAAGATTGACATTAAATACTGAAACAACTTCCTTCATATTTGACCATACAGATTTTTTTTAAATAATATAAAATTTTCAATCAATTTAGATGAGAATAGCAATAATCCAAAATACTCAAGCGCAGATAAATCGTTTTTAAAAGTGTACGATCGATCTACAAAAACAACCCTGGAGTTTTCAAACTAGGCTAGATGCTGTAGAGTTTTCAAGTGTATAATAACATTAAATTGTTAAAGTATGACAATATACTGTATAGGCTATACCTGCTTTAGGCTATATTTTGCTTTGACGCTTTTAAAAACATACAGTATGGTGCGATTTAAATATTTGCTTAAATTAATTTTAACTAAATACTCTGTTCCTAAAGGTATATCAATTGGTTATGTATACGAAAAGTTTAGATAAAAAACTGTGGGCTTCGTGGTGTGCTAAGAGCCCTGTGGTCTGAGCATTGACACAGAGCACGCTGCACTTCAAGCTTCCAATGTGTGTTTGAATCCCGCTTCAGGAACTGCTTGAAATCATCTGGTCTCAGTATGTATGCATGTATTTGTATTTTACATCTCTCCTACAATAGCAGTATTGACCTCATTTATCATTTTGAATAGTTCATTATCCTCAGGGCGGCACGGTGGCTCACTGGTTAGCACTGTCGCCTCACAGCAAGAAAATCACTGGTTTGGGTCCCGGCTGGACTAGTTGGCATTTCTGTGTGGAGTTCTCCCGTGTTCGAATGGGTGTCCTCCGGGTGCTCCGGTTTCCCCCACAGTCCAAAGACATGCATTATAGGTGAATTGAATAAACTGAAACTGTCTGTAGTGTATGAGTGTGTGTGAATGAGTGTGTATGGGTGTTTCCCAATACTGGGTTGAAGGTGAAAGGGAATCCGCTGCGTAAAACATATGCTGGAATAGCTAGTGATTCATTTCGCTGTGGCGACTTCTGAAATAGGGACTAAGCCAAAGGAAAACTAATGAATGAATGATTATCCTCAACTACATCATACATGGTTTATTTTATTAATGGGCTTTTTTTGCATTGTTCTCTGACATACACTAATATATGTTACATAAAAAACATTATCAGTTAGAAGTAATGGGCTATATTCTGTCTGTACCCCTTCTGTGTATTTCACAGGATGCTGCTATGCTTTAGGAAAGAAAAAAGAAAAAAAAACTAAATTTACAGTGTTCATATCGAGCTATCTGCAATAACAGACTAATCAAAAGTGATCATTTAATAAAATAGTTACTTATGTTACTTGTTAACTACACGTATAGACACTTCGGAGTGGATATAGCTAGTAATGTATTGCCTAAATCAGGGGTGTCCAAACTCGGTTCTCGATGGCCGGTGTCCTGCATAGTTTAGCTCCAACTTCCTCCAACACACCTGCCTGGAAGTCTAGTATACCTAGAAAAAGCTTGATTAGCTGGTTCACTAAAATATGCAAGACACCGGCCCTCCAGGACCGAGTTTGGACACCACTGGCCTAAATGTTTTCTTTTGTTTTCTTTGTTAAAGTCACACATTGGACAAGAAGTGAGTGACATACAGAAATATCATATTGCCACCAGACACATGACTAATGAAAAAACAGAAAGAAATCGTTTATACAGTGTAACTCATATAGGAGTGAAAATCCTAAAAATGCTAAAAAAAAACTGTGTAGCCTGAACCTGACATTTGATACTGCATATTACTTAGGCTGTTTAAAATATGTAATGCTATATAAGGTGATTCACTGACTTGGAATATATATATATATATATATATATATATATATATATATAATATATATATATATATATATATATATATATATATATATATATATATATATATATATATATATATGCCACATGATAGCCATTGTAAAGTAGAGCCAAAAGTCTGAAATTCCTCTTAGTCCTCATATGGCCCTACAAGATGAATAGTTCTTCCCATGTGTGTGCGTTTCCCGAAATCCAGCTTATTATAAGCAAGCAAGCTTTATGAGATCAGTTTACAGACAGAATATAAACTGTTCTGTAGTAAACTTCCTTGAGGAATAGTAGCTTAAGAGGACAGATAGTTAAGATTAAACACTGAAGTCTATTCTTTAGTAAATGCTTCAATTCAATGTTGTTTGTTTACGTTGTCATGTTTAGACAGTTTGGCAGCTTTTTTACTGTGGCTTTCAGAGTTTTTTTTTGCTGAATCATTTTTGAGTTGTGGTTTGCTTCAGTGATTTACAATTAAGGAAAATAAAACAAAATACAGTATGTAGAAAATATATTTACATAACACAATTGCTCATTGTGTATAAAACAATCAATTTGAATAGTTAAAATTATAGATCGGAAAGCAAAGCAAAACAACTAAAACAGATTTCAATCTGAAATGAAAGTTTACTCACTCTTCGCTTGTTCTAAACCCTGTTTGTTTGCCCTTGTGAAGACATTTTAAAGAAAGTCGATAAGCTGATACTTGATTGTAAACAGACATCCATAGTAGAGCTTAGATTGGGCCCAAAAAAATTTACCCTGACCCTACTCGAGCCCATAAACCTTGTGTTCGAGACTGACCTGGGGCCTGTTTCAGAAAGGAGGTTAAGTGAAAACCCTATTTTAACCCTGAAATGAGAGAAACTCTGGGTTTTCCGTTTCAAAATGGCAGGTTTGTCAAACTCGAGAAAGCAGGGTAAGTCAAGCCTGTTTCTGAAAGAGTGGTAACTATAACTCAGAGTCAGTTACCGTGGTAACTTACTCTGTGAACCTAACCTGGTCAGGAGCAGGTTTTAATCTCTAAACTCTGAGTTTCTGTCGGTCTGCTCCACTTTTTTAAAGCGGTATTTCTCACCTTAGACTTACGTTTCCACACACCTATTTTAATGTGCATTTTGGATATGCGCATAAAAAATTGGTTGATGGAAACACCAAGATGCTAATAACTTTTGAAAATAGGCATAATAAACATATGCGCATAACTGAGTAGGAGAAACTTTTTATTCGATAAGAAAAGATGCGCGTAAACTAAGATGGAAACACTTTTACTGAACAAATTCCAGTATACGCATTAAAAAATGTTTGTTATAAGAGATCATATGATGATGAAAATGTGTGTGAATGGACAAACCAACAGGCTGAGCACATTGTAAAACATCTGAAATGTTGTTTTGGTCATTCTAAAACGCCTTAACCGTGTCAGTATTATTATATTATTAATTACCTTCAAAGAGTCTGCAGCGTGTCAAGAGCGTCTGTTCTCTGCATCTCATGCGCGTCTCAAACGCCATTTAGTCATTTATTAAATAAAGAACATGTTCACGTAGCTTCTTCTACCGCAGTAAATTCACTTTTTACTGTTGATATTTAGCAGTTAATCAGGAAGTGACAATTTTGTTCTCTTTGACTGGTTGGATGGAAACGCTATTTTATTCGCACATCTTTTATGCGATAATCCAGTTTTGCACATAAATTTAATTCGCATTTTTGTATGGAAACATATATACATTTCAGTTACACAAAGAACAAAGTCACGTACGAGAATAGCTTGTCCTTTTTTAATAATTAATAAGCTTAAATTCACTGACCTACTAACTAGATTAATGGGATTATTACTCCTTCTAAAAACTATTTTTTTTTGTTCTGCTTACATTATAAATGTCATATCATTCTCTACCACTCGAACTATAAAAAAGGCAGACACACAAGTGCACTTAAATCTGTTAAAACTGATCAATGTGTGCAAAAGTGGGAACCTTAAATTAAACATTTCCACTAAATATTAAGCTACGGTTATATGCATTCTTGTTTTGTCAAATTTGTTGTAGAAATGCACTAGCCTATTTTATGTAATTTAATACAATTACATCTGAAATAACTTTAAAATTATGGCCAATAAACGTAACACATTACATTACTTTTTTAATATAATTATTTATTTAAATACTTTAAATGTAAACTTGTGCATTAACTTGAGCAGCTATGTCTTCCCACGCTAACTGTCTCTGTTTCACTGATGCAGTGGTGTTGCTGTTTTAAATATATGCTCATATTTGCTATAACTTTGCATGAGCACATCAAGTTCAGCTGGAGAACTCGTAGTATCTGCGCTCCATTGATAATGCCTTTTTATAGTTGTGGTGTGCGCGCTTAACTCCGAGTTGGTCTACTCAAAGTTGATTGACCCAACCCAGATCAGCTATTCTGAAACCGAAAACTCTGAGTTTTTAATCTCTCGGTAAATCAACTCAGAGTTCAAGTTTAAACTCCGAGTTGATTGAACCTCCTTACTGAAAAAGGCCCCTGGTCCATTAACTGTAATTATGAGCCCAAGCACGATATTTTTTAATATGTGGTCTGTTATAATAGACATTCTCAATACAGGGTTCATATGGTCATGAAAAACCTGGAAAAGTCATGGAATTTTGACATGGCATTTTTCAGGCCTGGAAAAGTTTTGAAAAATCTGAAAAACCCACAAAGTTTTGGAAAAGTCATGGAAATTAGTTTAAGAAATATCTACAGGGAGTGCAGAATTATTAGGCAAGTTGTATTTTTGAGGATTAATTTTATTATTGAACAACAACCATGTTCTCAACGAACCCAAAAAACTCATTAATATCAAAGCTGAATATTTTTGGAAGTAGTTTTTAGTTTGTTTTTAGTTTTAGCTATTTTAGGAGGATATCTGTGTGTGCAGGTGACTATTACTGTGCATAATTATTAGGCAACTTAACAAAAAACAAATATATACCCATTTCAATTATTTATTTTCACCAGTGAAACCAATATAACATCTCAACATTCACAAATATACATTTCTGACATTCAAAAACAAAACAAAAACAAATCAGTGACCAATATAGCCACCTTTCTTTGCAAGGACACTCAAAAGCCTGCCATCCATGGTGAAAGGATCAAAACACTGACAGAATTCATCAACATTGCGTGCAGCAGCAACCACAGCCTCCCAGACACTGTAAATCTCACATCAAGCCTCCTTGTAAATCTCACATTTAATGATGGACCACAGGTTCTCTATGGGGTTCAGACAGATGAACAAGGAAGCCATGTCAATTATTTTTCTTCTTTTAGACCCTTTCTTGCCAGCCAAGCTGTGGAGTACTTGGACGCATGTGATGGAGCATTGTCCTGCATGAAAATCATGTTTTTCTTGAAGGATGCAGACTTCTTCCTGTACCACTGCTTGAAGGTGTCTTCCAGAAACTGGCAGTAGGACTGGGAGTTGAGCTTGACTCCATCCTCAACCCGAAAAGGCCCCACAAGCTCATCTTTGATGATACCAGCCCAAACCAGTACTCCACCTCCACCTTGCTGACATCTGAATCGGACTGGAGCTCTCTGCCCTTTACCGATCCAGCCACGGGCCCATCAAGACTCACTCTCATTTCATCAGTCCATAAAACCTTAGAAAAATCAGTCTTGAGATATTTCTTGGCCCAGTATTGACGTTTCAGCTTGTGTGTCTTGTTCAGTGGTGGTCGTTTTTCAGCCTTTCTTACCTTGGCCATGTCTCTGAGTATTACACTCCTTGTGCTTTTGGGCACTTCAGTGATGTTGCAGCTCTGAAATATGGCAAAACTGGTGGCAAGTGGCATCTTGACATCTTGGCAGCTGCATGCTTGACTTTTCTCAGTTCATGGGCAGTTATTTTGCGCCTTGGTTTTTCCACACGTTCTTGCAACCCTGTTGACTATTTTGAATGAAACGCTTGATTGTTCGATGATCATGCTTCAGAAGCTTGGCAATTTTAAGAGTGCTGCATCCCTCTGAAGGTAGCTCACTATTTTTGACTTTTCGGAGCCTGTTAAGTCCTTCTTTTGACCCATTATGCCAAAGGAAGTTGCCTAATAATTATGCACACCTGATATAGGGTGTTGATGTCATTAGACCACACCCCTTCTCATTACAGAGATGCACATCACCTAATATGCTTAATTGGTAGTAGGCTTTCGAGCCTATACAGCTTGGAGTAAGACAACATGCATAAAGAGGATGATGTGGTCAAAATACTCATTTGCCTAATAATTCTGCACTGCCTGTATATACTTAAATATGGGTTAGTTGTCTTTACCTCTTTTCTGTCCATGGCCAAACACATGCTCTCACGTTATTAGTGCTGTGTGAGCATTATCTAAATACATTTTACATAGATAGAAAGATTTGTTTAAACTAAATAGATTGTTGCATGTTTTATGATATGCTGTAATAACTTTGAACGTGCATTGTTCTTCTTATTATTTACCACGTATAAGTAAACATGAAACATTAGGTCATGAAAATTTATTTGAAAGTCCTGGAAAAGTTATGGAAAAGTCATTGAATTTTAGTAGTAAAAATGTGTATGAACCCTGTCAATAGAAATTAGTTTAGATTCATCTTAATGAATAAAGCAACAAGGACGAAGCATGTAAACTGCATTGTTTGTTTATTCAGAATGGATCGCAAATGGATCTGAATGAAGAAACGTAGCTTTAAAAAATGTGAACAATGATAAACACAGAAAATGAATAAGAATGAACTTTCGATGGCTTAGGAGTAGGCCTACTTTAATATACTGTATTACAACAAAGTTTTAGAATATTTTTAAACAAGATAAATATTTTAAAGCCTATTATAAAACCTGGTGCAAAACCACTTAATGACCCTAAAACTTGATTTTTAGCAACGATCTAAAACATGCAAAATGAACAACAAAGAACTTTGGATGGCCTAGGCTATAGGCATATGACTATACATTTACTTGTGTAAATCTGTGTAAATTCATATTTATTCAGTTTTTAAATTATTTTCAGTAATATTATTGACAAATAAAAAAATGTTTATATGATTTATTCACAATACAGTTTGTAAAGTAATATTTTCTTCTTTTAGTAAATATATTATATGAGAGACTTGCTTTGTTTACTAAAAAAAAGTGGGTTTATTTGGATTTACATTGTAAACATTAAATAAAAGTTAAAACTGTATTATTTTTTATTTCATGTAAAATTGAATTGTAATTCATTGAAGTCAGAATTATTAGCCCCTCTGAATTATTAGCCCAACCCCCCCATTTATCCCCCCCCCCCATTTCTGTTTAATGGAGAGATTTTTTCAACACATTTTTGAACATAATAGTTTTAATAACTAATTTCTAATAACTGATTTATTTTATCTTTGCCATGATGACAGTAAAAAATATTTTACTAGATATTTTTCAAGACACTTCTATACAGCCTAAAGTGACATTTAAAGGCTTAACTAGGGTAATTAGGTTAACTAGGCAGGTCAGGGTAATTAGCCAAGTTATGGTGTAACAATGGTTTTTTCGGGAGACTATCGAAAAAAAATATAGCTTAAAGGGGCTAATAATTTTAACCTTAAAATAGTTTATAAATTTTTTTAAACTGCTTTAATTCTAGTCGAAATAAAACAAGACTTTTTCCAGAAGAAAAAAATATTATCAGACATACTGTGAATATTTCCTTGCTCTGTTAAACATTATTTGGGAAATATTTAAAAAAGGGAAAAAAATGTAAAGGGGGGCTAATAATTCAAAATTCAACTGTAAATCTGCAGGTTCTTTTTTTTTTTTTTTTTTTTTTTTTAACAAAACTCAGAAAGCGCAGAAATAGCTAAAAATGTCCGCATATTCTGTCTGGTGGCTCTGGCCCTACATATAACTTAGCAAAGTTAATAGACTAAATTAAAAACACAACAAATAGGCCCATTTTGATATTTTTTTAAATGTAGGCATAGTGATCATAAGCTAGCAGTGTGCCGCATTTAATGCACTTCACAAAGCCGACACATATTTTGTCACTGCCTATGACTTGTTGAAAATGTTCCCATACCTCTGACATTCCTCCAAACATGCTTAAAGTGAATTCTCCCGTTTTTGTTTTTTTTCTGTACGTCTTCAAGCTCCATGTTGCACTTACACAATAGCTTAGCTAATAGCTAAGCTATACACAATACAGCACAGCAGGCCCAGCCTGCGCATGACACGCATTGCAAATTGTGCAACTTTGTAGACCTACACATGTGTTGATTAGGCAGACTTTGCTCAAATATTCATATAATATTTCTAATTATGGCATAGCTCTCCACCCAATTTGGCTAATTATGTAATGACCAAAACGCATGCACACACACACACACACACACACACACATGCTTGATCAAGGCCCGGCCTGGCCCAGTGTTAGCGGCATTTACATTTCAAAAAAATAATCTACTGAAAAATCTTTAGAACCCATATGTTTAAGGTGTTTATTTGAGAAACACAAATATTAAACATTTGTTTATTATTTGTTTTATTCATTCATTCATTCATCTTCTTTTCGGCTTAGTCCCTTTATTAATCTGGGGTCACGACAGCAGAATGAACCCCCAACTCATTCAGCATAAATTTACGCAGCGGATGCACTTCCAGCCGCAACGGTTCACTGGGAAACATTCATACAATCTCATTCACACACATACGCTGCGGACAATTTAGCTTACCCAATTCACCTGTACAGTCTTTAGACTTGTGGGGGAAACCGGACGACCCGGAGGAAACCCACGAAAGCATGGGGAGAACATGCAAACTCCACACAGAAATGCCAACTGACCCACCCGAGGCTCGAACCAGTGACCTTCTTGCTGTGAGGCGATTGTGCTACCCACCCAAAAACAAATACTATGGAAGTCGATGGTTACAGGTTTCCAGCTTTCATTAAAATATCTTTCTTTGTGAAAAGAAAAAAAAAAAAAGGTTTGGAACATAGGTGAGTGAAGGATGACAGACTTTTCATTTTTGGGGGTGCTATCCCTTTAAAGCAGAATATATTTCTACGTTAAAGAACTATGTTCCAAAAATGAAATAAGCTGATAATTTACTCCCTTCAGGTCAACAGTGTTGCCGGTGAGACATTTTTTTAAACATTAAAAAAATATATATAAAATTAGCATAAAACGTGGTTGTGGTTGTTTATAAAATAATAAATGGTAAATGTTACAAAACAACATTATTCATTCACTCATTAATTTTCCTTTGGCTTAATCTCTATTTCAGAGGTCACCACAGCGGAATGAACCGCCAACTATTCCAGCATATGTATTACGCAGTATATGCCCTTCCAGCCGCAACCCAGTTTTGAGAAACACTCATTCACACATTACGGGCAATTTAGTTTACCCAATTTCCCTATAGCGCATGTCTTTGGACTGTAGAGGAAACCCACACCAACACAGTGAGAACATGCAAACTCCACACAGAAATGCCAATTGGCCCAGCCGGGACTCGAACTAGCAACCTTCTTGCTGTGAGGTGACAGTGGTAACCACTGAGCCATCGTGCTGCCCCCAAACAACATTATTTACAACATTACTACTTTTAATCCATAGCCTAAGCAAACGGTCCAGAGTGTATTAATCTTGTTTTGTCTACATATTTTATTCTTTTTTTTTTTTTTACCCTATATGCTTTGAAACCTTTTTTTTTTTACAATACGTATATTATATATATATATATATATATATATATATATATATATATATATATATATATATATATATATATATATATATATATATATATATATATTTTTTTTTTTTTTTTAAAAGGCACATGTGTTGTAAAATTGGATTAAAATTGGATTTCCGCTCTTGCTTTGTTTATTCACATGTGTGGCCTGCAGTAAATTAGTGTGGTGATGAACATCTGACTGGAGAATGAGTCTCAGTAGATGTGTTATGGCCCAAACGCTTCAGGTCTCCCAGTGGCCCTCTAAATCTGAAAGGAGGAGCGTTTTTGGAGGGGTTGAGGGATGAAGTGAAGATTTCTTTTAAGCGAGGCCCTGAAAATCACTTCAGCCCTCAAACCTTCCTTCCTCATGGCGTTTTTCTTCAAAGGATGGCCTTGTGGTCCACCACACTTTGTTGAATTAATGCCTCATAGACTATCGGGTAAGAGTCCACTGAGAAGTTCACAGTGTAGCAGGCTGAGGAAAAAGAACAAGAGCAGCTGCAAAAGAGGGCGCTCTTGAGTAATGCTTCTGATGAATGAAATGTACTGTGTGCGTTGCTGTATTTTTGCAATCTACACAAAAACAATTAATAGTATTAGTTTATATTTATTTATTTATTTGTATTACATTTGTATGTCACTTTTAATAACCTTAAATTCACTTTTATATCACTGAATATTGCTTTTGAAATTCTGTTTTTAATGTGAGTAAAGGTATAGATTTTCACAGGGTATGATGATTTATATATATATATATATATATATATATATATATATATATATATATATATATATATATATATATATATATTTATACATTTTAGCTCTTCGCTCTTTTATCACTTATTTTTACTGATATGCAGACACACACACATTGAACAAAATTTAATTGAGCAAAATTATACATATACATATTACCAAGTTTATAATATATATCAGCTCCGGTTTCCCCTACAGTCCAAAGACATCCGTAGTGTATGAGTGTGTATGGATGTTTCCCAGAGATGAGTTGCAGCTGGAAGGGCATCCACTGCGTAAAACGTGCTGGATAAGTTGGCGGTTCATTCCGCTGTGGAGACCCCGGATTAATAAAGGGACTAAGCCAAAAAGAAAATGAATGAATGAATAATATATATATCAAAACATATTTTGAAGGTTTTTATATGGAAAAACAAATAATAAACTCCTTTGTAGAACAGTGTTTCTCAACCACGTTCCTGGAGGACCACCAGCTCTGTACATTTTGCATGTCTCCTTGCTCCCTGCTCACACTGTGAGATTTTAGCCACAGTTTTGTCATCTGAGACAAATTTGGGAAATCCTAAAAGATTCCCGAAATAGGCTAAAATTGGTTATCTTTGATCGTTGGTTTAACACTGACAGCGGCTTAGTGCCTGTTGCGATCAGAGTTTTCCTCCGATAAAGTTCTGGCAGTGTCAGAAGATTTCAGACACTTCCCTGCAGTGTGACAACAGCTGCAATGAGCGGCAATCCAAGAATCAATCCGCTTGTTAAGTCGTGACATATCGGTGACGTATGGAATACTGTTTCCGGGTTCAAGCCACTAATTTTAACAATTTATAAAAAAAATTATCACTTTCTGACCATCAGATATTAGACATATATACAGTTGAAGTCAGAATTTTCCTTTGAATTTTGTTCTCTTTTTTAAATATTTCTCAAATGATGTTTAACAGAGCAAAGAAATTTTCACAGTATGTCTGATAATATTTTTCCTTTGGCAAAATGGGTCAAAAGAAGGACTTGACAGGCTCCGAAAAGTCAAAAAGAGATATCTTGCAGAGGGATGCAGCACTCTTAAAATTGCCAATATATATATATATATATATATATATATATATATATATATATATATATTGCAATCGTGATTTTCAAAAGTATTACATTGCTTTGTAAATGTTTATTATTACCATTTGATCGACCCTGAAGCCGCTTCATGTGACGTCACACTTAACAAGCGGATAGGAGCGACAAATTTGATTACGCAATCCATGCGACAATACAAATGACTGCGGGGAAATGTCAAAACAGTTTTTTTCTTCCTGGTTTAATTATTGAGACTTGATGTGTGCAAAATTGCCGCTACAGATTTACGTTTACTGTGAGGAATCATTTCAGAATGTGGGATGGTAAAAGTGTCACTGATGGATGACGTCAAACTCTGGGGGCGTTTTCTTTCTTGGTTGGTACGTCTTCATTGTTGTTCAGTCTGACTTTATGACAGCTGAGATCTTACAGTGTGACATGGAGCCATGTTCGTGCAGTCTGACATGCTACAATCGTTCAGGATTATTAAAAACGATTGCAAAGTGTGAGCCGGCCTTTAACCAAACACACCTGATTCAGATCATCAGCTAATTAGCAACTGAAAGACCTGTTACGGGTGTGACAGACAAAAGACATCCAAAACATGCAGTGTTGGTGGTCCTCCAGGAATGTGGTTGAGAAACACTGCTGTAGAATATTCATTTGTAGAATATTAATTAGATTTTCTTCAATTATTCTATAATACTTAGAGAGGCAGAGTTATAAGCATCAGTCACAAATTCACAATGCATAACATTTCCACAAACATACACACTGTAAAAATACATACAAAGTTTGTCAACATCAGCCAATAACATTAAGGAAGAGAAACAAAGTTATTAATTATTTTACATTTAATTTAATTTAATTATATAACCAGCAACATTATAATTAGCATTAATAATCAAAATCAACAATAATGTGACATTTATTCCTATAGAGTGCTTTTCATATTGTCTGGCTCTTCTTGTGCTGTTGTCCTGCTGCAGACACACCTGCTCCAGCTATGCTGAGCTCCTCATCCCCCAGACTCAATCTGAACACACTGGACCTGCAGATCCTGCTGTTCTAGCACAACTTCAGCAAGCTGTGCAAACACAAGCCTAAACTGAGGGACCTCAAGCCTTTACAAAAATCAACTCATTCTTAAGCTTCCAGAATCAATACCCAGCAGTCCAGTTGGTCAAACCCACCAGACACCCCTGGAACATATAGCTTGCTGTTTTGGAGTCCAGTGATCGTTCATTTGGTACACTAAAACATTTCAAGTCAAAAAGCCCAACATCTCAGAATTGACAGGTGCATTAAAAAAAAACTGTTTATACCTGCAATGTCTCTAAGATTAGCAGAAGTTCAAGGTGAAATCGGAGAGTCGGTTAGCCTGAAAAGTGTTTACTTGTGGCAAGCCTCCATGAAGGTCTGGGACGTCCTACAAGGCCACGGTCTGTGTTCAGTGTTTGTGCAAGCTGAACTGAGTCAGTCCAGGTTAAACAGGGGTCTGTTCTTCACGCTCTGTAAGCACCCTTTTGACATTTAGCTCTGATACACAAAATGCTGTATGTTCTTTTGGGCTTAGACTCTTACAAAGCACACTTTGAAGGGGACGAGGCAGTGAGAGATTGCAGAATGACAGAATTTACAGTATAAAGTGACATTTTAGTCAGCATTCTTGTATTGACTTGCTGATTCATTAAGGCTTTACGATCTTATGCATGACATCTGAAACGAGTTTTAAATGCAAAAAATATCTATGTTTAAAGTAAAAAAAAAAAACAAAAACAAAAAAACGAATTATAATATCAGTTCTTGTAGTTTTCTTTGTGGTTTTCTTTTTTTCTTTTTGTCCTTTTTAAATTTTTAGTATATATATATATATATTATATATATATATATATATATATATATATATATATATATATATATATATATATATATATATATATATACACACACACAGTTGAAGTCAGAATTATTAGCCCCCGTTTACTTTTTCCCCAATTTCTGTTTAGCGGAGAGAAGATTTCTTCAACACATTTCTAAACATAATAGTTTTAATAACTCATCTCTAATAACTGATTTATTTTATCTTTGCCATGATGACAATAAATAATATTTTACTAGATATTTTTCAAGACACTTCTATGCAGCTTAGTGACATTTAAAGGCTTAACTAGGTTAATTAGGTTAACTAGGCAGGTTAGGGTAATTAGGCAAGTTATTGTATAACAATGGTTTGTTCTGTAGACTATCGAAAAAAGTTAGCTTAAAGGGGCTAATAATTTTGACTTCAACTTTATATACATACAGTTTACATACACTGTATAAAAAGGCACATACTGTAACCATTTTAAAAAAAGTCAGATGTTAATGTGACTAAACTTTTTTGAGAAGTTGTTATGACTTTTCTTAAAGTCAAGTTTACATACAATAAGATTATTATGCCTCTGAAAAAGCTCAGATGATGGTGCCATCATGTTGTGGGGCTGTTTTGCTGCAGGAGGGACTGGTCCACTTCACAGCACAGATGGCATCATAAAGAAAGAACATTATGTAGAAATACTGAAGCAACATCTCCAGACATCAGCCAGGAAATTAAAACTTGGCCACAAATGGGTCTTCCAAACAGACCATGACCCTAAGCATACTGCCAAATTAGTTAAAATGTGCTTTAGGGACAACAGAGTGAATGTTTTGGAGGGGCCATCACAAAGCCCTGAGCTTAATCCTATAGAAAACTTGTGGGCAGAGTTGAAAAAGCTTGTGCGAGCAAGACAGCTAACAAATCTGACTCAATTACACCAATTCTGTCAGAAGGAATGGGCCAAAATTCCTGCAAACTATTGTGAGAAACTTGTGGAAGGATACCCAAAACATTTGACCAAAGTTATACAGTTTAAAAGCAAAGCTAAAAAAATACCAAGGAAATGTATGTAAACTTTGGACTGTCTAGAAATTAATAAAAAATTCTCAAAAACATTTAGCATTATGCATATGCATTTAGCAAATGTAAATCATTTAGGAAATCCTAACGGACCTAAAATAGTAAACGTTTAGTATGATTTAACATCAGACATTTTTTTAGAAAATGGTTATGTTCCTTCTGAGTGTTTGTAAACGTCTGGTTTCAACTGTATTTAATATATCTAAAAAAAAATCTTCAATTTTGTGTATTGTGTGATGCCTACATAGTGTAGATATTTGCCGAGTGCCTGTCCTGCTCCATTTGCTGATGCAGTGATCTGCACAGTTTTTGGCTGTAGACCAGAAGTTGCATAACTGTATAGTCATAAAACAGCAGGGTGCTTATTGTACTGCATTTTTTGTCGCTCCATCTTCCACGTCTGCTAACGACAGACAAGCCAGTGTGGCTCATGAAGAGGAAGTTTGAGCAGACAAAACCTTACACTGCGTCTCAATCCAGCGTCCGCTCACTCGCTCACCCACCGCGATCAAACACACCACCCTGCTGTCCCGTCTGAGATACACCAGCCTCACATTTAACAGCTTCAGATCTGTGAGGATGTGCAAACTGCATGCAGAAGTAATAATAAAAATCTTATTGCGTCCTATAAATCAAAATTACTTTATAAAATCCAGCGCAATCATTTTGAGAGGGATTTTCTAATGCATTTTGTCAGCCTGTAAAAGCATCTTCAACACCTTCATGAATTACAGCACTTATTGCACTTTCATTAAGACGGATTACACTGTATTTAAGAGGCACTAACTGTGTTGTGTTGCACTAGGCAGCTTATACTGACACCTCGTGGTGTGGATGAAGTGTCATGCAACAGGTTTTGATTATTGGCACTTTTCAGGTATTGATGAACTTGTAGAAATGCTATAATCACATTAAGCTATGATTTATTTATTCTGTAAGCTGATGTGTCCAATAACAGGGTGGATACTGATAGATAGTGTGTCATTTTCAGCTGGTCATATTTTGCTCAAATGGCAGATTTATTAGATACAAAGAAAAAAGTAGGCGTATATACTATGCATATATATATATATATACACACACAAGCAGAGTAAAAAAATACATTTTACAGCATTACGTATTTGATATAAGTAACTGTATTTTGTCAATTACATTTTAAATAGTTGTCAATCAAAACACAATAAAATTTTTATGCATTTTCTTTATTTAATATTTAAGTAAATATGGGGATTTTAACCAATAAGACAACTGATTCCCCATTTTAAAATTGTCTTCAGTCTGTTAATTTGGCAGCTACTATATTATTAGTTACATCATATCATTAGTTACATCCTATATTATTAGGTACATCATGACAAAAAAAAAACAAAAAAAAAAACACACAGAAAGCCATTCGCTGAGTCTGTTTCTCTCATGGAAATAAACTTTTTTTTTTAACTTATGAATCTGAAAAAGGATCTGAGTCAAGTGTAATTCATGCCTAACTGCATTAAACTTTTATGAGCATTGAAGGATTTAGTGTCTAATCTAAAAAAGCGTGGATATCGTTGAGAAAAATGTATCAAAGTATCTCTTGTTTTACAAATTGCTTGAATAAAATATTATTTGAAAAAAAAAAGACAAAATAATCCTAGAATTCATTATGAATTCAGTTAACAGAACCATACAAATCATATATGAAATAAAGATTTGTCAAAGCTTTGTGTGCTTTACAGATTAACTTGAAATCTTCATTTATTCAAAAAAGTTGGTACAGTAATGCGAGTTCATGATCAATTTGATTTGTTTTGAACAGATGATTCTTTTGAGTCAATTTTAAAATTAATAATTTCTCTAGTTTAACAAAATCAGTGTGAATGATTCAGAAACTGGACAGATCTGGGGTGTGCTTTATTAAAGCATTGTTAGCAAGCTGTGCTTGATAAATTACACTGAACTGTAAAAACATTGCGACTGTAGTTCCTTCCTTTTCTTTAGATTCTTTTGTGCCAATCACTTTCCTGTCCATTTTAACTCAGCGATTGTTTTGAGCCATATGCTTCCCAATAGAGAGATTTATCAGTGAACTTATCACATCAATATTGGTCTAATAATCAAACAAATCTATTGTATAACTTTAAGAATTGTGTTTGGCTATTTTCATGATATCGTCGCCTTGGAATTATAAGGTTCTATCTGCGTTCTGAATGATTTTGAGATATTGAGCTTCAAAGTTTTTGCATTCCATATAGCAAACAGTATGTGTGTAACATTTGTTTTTTAGATAAAAAAAGTCTTCAAATGTAAACAACTTATAAAAAACATCTATAATGTAAATAAGTTGTCATTTAATAAGAATATGCCAATAATTCAATTTTGACAAAAATGTCAGATAGAACCTTATAATTCTAAGGTGACGATATGTTTAGTTTGTCTCGATTCATTTTTAAGCTTGGAATGCAGCATGAAACAGCACAGAATCCCATTTATTTGTGTTTCAAAGCATTCTGAAGTATCTCGTTTACGTTACTTTAGTAATCTAACAAAATACATTACTAATTACTTTTTAAAGCCCATACTTTGTAATCTGTAGTGAAATACATTTTAAAGTAACCTTCCCAGCCCTGTATAAGTTTATATACAGTATACACAGTACAGCAGGGAAAATAAGTATTGAACACGTCACCATTTTTTTAAGAAAACAAATTTCTAAAGGCACCTTTGACTTGAAATTTTCCCCAGATGTTGGTAACAACCAAAGAAATACCTATATGCAAAGAAAACAAATCAAATTAGTTTACAAATGAAGTTAATAATGCATAATAAAATGAAATGATGCAGGGAAAAAGTATTAAACAGATGAAGAAAGGGAGGTGTAGTAAGGCAGTGAAAGCCCAGACAGCAGCTGAAATCTCTCAGTAGTTATTCAGCAATCCTCTCCCCTTCCTCATTGTAAAATAACATTAGCTGATTCAGTCCAACATCTACATTACCTGGATGATAAGGATGAAACCAGGGTGGACATTTCAGCAAGACAAGGATCCAAAACACAGGCAAGGAAACTCTCAAATGTTTTCAGAGAAAGAAAATCAAGCTGTAGAATGGTCCAGCCAATCACCTGGCTTAAATTCAATAGAAAATACAAAATAAAGATCAGATTTGATAGAAGATTTTGACACTGTTGAAGTCCCTTCATGTGTCTTCATTCTCCATATGATAGGCGTCTTTAAGTGGTCATCACCAAAGATGTTTCAGTTTCAGTAGTTCAGCACTTTCTCCTGGTGTCATTTCATTGTTATTACACATAACTAATTTTCAAATTTGTTTTGTTTTATTTTTAGGTTTGTATTGTTTGCTTTTTTGTACCACAATTTGGTTCAATTGCATGTTAACAGCTCCTTTAGAAATATTATTCCCATAGGAAAAAAACATGACATGTTCAATACTTATTTTCCCCGCAGTATACACATACGTACATACACAAGTTTACAGATCATGTCATTTCAAAGTGTATGAGAAACTCGAGTAAATGCGTATTAGCCAAGCGAGCATCACTGAACTCTATAAGCTTTCAAACGCTCCTCTCATTGTTGCATTATCTCCAGTATTCACTGTATGTATGGCAGGTTCATTATTAAAGCCACTTACAGTAATCTCATCCATCTTTTAATTTTTTCCCCGCTTCTTAATTTTTTTCCCCCTCCCCTCTCTTTCTCTCTCCCTCACTCTCTCTCTTTCTTGAGACTGGTTTTTGATTAAATAAAAAGCCGAAGGGATGGATATGGCTGTTAATTGCATGGGGCTGAATCAACACAGAGGAGAGGTCATTAAACCCGGCCGCTGCATTTGTCTGACTGCGTTTCCCCCCCGTCTGTTGTGCAAATTCTGCCTTTAATTTAACTTTCAGTGTTGGGTTGCTCCAGTCCACCAGAAATAATCTTCCCCTTCATCTCCAAAGCGCTGTTTCCCCTCCCTGCTCTTATTGTGCAGTCACGTACAGCCATTGTCCAACGACCAAACTTCAATTAAAAGAGGACCAATATATCTGGGCATTCATCAACTGATTCATTATTCTGCAATCCGTCTCCCATCATGGTTATTTGGATAGGTTGATTAATCTTTCTGTCATGCATCTATAAAGATATATGATGATTACATATAAAAAAAAAATAATCAAATTAAATAAAACCATCATGAAGGCATCACTGGAGTTTCATAAAGATTGGGTTGCAGTCTAAAATAATCTGGAGAGCACAATTTACAGATATCCTAAAAAAAGAATCACAAACATATAGTCAGGTAAGAGTTATTTTATAGAAAATATGGCTTTGCGCCAGGTCAAAATTGCATTGTTTAAATAAATAAGATTGATGTTTAAGTTGCATTTATGGAAGCTTGTTTCCACTATAAACAAAAAAGGTATTTGCAACTTAGGGGAGAGCAGGGCACAAAGAAACACTTTTTGGTTTTGGCCAAATAATGAACAAAGTAATGGGGTTAGACAAACCATTTTTTTTTTTTACCAGCAACACACAAGCCTCTCCTACAAATGAGCACTGGAAGTATGACCGCCGGATCTATGGTTTCTGTGCAGTATTGCCAAAAGTGCCAGGAGTAAAAATGTTAATATTTACCCCACCTGCGGGGCAAGTTGTAACAGAGGGTTAGTTGTAACACATTCTTAAAAAGTCAGATTTCACACAATTAATTTAAATTCACTTTACTTTAAATAGCATATTTCCTCATTACCTAACCCATTGTTTTTTTATTCTACACTCTCAGAAAAAAAGGTACACGGTGGTACAAACAATGTTCCTTAAGGAACAGTTTTGTACCTTTGTAAAAGTTGTACCTTACATGGTACAGAAAAACCTCTTATGATACTGTTCTGTGCCTTTTATGGTACAATTGAAATGAAGGTACACAATTGTTCTTATAAAAAAGTACATAAGTGTTGGGCAATTCCTTCTTTATTACAATATCTATGAAAATAAATATAACTGGAAAGGCAAAGTGATTTTATCAATAATTTCCATATTAAAAGATCAATCATCATTTAAAAGTGTACGTTTAAAGAAACGTATAAGTTCTATAATACAAAACAACTGGTAAAACAAAACTATAGGTATTGTAAACTAAATATTTAAGGCATTTTTATTTAAACATTTGGTAAGCATTTTCTGATAAATGCATTTTCATTATTGATATCCGCACCTTTTGGCGTTTGCTTTCCACTACGCACGTGAGCTGGCAAACGTCCTGCATATGCAATGTGTTCATGCAGACATTTTAGTACTGTAAAACTAATCAAACATTCTGCTTATCTCCTTACAATACTTTTGCATAATTTGATTTCTATTTTAAAATGAAGTAAATTAAATGAACTTTTAGATGATTACAAAAGTATTGTGTGAAAATAGGAGAAAAAAAGTTTTATATTGTACATTGGAGAATGTTTCTGTAAGATTTTTTTGAAAAGTGTTGTGAAATGTTTAGCAAAAAATAGATCTTTTGATTCATGTTAAAGTAATTTTTATTCTTTATTGTAAATGGAAAAGGTGCATTTAAACAGAAGAAACTCTTTTAAAAACATTGTTAAAAATGTATTTAATGTTTTATATTTACTGAAAATAAATTGACGCATTTTGGATATACAGTAGCAAAATTCCTTTAAATAGTTCTTGAAGGAACACATGTGACACAGTTAAGGTACAAAGTGTCTTGTCACTGTGGTGCTACCTTCATGGATCAGATTTGTACCTTTGTTGAAGGTACAACATTGTATCTGCAGGTTTTGAAAACCAAAGGTACATTTTGGTTTCGCATGGTACAAACCATGTCCTTAAAGGTACAAACTGCAATAGTGCAAATGTGTTTCTTTGTCTTAAGGTACAATTCTGTTCCATAAAAAGGTACTGCCCCAGTGACAAGGGTTTGAACCTTCTTTGGCACCACATTGTACCATTTTTTCTGAGTGTGTACGTAGCACAGCATG
The DNA here is from genome assembly GCA_903798195.1 of Danio kyathit. Taxonomy (NCBI): domain Eukaryota; kingdom Metazoa; phylum Chordata; class Actinopteri; order Cypriniformes; family Danionidae; genus Danio; species Danio kyathit. Next base: position 25,748,586 of record LR812529.1, on the reverse strand, counting down.
TTTATTTATTATTGGATAAACACATTTGGATGTATTTGCATTATTTTCTATTATTATACAATACATTTATTTGCAATATAATTTTTTTATTAGCAATAAAATGATTTTTTTCTATTAAAAATATTTTCTATTAAAAACTTTTTTATTTAAAAAGGTCTCAACGTTACACTCATAATTAAAAAAGTTTTTGTTACTTTAATTGGTGTCCAACAGTGTGTGGCTTATTTGTAACACTCTGTTACAACTAACCCCGCTGTGTTGTGTTTTCCCCAAAACTGTCTAGTCTCTGTGTTTTTTTTTTACATTTTTCAAAATGGTTCCATCTTTTAGCCTAGAAGGCGGTAATCACAACAATATAAGATTTTACGTTCATACTTCCACAGATTTTTTAAAAATAAAAAATATAGAGTATGATAAAAAATACTTTTATGCTGCAAAAATGGTTTCTCCTGTGTTTTTCCATCCAGATTTCACTGAACTTTTACATTAATTGCCAGGATGACGTCTGCCGACACTGGTGAAAACCTCAGAAGCATGCCATGGTTTAACCCTGAGCAAATACCTTAAAACTCTGTTACATTTTACCCCGTCTTACTTTGCGCCCCGCGCTCCCCTATTATCATTAGATTCAAGTCTGAATTCAAGTCTATCAAGTCTAATTGACTTTATATTGCACAGTCCAGACTTTTCTTCTCAGAATTTGGAGTTTATCAGTTTCAAGTTGTAAACTCAACAATTGTAAGTTAAACACTCACAGTTGCGATAACAAGATATTAAGTAAAAAATGTTCTATTAAGTTCATATTTTAAAATACTAACTCCTGTTTCACACCGCAAGCGCGAACAGAGCGTGTTTTTTTGGCATCCATGTTAACAGATTAGAGCTTTCATACTGCACGCAGAAGCAGCGTGTCAGCGCGAGGCATGAGTGTCGCTGAAGCAGCAGATGGTTTCTGCGCGGGGTCTATTTTTGCCGCACTGCTCACGCTTAATTAAGTGACAGTGCGTTGATAATGACCAAAAACACATTGAATGACAATTTTACCCAATAAATGCAAAAATAATATCCACATATTTTTATATATTCAATCAAATAAACTTAAACGATTAAAAATGGCAACAAATATTTACAGTATTTGGCCCAAACTACAAAACCAAACTTAAAACTATTTTAGTATTAGTTTTGCTTAAGTTGCACACTAGTTTGATCACGTATAAATATCATTATAACTATATTGTATAAATATTATTATAACTGTAGGCCTACAACATCCTGACAATCAAAAACAAAATTACGTGATATCACAGGCGATTGTCTTCTGACCTTAAAATACATGAATGACACTCCTCATAGAGCTTGAGAAGCAAACAGTTCTTCAGGATCTATATAATTTGTAAAATAAAGACTTGCATGTTAAGGAAACAGCATAGGAGAAAGTTGCCGTGGGCCTTGATGCAGATGAAAAGTAATTTAAAAAAAAGTGTATTTATATGTACAATATATAGATTAAGTCTTATGAAGCAAACGATCACTCAGTGCATCTAACCGAACATTGTTTATAACTTTATATTATCTGTTATGTAAAGCCTCACACCCTGTACAAGTGAATCTGAAGTATGCACTAAGAGCATATCGTTAATTAGTTGACACATTTTTTTATTTTTATGTTCCTACTAAGGATGTCAATGGCTGCTTGTTTCCAGCATTCCTCAAAATACCTTGTTTTGTGTTCAAAAACAAAAAGAAAGAAATTCATAAAAGTTTAGACCCACTTGTGCGTGAGTAAATGTTGAGGAAGTTTTCAGTTTTGGGTGAACTATCCCTTTAAATACAAATTGAAACTTCAACCGTTTTGTTTTTTTTAAGCAGATTCAGTCCAAATAAACACTCACTTTGCACTAGTTTTGCTTACTTGATGCTAATTGTATTATATAAGTGAGTTTAGGATGAGTCACAGCACAGTGTTTATGCGGTGCATGTTGGCTTCATCGGACAGAAGTGTTTTCGTTGGTCTGCACAGAGACGGTCTGAGATTTTTTGCTGACGGTGAATTGTGAGCTGCAGAAGCCGCTTCATTGTTTGAGGAGTCTAAAGGAAAGCATTGTGTTCTACATGTGTTTCTGATGAAGAGCTGCAGAAACAAAGTGAGACTGACACAAGCATGAGGAGAGGGAAAGGCATGTTGCAGAAATTTCCTTCTGCAGAATTCTTTTTTGTCTTCATAACTGTATGGCAACACAAGAGCATTTCTTGTTCTCTCTATTGAGAGACTTTTCAGATCAGATTTTTCCTTCTGATGTGTATTTCCTTTCAAATAAAGCAGTGAAATAGGAAATTAATTGAGTCAAGAACACCATGAAAAATTGGGTATTTCTGAAAATCTTTGGTAGGATTTAGATTTGATGTTAGTCATTTTCATTACTGTGGAACTTTAAGGCAAAAAAACTAAAGGCAAAACTCAGTTAATTAGATTGGATTAAAAATCACACTATGATAAGCTTTTTATAATATTGTGCAAATATGGCATTATTCCATTAAAATGCACAATTCTAGCGCAAACAATTTATCATTAGATAAAGTCAGGTTGAAAACTTTCTTTTTTTTTTTCCATATATTTGAGTCTGGTTTTAAGAAAACTTAGAAAACCACATTTTTTTTGCAGGATGAAATGAATATACACTCACTGACCACTTTATTAGTTATCCAACTGTGTCAAGCCAGTCACATGACAGTAACTCAATGCATTTAAGCATGTAGACATGGTCAAGATGATCTGCTGCAGTTTAAACTGAGCATCAGAATGGGGAAGAAAGATGATTTAAGTGACTTTGAACATGGCATGGTTGTTGGTGCCAGACGGGCTGGCCTGAGTATTTCAGAAACTGATAAACTACTGGCATTTTCATGCACAACCATCTCTAGGGTTTACAGAGAATGGTCTGAAAAAGAGGAAAATATCCAGTGTGCGCAAATGCCTTGTTGATGCCAGAGGTCAGACTGGTTGGAGCTGATAGAAAGGCAACAGTAACTCAAATAACCACTCGTTACAGCCAAGGAATGCAGAGGAGCATCTCTGAACGCACAACACATTGAACCTTGAGGCAGATGGGCTACAGCAGCAGAAGAACACACCGGGTGCCACTCCTGTTAGCTAAGAACAGGAAACTGAGGCTACAATTCGCACAGGCTCACCAAAATTGGACAATAGAATATTGGAAATAACATTGCCTGGTCTGATGAGTCTCGCAATCTGCTGCGACATTCGGATGGTAGGTTCAGAATTTGGCATCAACAACATGAAAGCATGGATCTATCCTGCCTTGTATCAATGGTTCAGGCTGGTGGAGGTGGTATAATGGTGTGGGGGATATTTTCTTGGCACACTTTGGTCCCTTTAGTACCAATTGAGCATCGTGTCAACGCAACAGTCTACCTGAGTATTGTTGCTGACCATGTCCATCCCTTTATGACCACGGTGTACCCACCTTCTGATGGCTACTTCCAGCAGGATAACATGCCATGTCAAAGCGTGAATCATCTCAGACTGGTTTCTTAAACATGACAATGAGTTCACTGTACTCAAATGGCCTCCACAGTCACCAGAACTCAATTCAATAGAGCACCTTTGGGATGTGGGGGAATGGGAGATTCGCATCATGGATGTGCAGCCGACAAATCTGCAGCAACTGTGTGATGCTATCATGTCAATAAGGACTAAAATCTCTGAGGAACATTTCCAGTACCTTGTTTGATCTATGCCATGAAGGATTAAGGCAGTTCTGAAGGAAAAAGAGGGTTCAGCCCAGTACTAGTACGGTGTTCCTAATAAAGTGTCCAGTGAGTGTATATTTAGGTAAATCATGTATGAACAAATATCTCTTTTTTAAAAAAATAAAATAAATAAACACTTTAGATTATAGAGTTGGAAAAAAGTAATTTAGAGAAAATGGTCTTTACAAATAAGTACTGTAATTCAAATCTAAAGACACAAATTGAAAGTGCAGCAAAAGAAACACTTAGAAGTGTATTTTGGATGTCTCCTGTGCATTTAATTAAAAAAAAAAAAAAAAAAAAACTTCGAACAGCTTCATAATGGACAGGCGCATGAAAAAAGGCGGATTTGCCTGATGAAATGATGTCACTTCCTGAAAGTTCAAAGTAGTTAATCAGAAGCCAATATACCTGCTATTGAAAGTAAATTGAACACAAGTGCGGGGGCAAGTCTATAAGAAGCCATTTGCAGTCCTGCATGTTCCGTTCAAGCTTCATTGTGCAAGTTAAACAAATCCAGACCCAATCGAATCCATCATCATCTGCCAACCTGAGCCGCTTTAAATGAAATACACATTTCACTCTTATTTTAAATCATTTTCCTCTCGTATGTATTTCTTGTAATAAGCTGTGTTGTGTGCAGAGTAATTGTAAGCACATTTCTGTGATGGATCGTGTTGAATCTGCACATGTACAGTACACGCCAGGGCTTCGGTTTGGTTGAATAGAGTATATACAGTGTCTTGTGTGGTCAAGTATTTTACACAGACTGCTGTGATCTTTACACCAACATGGATTACTGTCCTGATTACTGTCTGCATGGGTTGAAGCGTGTATGTTTGACATAGAGTAAAAGAGGCTTCTCTTCTTGAATGTATTACAATGTAAAAATGCCAGAAAATACAGATTTGAAAAATAAAAAATATCCAAGATAACTTTTTCATTTTGAGCATTACAAACTCTAGATCAGGGGTCACCTATCTCGTTCCTGGAGGTCCGGTGTCCCTGCAGGGTTTAGCTCCAACTTGCCTCAACACACCTGCCTGGGTGTTTCAAGTATATCTAGTAAGACCTTGGTTAGCTTGTTCAGGTGTGTTTGATTAGGGTTGGAGCTAAAATCTGCAGGACACCGGACCTACAGGAACAAGTTTGGTTATCCCTGCTCTAGATGATGGATAATAAAGCCCAAAGTGTCTTCTTTCCAAAGATACATAAACTGTGAATGTAGACCAAATCATTCAGCAACTTAATGTTTTAGTTTGGGAAGGTCAGTTTGAGAAAATGCCTCTGACGGTGAGGGAAAGAAGGACCCCTATATAGCCTCAGAAAACTTTAGAGAAATCTCATTTTGCATGCTATCTACATCAAATTTGAACTCATGAAACACTTGGTTTTCAAGTCATATTTTTTTCTAGGTCATTACATTAATGTTTTCCTGTGTTTGTATATGGAAAAACAAATATTGAACACAATACAATTTTGTTTTCTCTTGACTTCGTAGTGAGCATGAAACTTCCCCTTTTACCACAGTAAAGCTCAAAGTGTCTCCTTCCCAATGATACCTAATTTGTATTTGTAGCTTACTGGAGCCAGGAACTGTTCCTATTTAAAGTTAGGTAGGTGTAGTGAGTGCTGGGTAACGGGTTTAATTACAATAACCAATATTGCAATACTGATTTTTGTTAATGTGATGTTACTTAATTTTATTGGTTGACTGACTGACTGTCACTTTTGATCCATTGAATGCATCCTTGAAAATCATTCATTCACTAATTTTCCTTCGGCTTAGTCTCTATTTTAGACGTCGCCACAGTGGAATGAACCACCAACTAATCCAATTTAGTTTATTCAATTCACATGCAAACTCCACACACAAATGCCAACTGGCCCAGCCGGGAACCAGCGACCTTCTTGCCACTTATTTGTTACATTTTTGTTCTTGTTTTCCTCCCAATTAGATTTTTTTTGCAGCTATTTGCAAAATGTAATGTTACATATTAATTGAAACTTAAAGTATAGACATGGGACAACACGTTAAGGGAATTAGAAAATAATTATTTAGATTTGTAATATTAGAAAATTTTTTGCTAATGAGCTGATATTAATTGAAGACATTCAATTCATGTTTGCACATTTATAACAGTAAAAAACTGGCCTGTTTGATCTCAAAGGTCAGAAAGAATGCATTAATCGGCAACACAAATATTAGATTATTTTGAGATTTGCCTAATTCATTCTCTTTTCGGCTTAGTCCCTTCATTTATCAGAGGTTGCCACAGCGGAACCAACAGCCAACCTATCCAGCATATGTTTTACACAGTGGATGCTCTTCCAGCCGCAACCCAACACTGGGAAACATCCATACGCTCTTGCATTCACACACTCATACACTACAGCCAATTTAGCGTATTTAATTCACCTGTAGCACATGTCTTCAGACTGTGGAGGAAACCGGCAAACTCCATAGAGAAATGCCAACTCACCCAGCCAGGGCTTGAACAAGCGACCTTTATGCTGTGAGGCGATCGTGGTATCCACTGCGCCACTGTGACACCGATTTGGTTTATGTTTCATGATTGATATGTAAGTTAATGTGAGATTTATATAAATATATACACAAATGCCTTCCTATTTCTGCATAATATTAGAAAATAATTAAGATTATCAAAGTTACAGAAACTGATGTAGCTTAAACACAGGAATTACGAGAGAAAATTGTAGTCAAATTTTCATTGGCCAGACAGAATGCACAAAAAACAATGGTAATTATTATTAAATATACATACTGTCATTTGATTTATTGTAAACTGCCTTTTTTAGGAATCCACACTTTATTAATCAAACGCAAACTGTTGTGATGGTGCTTTTGTGTTTGTTCTGTGCAATGTGATGCAGTTCAGTTTGTATTTGAGACACGATGTCTGAGGACAGTTGAGCTTTCACTGTAGGAGGACACGATGTAGAGAGAGAAACTGGCTTGAGTCCTGCAGATCTGGTGACTCACCAGTGTGTGTGTGTGTGTGTGTGTGTGTGTGTGTGTGTGTGTGTGTGCAGTACATGTGCACATATCCCACAAAATGATCCTGAAACCACAGGTCGTGCTCAACCTTTGCTATTAGTGAAATCCAAACAGAGAGATGCGCTCCATTGAGAGCCGTTCTCATTAAGAAAAACCAAAAGAACCGGACTAATATATTATATTACGCTTGGAATAAACCCACTCTCTCCACAGAACAGTTCCCCTAGTCTCTCAGATACACATTTGCATTTGGTTTGATTAGCCAGGCCGGACGCATTAAGTGTAAGCAGTCATTCAGTTTGGTTTGGAAGAGTTTTGTGAGTAATGATGAGGAGAGCATTAATGATAAATGCTTCTCAAATCCTGTGAACTAGTGTTGGATGATCCACTAAAATACATATGCAATTGCAATACAGCTTGGTGTATTTATTAAATTGTGAAGTGTGTGATTTATTTTTTTTAAATGAAATAAATATATACACATTACTTTAAAGGAAAGTTAAATATGTGAGTTTCAGACTGAAGCATGGCACGGTTCGTGTACACGTGAGGAGAAAATCGGTTGTCAGCAAGATGAGCTTTAGGGGCTCTCTGCATTCTCAGATAAAAGAATGGTTTGGTTTTACAGTTGAACAGATGTTTGTAAAGTAAATGACCAAATATTATTTTTCTTAAATACCCTATATAGTTCGAATTATATTTTGAAAAATGACATTAGTTATGATCATGATCAATATTATTAGTAGTATTACGTAAAAAGGGCTTTTAGTAGTCCTACAAGCAAACCTAGTAAACTGGGAAAAATAAATAAATTCTAGATAATGCAATTATTATTATTATTATTATTATTACCACCAAATATGTCTTAGCCCAACAAATATTAATAATAATAATAATAACAACAACAACTTCAAAAGTAGTAGGAGCGCCTAAAAAAACAAACATTTTAAAACAATTTTAAATAAGTAATGTAAGTTTAATTAGTTTTTTAAATTTATTTGTATCAAATTTATCAATCATTTTTATCACATCACATTTGCAGGTCACACTTTATATTTATATTAAGTGGCCTTAACTACCAGGTACTTACATCAAAAAATAAGGACAGGGTACTTACAGTCTTCATATTGCATTGCACAACACCTCTGGTACTACTGAGGTGGTATTAGGTTAGGCACAGGTTTGGTGGTATGGGTAGGTTTAAAGGTAAATTAAGGTGTATTGGATGGATTATTATACACTCCACTTTATTAGGTACACCTTATTATTACCGGGTTGGACCCCCTTTTGCCTTCAGAACTGCCTTAATCCTTTGTGGCATAGATTCAACAAGGTACTTGAAATATTCCTTAGAGATTTTGGTCCATATTGACATGATAGCATCATGCTGCAGATTTGTCGGCTGCGCATCCATGATGTGAATCTCCCGTTCCACTACATACCAAAGGTGCTCTATTGGATTGAGTTCTGGTGACTGTGGAGGCCATTTGAGTACAGTGAACTTACTGTCATGTTCAAGAAACCAGTCTGAGATGATTCACGCTTTATGACATGGAGCGTTATCCTGCTGGAAGTAGCCATCAGAAGATGGGTACACTGTGGTCATAAAGGGATGGACATGGTCAGCAACAATACTCATGTAGGCTGTGGCGTTGACACAATGCTCAGTTGGTAATAATGAGCCCAAAGTGTGCCAAGAAAATATCCCCCACACCATTACACCACCACCACTAGCCTGAACCTTTGACACCAGACAGGATAGATCCATGTTTTTATGTCGCAGCAGAAATCGAGACTCGTCAGGCAATGTTTTTCCATTCTTCTATTGTCCAATTTTGGTGAGCCTGTGCCAATTGGAGTTTCCTGTTCTAAGCTGACAGGAGTGGCACCCGGTGTGTTCTTCTGCTGCTGTAGCCCATCTGCCTCAAGGTTGGACGTGTTGTGCATTCAGAGATTCTCTTCTGCATACCTCGGTGTTAACCAGTGGTTATTTGAGTTACTGTTGCCTCTGTTGCATCTCCTCTGACCTCTTGCATCAACAAGGCAATTGCAGCCACAGAACTGCCGCTCACTGCATATTTCTTCTTTTTCTGACTATTCCCTGTAAACCCTAGAGATGGTTGTACGTAAAACTCCCAGTAGATCAGCAGTTTCTGAAATGCACAGACCAGCTCGTCTGGCACCAACAACCATGCCATGTTCAAAGTCACTTAAATCACCTTGCTTCCCTATTCTGATGCTTTTGGAATGCAGCAGATCGTTTGTCTCCCATGTCTATATGCCTAAATGCATTGAGTTGCTGCCATGTGATTGGCTGATTAGAAATTTGCGTTAACAAGCAGTTGGACAGGTGTACCTAATAAAGTGGCCGGTGAGTGTAAATGTAGTTAACAGAAATTAATTACAGGTGCAAATTTTTAAATAGAACTATGTACAATATAAAAACATACATGTACTTAAGAAGTGCATTGTACCAAATGATTAATTTAAATGTAAGTAAATAGTAATTAGGAACACAATATAAAGTGGGACCTATTTTTAGATCTAACAACAACAACAAAAAAGCTGTCACTTTATAATGACCACTTCGTAGACATCAAGGGATGTTCTCTGTCTTAGAGCAGTCAATCCAGCAGTATGAACTGGACCACTTGGAAAAACAACTGAAAAATGTCCTCCACTGACCTCTGTCGACCCCTGCATTAATAAAACAGACACTTTGTCTTCTGTTTGGCATCTCGGTGACTTTTGGAAGAGAAGAGAAGCTGAATTTTCACTAAGTTTCAAGGCCAGTGCTGTTTTCACACCGAGGTCATTAATCTGAGATTTTCATCACAGCTGGCGACCCCTTCACCTCCATTATAATGCGCTCTTTGTAATTTCATAGTTAATATTCAATAGCCACTTGTCCTCTGTTGCTGAATTGTGAGAATATCTGCACATCGTTTGTCTCACAGAATGAATACGCTCATGAGAAATCTATAAAGTGCACAGATGCTGGTGTGTACAGATGTTGGAGAATGTGTTTTGGTGTGTTATTGTTAGATAAGTGAAGTAAGAGTGGGATATATTGAGAAACCCCTCCCCCCTTTTGAGAATCAGCCAATAGTGTTTTGCTTATAAGTCGCATCTGACTCATGACTGACTCATACAGTCTTTAATAGCATTGCTGAGTCTGTTTAACCATTGTAAAATACAGCATACAGAATACAATTCAGTTGAGTCTGATAAGATTTATGGCATGTGCATATGACCGCTCTGTGCCACAGTGTCTCTGGACCAAAGAAGACTGTGTGAGTGTATGTTTTGGTGTTTCACGTGACATTAAGGTGATACAAGACTTCATTCTCCTCAGTGGAAAGCATTTTCACTGTCTCAATCGTTTACTGTCTATATGGTGCACTATGGCGACGCGGTGGCGCAGTAGGTAGTGCTGTCGCCTCACAGCAAGAAGGTCGCTGGTTCGAGCCTAGGCTGGGTCAGTTGGCGTTTCTGTGTGGAGTTTGCATGTTCTCCCCGTGTTAGCGTGGGTTTCCTTCAGGTGCTCTGGTTTCCCCCACAGTCTAAAGACATGCGAACAGGTGAATTGGGAAGGCTAGATTGTTCGTAACGTATGAGTGTGTTTGGATGTTTCCTAGAGATGGGTTGCAGCTGGAAAGGCATCTGCTACGTAAAACATATGCTGGATAAGTTGGCGGTTCATTCCGCTGTGTCGATCCCAGATTAATAAAGGGACTAAGCCGAAAAGAAAATGAATGAATGGTGCACTATGTGCCATTCACAAGTTGTTCAAGAAATCCTAGTTGCCTGTATGCTGACTGTGTGCAAATGCATTATTGTGCTCTAGGCCTGCCATAGACAGGTGAGTGCAAATCACTGGGAAACACATTCACACACACACTCATACACTATGGGCAATATAGTTTACCCAATTCATGTCTTTGGACCATCATGCCGCCCGTAAATGTACACAATGATCTAATATGTTTAGGTTTTCTTCCTCTCATTGTTACAAAAGATCACGGTCGTCTTCATTGGTGCCTTCAGTGGCATCTCTGCTTGGTCTCTGAGTGGTACGGTATGGTAAAGTTCGGTCTGATTTTATGGCCATTTCCAGTGTCAAAAGGTACCAAACACTAGGTACACTTTTTGGGTACCCTTTCTAAAGGGAACCTAGCACGACAAAAGGGTAACAAAAAGAGGAGCAAGACGCACAGCTGAACGATATTGGTTTACAGAGAAGCGTCAATAGCGTGTACACAGGCCAGGAGAATGAAAACAAAGAGAGAGCCGTTTTTAAATACACAGCCGAGACTTTACTTCATATTACTATATAGATATAATAATGAGCCATGGTCGACCCGAGCTCAAATCTTGTCGTCATCTTGATGAACAGCCACAAAGCCAAGAAGAAGAGCAGAATCTACTCTGTGCACCGTAGTTGTTTACAAAGCCGTCTAAAAGCGCGAATATTGGTACCTTTTGGCAGTGGAAACGCAAGCCTGATAAAGGTGACCCATACTGACCCGTACCGTATCACACCACTCAGTGGAAAGGGCCATAAGAGATCAACTGAATTATCATGTGACTTCCTAAATTAAGATGGCTTCCAGTTCTTACACTGTTAGCTCGGCATTGACAATGGTCAACATGAGATTGAAACATTTGCCTTTTTTCAATAAATTGCATGTCTCTTCATTTCACTTGTGTCTTTTTGAGAGTGTGGTAACTATTTTATTCTCTGGAATTTTTTGGCCTTCATTGGATTGTTTTGAAGGTGCTTTGAGACTGCTTTGCCTTTAGTGTTCACGATGCTTGAGAATGAGCTGTTTTGCTGCTTCATTCAGGAGGTCATTCAGAGATGTGATTGTACCTTATATAATTACTGTACAGACTCCACTGTTTCTTATAAGGGCTGCACTGTGTATTTAACACAATGACCGCTGCATCTTCAATTCAAGTTTATGTATATAGTGCGTTTACAATGTAGATTGTGTCAAAGCAGCTTAACATTGACGTTCTAGTCAACTGAAACTGTCAGTCCAGTTTTAAGAGTTCAAGTTCAGGATACAGGACATTTCAAAAACTACAGAACATTTGATTGGTCAGAAAATCTGATGAGTAGCTGTATTGCTCAGTGATGTCATAGAAAGGATTCTTTTTGGCTGAAGTAAGAAATGCTGATATTTTCAAAATATGAATTTTGTCTGTGTTTTTGGAGCACATTATCATATACATATATATACATCAATTGGCACTTCTTTCTTATATTGAACACAAAAGAAGAATTTTTGTAAAATGCTGGTAGCCCATTGACTTTCATAGTATTTGTTTTTTTCCTCATATATATTTACATTAGATGTCGCTTATGCCGTTGTTGTCTATTGGAAGGAATGCATCGATAGAGCCGTTATTTTAGTACAGGGTAGCGCTCCTTTGAATTGAATGTGGGACCAAGGTGCAGTGGAGGACTGGCCATCCGGAGCCCAAGATATATACACATATATACATATATCTATGATCGGGACTTTTCAGGTGGTCAGTATGCAAATGTTTTTTTAAATTACGAAAATCAAAATTTTACATCACACACATTCTACATCAATGGATAAGTGACCACATGGAAATGTATTATCCTCCCTCCATGTTAAATTTGATCTAATCTTCCTGCTTTCACTTCTCATTCAAAGGGAGGGAGTGAATGAATCTCTGTTATGAACGACTCCTTCACTTAGCCGACAATAATACAAGTTTCTGGCACCGCAGCATCTTGTCATACTTTATTTACATCATTTGCTTATTTTATTCAACAAAACTAGCATAAGCCTAGTATTTAGTGCGAGTTGCTGCTACTTTACCCTATGGCCAGTGCAGTCAGAGACTGTATTATCATCAATACTTGTTGAGCACAAAAGTTTGTAACATACAAAAACGTAAAAAACAAAATCTTACCTATGAAATGTTCTGCCTTTGTGCTTTGTTTTATTGTGACTACATCCGTACACAGCACTAAAGTCCAGCATCTTCAGACTGGCTTTAGTCTTGACTAGTGCTATTGAATGACGTTTGTCCTGGGAGCACTGTACAAATGTGGTAGCGCTATCGACGCATGCTCAGGGTCTGTATGCGATATCTAGATTATATATCTATGTTTTTTTTTCTACTAAGGAAGTCGATGGATGCCAGCAACCAGCCTTCTTCAAAATATTTAAATTTGTGTTCAACAGAAGATAGAAACTCAAAAGTTTGAATAAATGATAATGATAAACAGTAATTTTCATTCTTTATGTCTTTGAGACTAACATTAATACCAACTTTAATTGTGATTTCAGGAAGACTTTAACCTCTTGCCTCACTTCAATGCTGCCTCTGTTTCATACAAACATTTCGAGACCAGAGTGGCTCTGACCACCAGGTTAAAACCGTCATCTACCTATCTATAGACCTGTGTGGTTGAGACTTGACCAGGGATAGAATCCACCACCCACAGCCAGCTAGAACCATATTTATAGACTTGAAAGAAAGAGAAAAACAGGAGGAGAGAGAAAGAAAGAAGGTGAAATGCATAGTGAGCAGGAGATGTAGCTGAGAAGGTCTTATCACATATTGCACTGTTGCCTCAAACAGACATTCCTCTTCAACGACTTTGGCAGCCCTTTAAGAGCCTATTAAACTGCAGTGTTTTCTGTTGCCCAAGCCTTGCAGAGCTTTCTTGGGCAACAGAAAAGAGGTCAGAGGCGATGCCTGTTCAAACAGCAGTTTTTATCACAGCTAATTACAAAATAAGCGCAAAATATGAGGGTTATGCAGAACAAATGCTATGATGGCGGCAATGTGGACGATGGGATTTGGGTGCATAAGAAACAAAGTAAAAACCAATATATCAGGGTTTTTTTTTGCTTCAGTTTCCTCATTTGATGAACAGAATAATCAAAAGTATTTAAAAAGTATACCAAAGTATCATTTTCTAGCTGGTAATGAGATCCATGCTAATATTCTCCATCTGCTGCTTCTAGGTTTCGTAAACAAAAACAAATAGATAATAAGACGTAAGATACTTCATGAAAAAAAATCACCACCACCAAACAGCATGCTTTCTCTTCTCCTGTTCTTTATTCCATCGTTGTACACACGTCCAGTTAAAATGTATTCAGTTTACCAACCAGTTTTGTTGCAAGCAAGAATAGAAACGTTCTTAAATGTAAACAGTTGAAATGAAAGCATTGCTTTTCACCGTCTTTCTGAGAGATGAGTATGTATGGGAAATATGTGATTTAGATTTGATGCCTGGTTCAGACTACACTTGTACAATATTCACTGATAACACTTTTTTACTTCTAAATTGATGTTGTAGTCAGACTACATGTCGCTTCCTAAACAGTCATTGCATGATGTCATTAAGAAGCATCTTCGGGAAATAAGCATAAACAAACAATGGCTAACAAAGTGGTGTGTTATATACTGGCTGTCTTTTTGTCGGGAGAAATAAGAACGCCAGACAGTTGATGTTATGCCAATATCATCTCTCTTGCTTCACCAAATGTGAAAGCTCTGTACTGTACTTAAGAGCTACAGAGTTCCTATTGGTCAGCGTCAAAAATAAATAAAGTAAAATAATGCTGCTGTGAAGCATCCAAGACATGGGGTTGATTGTCATCCACTATGGCACAGTCATAGGGGTCAGTACCATGCTTAAACAACCTTATTTGAGTTGGCAGATTCTGGATCTTGTAATCTTAATAACTGATTTTTGGCTAATTTGGTTTTTCAAACAAGTTAAAATATCTGCATGAATTGATCTGATATTTGCTGTGTGTGTTTGTTGTGAAGGACAGAGCTATTGATCCTCACAATCATGATTAGCAAAGCAGCGATTGGCTGGCGGTAAGACTAAAAATAATGGATCTAATTAATTCTCAATTATCAGTTATATTACAAAATGCTCAAATTTGTAGTAAATGAAAATGTTTGTTAAATGACAAGCAGTACCTTTCCACATTTGTTGTAGGCTATCTGTACAGGCATTAACCTAGCATGTGTTAAAAGTATAGTATTTTGCCATTTATTTAATTTAACTCTACCTTTATAATGGATTTTCAATGACAATATTCAAGTATTAAAATTTCATAACCAATAAAAAATCATTTTGCATCAAAAAAAGCATTTTAATATTTGAGAAGTGGTCTGCATCTCCTGCGCTGCTTCAAGTCACTCGCATATTAGCGGTCAATATTGCATGTACTGTACATGACCATTAAATTATAAAATTATTCCTTCACAAAAAATAGACTATCAATGAGAATATTGGTCATGTCTATTAATACACCATCAGAAACTGTACTAAGCTGAGGTGATAGCTTCTCAAAGTACACATTTGTATCTAAGGCTGCATTTACACTGCAGATCTTGATGGTCGACTCCCATTTTGTGACTGTATCGGATTTTTTTTGCTGACCTGCTTGCATCATCTTTTTAAAATGACTCGTATCTGATTGTCTGCATTTACACTGCACATGGCAAAGACTCAATGACCAGAGAAAAAAAAAAAAAAAGAGCGGGCGCTGACTGACAGCTGATAATAAAAGAGCGCACTTTTCTCCATTCCTGTATTTAATGTGTTCACAGGGTTTAATTTTTTTTTTATTAATTTTGACAAGTTGTTTTGCTATAGTTTATGACAGAAAAGTTCTCATTTGGCCATCTTCTTTTAATCTAGGCCTTTTTAAACCAGTAGGCATCTTAATGTAATGTCCATGGCGTGATTTATACATGTCACAGTTTTATATTGGTAATGTGGCGGATGTTGCGCTCTCTCTGTCTCTCTTTCGTTAACATACTTTAAATACTTGTGCTATATGACAATATAAAAGCTTTTTTGTTCTAGTATATGATCTTTAAGGTTTGGGTCTCTGCTGAAGTCTGTTCTGAAATGAAAGCATCCAAGTTAATGTCATCCGCTATGGTTTTTAATGATGCGCGACTCGCGTTGACAGGTGAAAATCCAATCTACCTGCTTACACTGCAGACACGAGGGCACAGATAAATCCATGTGATTTATTCCTGCTTACACGTACACGGGCCATATCCGATCTGTGCCACAGATCAAAAAAAATTCTAAATTGAGTCACTTGAACCATGCAGTGCAAACGCAGCCTAAAAAAGGTCCATATTGGTATCTTAAAAGTAGAGAATAAAGTGTACATATTAGTCAACAGTACACTTGTATATATATTTAAAAAAAAAAATAATAATAAAAATCAGCTACTGGTACATCAAGTATCACAAGCTTGAAATGACAATCTAATGCTGTTCATATAAAATAAGCTGCTCCCAAGCAGGTTTGAATTTTGAGCTATCCTGGATTATGCCAAATCGTCAATAATCAAATCCAGCTAAGAGTAATTAACATAAGAACTGACCCCAGACAAGATCAAATATGTGCTAATTGTTGTTTATGCTTTAGCAAGAATTCACCAACATCAAATGGGTTGTGGATTAAAATATCATCATGTAGTCTGAACCTGGCTGTAGACAGTAAAGAAACCTGACTTGTTTTGCATAGGATAAAATAATACTGCTAATGCTAGGCATTTACTACATAAAAAAACAATAGGTAGATAGATAATCAAATATTTAGATTCACACACACACACACTTCTTTAAATGGAAAGTTTTGGAATTACAGACAGACATTTCACATTGGGGAAAAAAAATGGGAGCAATTCACAACCGTTTACAGTATAATTCCAGTACGAGTAAGACTGCTTAATGAAGTGAAAAAAAGGAATACGAACATCACAGGAGCAAATGTGGAGACGGACAGGATTCTCTTCACGTTTATATACAATCTATAATACAACTGTAGTATGGCACCATATATTAAATACACACATCTTTCTCCCGCTCGCATACATCTATGAGTTTCACACTCACAGTTTATGGCTTTTGTAATCCTCAAAGGACTACACCAGTGTACTACAGTAAGTGTGCGTACTGAGAGGTGATATTTGGGATTAACATTACAAAATAGTGTTGACTGTGTATATGATCTTTGGATTATTCTTCTTTGAGAGGCTTTTTAAGGATACTGCATTGTTCAAGCTCTTTTACGGTGTGCATTATTGCGGAATTTGTAAACCGCCGGGTGCCTGTCAATTGTGCTTTTATCAAAAGCTCGGCGCTTAGATGATTTTAGTTTTTCCTCAGTCGATGTGTTTGTATTCAGCATCACGCCAATGTAGACTCAACAAAACGCATTAAAGCAGAAACCATTCCAGAAGAAGTTCATATGCATGTATACGTCTATTGCAGTATAACACTACTAGTGTTGGAACACTAACCTCATAAGAAAGCTACCTGACTGTAACTCACAGCTAGGTTCGCGTCTGTCATTGTCTGCTCATTTGTCCTCAGGTCTAAGATCAGTCTCAGGAGGAGAAGCAAAGGCCACAGCACTCCATGCAGATCTCCAGACAGTCTGCAGACTCGCAGCAGGCGTCGATGATGCCGCAGTCCATGTCACAGGGCAGATCACAGTCGCCGCATTCCTCTGAAGCACAGCAGCAGCAGAAGCAGGAGTCGTCCGATGCGCAGGACCCGCAGGTGGCGCAGTCCAGCACGATGTTGCACAGTGTGAGGAACTCGCAGAACAGGCATGCCAGGATGCAGTGGACACAGCAATCTGGACGCAGCACAGAAAGTTAGTCCCCACAACAATCTCACTTTATTTTACAGTATGTGTACTTACATGCACTTATGATATATTTTATTGGGTACTGGGTAATATAACATAGGTTAAGGTTCGGTTCAGGGTTAGTACCTTGTTATTGCAATAAGTGCATGGTATGTCCATGTAACAAAGTGCTACCAAAATCCCACTGGCTAGTAGGGCTGGGTAATGACAGTATTTATATTCATATACACTCACCGGCCACTTTATTAGGTACACCTGTCCAACTGCTCGTTAAAAAAAATTTCCAATCAGCCAGTCACATGGCAGCAACTCAGTGTATTTAGGCATGTAGACATGGTCAAGACGTTCTGCTGCAGTTTAAACTGAGCATTAGAATGGGGACGAAATGTGATTTAAGTGACTTTGAATGTGACATGGTTGCTGGTGCCAGACGAGCTGGTCTGATTTCAGAAACTGCTGATCTACTGTGATTTTCATGCACAGCCATCTCTAGGGTTTACAGAGAATGGTCCAAAAAAGAGAAAATACCCAGTGAGTGGCAGTTCTGTGGGCGCAAATGTCTTGTAGATGCCAGAAGTCAGAGGAGAATGGCCAGACTGGTTCGAGACAATAGAAAGGCAACATCAACTCGTTACTACCAAGGTAAGCAGAAGAGCATCTCTGAATGCACAACACGTCGAACCTTGATGCGGATGGTCTACAGCAGCAGAGGAACACACCGGGTGGCACTCCTTGGGAGCACCTTTGGGATGTGGTGGAACGGGAGATTCGCATCATGGACGCGCAGCCAACAAATCTGCAGCAACTGCTTGATGCTGTCTTGTCAATCAGGACCAAAATCTCTGAGGAATATTTCCAGTACCTTGTTGAATCTATGCCACGAAGGATTAAGGCAGTTCTGAAGGCAAAAGAGGGTCCAACCTGATACTAGTAAGTTGTACCTAATAAAGTGGCCAGTGAATGTATAAGTATTTATACATAAGCTTGTGATTTGATTCCATTCTGATCTGGATTCAATAGGCTTTTCACTCATTACAAGGAAAGTAGGTGTCATTTGTTCAATCTATGTTCATTGACATCTTTTTGCAGTTTAATTACAGATTCTTAAAATATAACCTACCAATAATGAAGGTCAGTTTACTATTGCACTGATGTGGCTTAACTTAAACTGAAGTTGTAATGTAGCATGTCACAACAAAAAGAGCTAAAGCCATATTCGTTGTTTGCATTTCACAATAAACTTTTCAGAATTTGAAAGCGGAGACTCTTTTATGTCAAAAGTACAGCACAAAGCTTGTTGCAATGTATTAAATGTTAAGTTTGCTCCATGCAAGTTATCTTGATGTTTTGTTCACATGCACTAATGAAAACAGCAATTCCCATTAATGCATTAAAAGCCAGCTCTACTGCTTTAAATCTCATTTTGTCAATCAAACTTCCTGCAGTTAAAAGGAAGTATAGAAGCAGTCATTGCTAATGTGCATTAAGGTCTGTCTCACCATCCTGGGCCTCTGTGGGGATCTTGGAGCTGTTGGATTTGGAGCTTCCTTTGCTTCTCTGACTGGTGATGGATGGGTTCGACTGTAACTTCTTAGGGTTTTTATGGGCTGTGGATGAAGATGAGGATGATGAAGAGGCAGCTCGTGAGAAGGTGCCGTTTCTCACCCCATTGCTGTGTGGCTTGCTGTCTCTTCTCAGCAGCGTGGCTGATTCAGTGGAGCTGGTTAGTGTGGGGTTTATGGGTGTAGAGCGTGCCTGAGGTTGATCTGAGAGAGAGAGCAAGAGAAAACAAACAAAAGGTAAGCAGGGTTTTATATCAGTCTTTCTGCTGCTGTGTAATTATTCTCCTGCAGCCTGAGGACGTGTAGAAGAAAAACACCAGCTGCATTTTTGTGGCCTGTAAACTTAGTTAGCATCTTATTTCTTCTAATGGAATTAGCCTTTTCCTCACGTGGACCAGTCAACTTCCAAAATAAAGGGCCTCAGGCAGATTTTTGTATAATAGCCAAGGTCTTTATTTAAAGATCCCACTGTAGGGAAAGAAAGGCAGTGTGCTACTTTTTTTTTAATTAGCTCTTAATCCTAAATCTGACATATTACCTCTAAGCAATGTCCTAACACTGCCAAAAAAACTTTCTGCTGCTCAAAAGTTTGGAGTTTTGAAAGTCTCACCAAGATTTTTTACATTTAAAAGAGATGTTTTCTATTATCATAAATGTAAAACATGCGTAACTTATTACGCTCTGGGTTTGAAAATCCCAATCTGATACTCAATAACCATTTATATTAATGCTATAAAAGCTAAAAACCATCATTTGTTTATTTTAGGATTCAGACTACCGACTCAGTTTCTCTTCATTCTTATAAATATTTCATTTTATTCTGTAAAATACTGATGATTTTTCTTCTAAATATAAAATGACATTTTTTGAGACATGTTCATATACATTTTTAGACAACGATACCAACATGTTAACCTTAGAACAGTTTGAAAATCAATTTTTGACATAAAACAAATGAAAACAATCTAAATTAAAAATTAACGTTAGCTAGGCTGCTTGAGGAATCTTAGTGAGCATAAAAAGTGCATTAATAATAATAATAATAATTTCTTTAATTTACATAGCTCTTTTCTTGACACTCAACAGACTTTACTATTTTTTGGGGGGAATTTTCTCATCCACCACCAGTGTGCAGCATCCACCTGGATGATGCGACGGCAGCCATATTGCGCCAGACCGCACACCACACACCAACTGATTGGTGGAGAGGAGACAGAGTGATGAAGTCAATTATGATATGGGGATGGTTAGGAGGCCATGATGGACAGAGGCCAGCGGGCAAATTTGGCCAGGATGCCGGGGTTAAACCCCTACTCTATTTCGAAGGACATCCTAGGATTTTTAACGACCACAGAGAATCAGGACCTCGGTTTAACGTCTCATCCGAAAGACGGCACTCACTGAGCACTCTAGAATCCCCTTCAATATACTGGTGCATTAGGACCCCCTGCTGGTCTCACAAACACCACTTCAGGCAGCAACCCAGCTTTCCCATGTGACCTCCCATCTAGGTACTGACCGGGCGCAGCCTTGCTTAGCTTCAGTGGGCGACCATGTGAGAGTTGCAGAGAGCTACTGTAGCTGCCGGAATCACAATACTGCTTGTGAAATCTGTGAGCTTAATTTATCACCCAGCTCTAGTTTTGTCAAAAGGTCACCCATAGGAGGAAACAAAGGGCAATACTGATGGAGATTTACGCCACTGTGGTTGTTTTCTGGGAAAGAGTCTTCAGCATTCAGTAGAGACAGGGGTCCTGACGGGAAGAACACATGTGTTTACAGTCTCCGCTTGGTGTTGCTCTGAACTGCTGATTTGACCACACAACGACTCCTAAAAGATTCACTTTCTGTCTTATTACATCATGATCATCTTCCTCTCTATAGTTTGTTTACTCCTAATGTTTCCTTTGATTTTTGGTTGTAAATCATTTCCGTATGACTGTTTTCCCCCCAACCGGCTTCAAAGTGGAAACAGCCAAATTCAAAGACAAGCAAACAAACAAAGAAACAGGAATTAATAAACTGAGATCAAGAGACCGGAGTGGATTTGCATATCACTGCTTCAGAGTTGCAGGAAGAGTACACAAAAGAACAAATAAACAACACGAGATCACCGCTATGCTTCATTTCCCACTGAGAGCAAATGACAAGACGACATACACAAATCAAGCAATGGAGCAGAAGATGCGAAACATTTCTGTGTGGCTTGATAAAAACAAAAAAAAACATGTCGTCTGACTCGTCTAGGGCTCAAAACAGCAGAGATTTTAAAACAGCATAACATTAAAAAACGCAATGAGCAAACATTAAGTCTAAACAAAGGGAATGCTTCCACCCTTTCTTTTTGAAGAAACCTGTAACCACTGACATCCATAGTATTTGCTTTTCCTACTATGAAAGTGGTTACAGGTTTTCAGCTTTCTTCAATCAGTCCCTTTAAGATGTCAAGATACAAACAAGCAACTGACTTTACTATTTCTGTAAACCAAGTAGAATTAAAAAAAAAAAAATCTGAAACCTGCTGTGTCTATTATAAAATTAACAAAGCTTGCAACAAGATCATAGCAGTTATGGCCATGATACTTACACTGGCAGTTTAAAGTTTGGCTTTAAAAAAATATATTTAGGCTTTCCATTCATAATATACAATGTTTAATAGGCTGTAAGTGCAGATTACAAACCCTTGCACTTGTACTTCCATTTATTACAACCAGGTAATACATTTGTACACAAAAGTGATTACAGTAATATTTAAAGGGCACCTATTTTACCCCCTTTTTCAAGATTTAAGATAAGTCTTTTGTCTCCAGAATGTGTCTGTTAAAGTTTCAGCTTAAAATACCCATTGTATTATTTATTACACATTTCTGAACATGTGGATTTTCAACTCTGAGCACTGTGTAGCTGTACTTGTTACGTGTGCCTTCCTACCCACCATTCCCATGTGCATGTCAGAGCCACAAAGATTGCTCTGACACATGTCTCCATTTCCTGCTTTGTCTCATGTCAGATAAACAGCACAGTGACAGATAAGAATGAAAAATACTACAGTAAGAACTTGTGGTTATTTGACAAATTCGTTAATTAAACCTTTCTGGAACTATGAGTCACACACAATGTCGTTATATAGTTCACGCGAACACACGCACACACACACACACACACACACACACACACACACGTTTAACTTTGCACTGTTTTTGCATGGCAAATGTGACAGGAAACACATTAATATTCACTTCTGTATGGATATCTATTATGTTAATGTACAAAATAAACCTGAGGTAACGTCAACAAACCGGGATAGAAGCATCATCTTTTATAATTGTACTGACACTATGTGGCTGTGGTGATGAATTACACTGATTTTATCTCTATTACAAACATGCATGGTTTAAAAATATTTTAAATTTGTATAACTCATTCTTGAGGTGCAGATGATCACAGAGAGCTGAACAGATCTTTTAATCTCAGTTGCTTTGCGCAAGTCCTGTTTTGTGGATATTTTTATACATGTTACTATAGAGACATGTTAATACACGGCTGTCAATCAATTCAGTGGATGGGGAAAACTGCACTCCTGTTCTGTCCAAACAGCTTCCAAAAGTTGATTTTCATCATAGGTGCCCTTTAACTTCTTACATATAACCTCTAAAATGCATGCCAATACAATTTGTTTGCTTCATATTTTTTATTCCTGCTCCAAATGCAAAAAAAATTGTAGTGTAAGGTGTTTGTACCAACTTGCACTGTTTATATATTTATTTAGAGTCATTTTATGTTTTTAATGTAATTATTATACATGACTATTACGTCACTTTGTGAGAGAAAAAGGTGCTTTTTGACCCACAGATCCAGAGGGACCTGCAGCATAGTCAGCTGTGACTTATTTTCCAGAAAATATGATTATCTGCTCATTTTCTGACTTCAGCCACTCTCTGTAAATTGAAATCTCGTATAAAGTCAGAAACATTTTTGAGTCCAATTAAAAATAAATGCTTCGTTTCAGGCACAAGCACTGATTAAACAAATACTCAATTAAGCTCTTGAATCTGGGCACTGTATGGTGGACAACTGTTTGAAAAGCAGACCACAATCCACACAGCCTGCCATCCAAAATAAAGGAGCGCGTACAGCGATATGCTGTGGCGCAGCCAGATCAGAGTAATGAAAACAAAAGGAGACGCATATCAGCTAAGTTATGACTGAAGCTATGATTAAAATGTCAGTCTTTTTTTTTTTACTGGGTGTGAGGATGAGGCCAAACCGTTCTGCATTCTGAAGTTCACACACTGGCTCCCTGAGAGTTTACAGCCTACAAATGTTCTAGTGTTCCTCCACAAACTGCTCGTGGAGTTGACTTTGGCAAGCGCTTCCACAGCACTTCGTATATTTTACTCTTGAGCACCGCAAAAGACTAATTATTCTGGAAGAAAGAAAAACTATGTGAAATGCAGAGCTTCAGCGCCAAAGGAAATAAACCCCCCAAAACAGAGAAAGCCTAAATGGACATTCTACGTCAAATGTTTTGTTATATATCTATTTTTTTTGTAAATGATGATAGTATTTAATCCCATTATTTTTTGCTGCACTAAACATTTTCTTGACCTTGACGCATGTTTTAGGTCATACGGGAAAGAATCGAAGGGAATATTAATATAAAAGAAAGAGCGCGAGTTCACAGGAAGAGGTCTGGTGCCCATGCGGAGACATGTGGACCTGGTGGAGTCCAGGAAAAACATACACAAACACACCTCGTTCTATTCACAGAGTCTGACGCTCGAAGGTCTGCAAGACTGAACTGGCAATCAGCAACATTAGATAATGGCTGAGCAACACATGCCCACAGACTTGACTCCAGATGTTCAGTATATGCAATGCAGAATAGAATAATAACTTTGTATGATGCGTGTTAAATGTCAGAGTCTAAGAAAAGGCTTAAAGTCAGCATTTGAAAGCGGGTAAACGTCACTCCCAAGTCCATATGTTCGGTGTTAGATTGGCAGGGTGTTTATAATGAACTTCCACCCCCGTTGTTTGCCAGGTTTTAATGTGTATGATCTAAAGTTTGCCAGCTCTAGTTGGAAGATTGGTTACAGTTCAGCCTGGATTTACATCTGACATTTTAAAGCTGTGATGTGATTCTTTACGATTCTCTCATACACAGAGACAAAGACAGAAAAACATAATCCTAATCATAGAGGGTTTAATGATTTTAGTGTGGTCCATTATTCAAAATGTTTGGGGTCTGTACATTTTTTTAGGAATCAAAATGAATGCTTTTATTCAGTATAAATCCAATAAAACTTTTTGAAATGTTTGCTTTTCAAATAAATATTCTTTTGATCGATTTATTAAGGAAAAATATTCAAAAAAAAAAAAAAAAAAAAAATATATATATATATATATATATATATATATATATATATATATATATATATATATATATATATATATATATATATATATATATATATTTTTTTTTTTTTTTTTTTTTTTTACAGGAACAAATTGACAACAGGGAAACATACATTTTGAAATGGATTAAAATACAACACTTGTTTTAAATTATAGTAATATTTATAATAGTGTAGTGTATTTGGGTTCAATAAATGAACACTTAGGAGACTCTTTCAGAAGTTCTGATACAAAAACACTTGCTGAACTTTTAAATAGTACTGCATTTACTGTTTAAACTGTGCCACAACTTCAGTTAAACAAAGAGAAAACTGAAGTCATTGCATTTGGGGACAGAGATGAGTTTCTAAAGGTGAATGCGTACCTTGGCTCTAGGGTTCAAACAACAACAAAAAAAAGGTCAAGAATCTTGGTGTTATTCTGGAGTCAGATCTGAGTTTCAGTAGTCATCTCAAAGCAGTTAGTAAATCAGCATACTATCATCTCAAAAGCATTGCAAGAATTAGATGCTTTGTTTCCAGTGAGGACTTAAAGAAATGTGTTCATGCTTTTATCACCAGCAGGGTGGATTACTGTAATGGACTCCTCACTGGCCTTCCCAAAAAGACAGTCAGACAGTTTCAGCTCACCCAGAACACCAGGATTCTGACCAGAACCAGATAATGAGAGCACATCACACCTGTCCTCAGGTCTTTACACTGGCTCCCAGTTACATTCAGAATAGATTTTAAAGTATTACTACTTGTCTGTAAATCACTTAATGGCCTAAGGCCTCAATACATTACAGTTATGCTCACTGAATACAAACCTTACAGATTATTCAGATCTTTAGGGTCAAGTAAATTAGAAATTCCAAGAGTTTAGTCAAAGCACGGTGAATCCACCTTCAGCTATTACGCCCCCCGCTGCTGGAATCAGCTTCCAGAAATGATCAGATGTGCTCCAACATTAAGTACATTCAAATCAAGACTGAAAACACATCTGTTTAGCTGTGCCTCTACTGAATGAGCACTGTGCTATGTCCTACAGATCACACCATTATGTTTTTTATTTCTTTTTCATTCTTTTAAAATCCATTTTAATCATTTTATTCTTCGTTTTTATTTTCTTACACTTATTTCTATTATTCCTGTTGATATAAAACACTTTGAACTACCACTGTGTATGAAACATGCTATATAAATTAACTTGCCTTGCCTGTTCATTAATAGAAAATGTGTTTGATAGTAGAAACCATCAATGTTTTTTAACAGTGCTAGCAAATCAGAGGTGTAGGTAAGCACCGTTTGCAGTCCATTACATTGCATTGCAGAAAGAGCACACTTTTTAAAAATACCTCTTACTCCACATAAACCATTACTAAACAATGTGTCTGATGATCATTGTTAGTTAATAAAAAAAAAGTGTTTTCAAATGACAGCTTCACCAAACGACATTCAATAAATAGCTTTATATTAGAGCTGCACAATATATCGTTTCAGCATCGATATTGCAATGTGCACATCAGCAATAGTCACATCGCAAAGATATGCAATGTTAAGTCAGAATTATAGTTGATCAGGAGCCACAGAATTGTATTTAATCATTGTATTTATATGGAGTTTATGTGATTTATGCAAATAATAATAATAATAAATTCATATCTTGAATTTTTGTCTCGTTTCTAGTTCAAATATCTACATCTCAAAGCGAAAACAAGATTATTTCAATTACCCCACAGGCAGACAATTTCCATACAACAAGCAAAAAAAACTCTTCAGTAATTTCTTCTAACGATGAAAACTAAACAATATTTTTACTTGGTGTAATAATGTTTTAGATAATTGGACTTAAAACAAAACAAAAAGTAAGAAAAGGGTTTTTTTTGCATTGCGATTATTCCATTATTCCTGTACCTGAATACTGTTAGACTCCCCAGAAAACTCAAATAGTGCCATTCAAACTATCTTCTGAAACTGTACTCGTATTGAAATAATTATCACAGAAAAACAAAATATCGCAATATCAGCTTTATTCCAACATCGTACAGCCCTACTTTATATAGACAGTCTTCAAAGGTTTGTTGCTTTTAATCGGAATGCATAAAACGAATTATGGGTTAGATTGTGAAGCACTTAAAACTTACTGCATAAAATGAAAGTCTTTTGAAAAGACAAGACTAGATATATTTAAACAGAGTGGCTCAATAAGAGACTGCAAAATAAAAAGTGTTAAACAATACCACAATGGCTTTTCAAAACCAGCAGGATGAAACATTTGAGAAAATCTAAAACTCTTGTCTTGACATACTCTTAAGAAAAGCTTTCACAGAAACGCATTGTTTTCATTGTGACTCAGTCAAAATTGCACTGGACGTGTCTATTTCAAGGTTAAACAGATGCATTAGTGGCTCTGTATTGTACACCGCTTGAGTTACACCCACAGCATTTCAGACTTTTTTCTGACCTAAATAAAAGTGCTAATGCGGTTAAAGGGTGTAAACGTATTGAAGGAGCACTGGGCACTTTTTTAGAAAGCTGGTGGTGAGGAATTGAATCCACAATAACATGGGGTATATTTGTGTTATCCTGCGCTGCAGTTTTTTGGGGGATAATACTTTGTTTGTGTGCATTTGTGTTTAGAGCAGTAAACAGGCAGCGTCAGTCGGTCTCCTGGGCATCTGCCAGAAAGACAGAAATTTTTAGAGAAGCCAGAAGTTTCTCTGCTTAGAATCAGTGGGCAAATCTGTGGCACATCTTGAGCTCCAGCATTCAAAATAAAATTCAGAAATGAGCATAAACACACGATCTGCTCATGAAGACTCCGAAGCTTCAACACGTTGGCCAGTGACTCAGTGAGTGTAGAAATTAATTGCTTTATCCATTAAATACACCAGTTCAACTGAGCATTAAGGCATGCGCAAATGGCTAAGATAATCCGATAAAGTCCAAACTGAGCATCAAAGGGCCCGTTTACACCTGATAAACTCTAACTGGATGGCTACAGTACAGTATCTGAGTTTTGAAAATGATTCCACTTAGATTTAGGCACATAAATGAGTCTCCTCTAAATGGATATAAATCTGACCTTCAAAAGCCACAATACATGCAAATTTGAATATACATATATTTTATTATTATTAGTTACAGAAATGCAAGCTATATATCTTGTTTGGTATACAAATGATTTTGTATAGGAGGCTTTGTACTTCACTCGTGTTATAGTAAAACATCACAGGCTAAATGAAACATCTATTTTTTTGCAAAATACATTCAAAACTGTAAAAGATTTACATTAAAGTTTAACATCCTCTACAAAAGATTCTGCCTTTGAAAATGAAATGCTATATTTTTTGCACAGGGGCGAGATGCATCTCTGTTGTTAATGCTACTATTTGATATTAATGTAACACTCAAATTTGATAACTTATTGGTTATGAATTAATAAAATGAAGTGAAAAAATAAAATGGAAAGAAACAAACATCCCAAGGTGTCATTTGTGGCGTTGCTGTTACATGTGCATTAATGCTGTTATCTGATTATATCTAGCATATAAGATATATAATATGCTTTTATCACTAGTTGCATTTATAATATAACCAGTTGCATTTTTTTTACACCCGTCCAGTTTCATCTGGAATGTGTCTGAGACCACCTTTTGAAGTGGATTGAGTAATCGCATTTATATCAGTTTCTAATTCTTTTTTATAGAGCTGATCAAAAAATTTTTTAAAACATTAAAGGTGCAGTAGGTGATTTATCTTCAGAAACATTTTTTGTTGTGCTGGTTGAAAGTCTCTTCACATTCCAATAGTGTTGTGCAGCCACTGAAATCTTCTGATGAAAAATGGATGTGACTATTTTCAATTTCATAAGGGACCTTTCACAGCATCGAATGCGGATTTTTGTTTAGTTTAACAACAAAACAGAAGTAAATGGTGCTATTCCGCCTAGCCTGCTTTACTGAGCCAAAGAGCTTAGAATCACCAAGAGACGACACCCAATAGAACGTTCCATTGCAACAGCAGCGCCCAGCGAATCCGCCATTCTGGAGTGAAAGCTATCGGCCGTCCATTGAACCTTATTGCTGTCGCAATGTCAAACAGCTGCTTTGTTTTTTATTTATTCAATTAAAAAGCGCTTCAAAGCTGAAATACAACCTGAAAGACCACAATACAACACCTCATATCAGCACTTTTAATAGTTTATTTTACAGACTTGATGTTTAATATATTAACCATATTTGTTTTCTTGAAACTGTCACTTTTATGTGAAATTACTTTACGCACTGGCATACTACATATTAATACTGACATGTTAAATTAAATTAACATGACTTTCAAAATGGGATGTTGATAGCAGATTAACAGTAGGCTACTTTTTGTTGGAGTATTATATTATAATAGTACATAGTATTTTTCCAGTGTTGTCTGTTAAATAAGACTAATAAAGTTTTTATTTAAAAAGCTACTTTCTCCAAATGTATTTCTTTTTTCTTTTTATATTTTTATATTCATGATTTTTAATGCTGTCATTAAAAATCATGAAGGGCCTTACAAACTACCAGATAATGTAGTTTTTGTGGTGTATACTCATTTTTGCTTCACCCTAATTTGAGTAAAACAAAAAAAACCTTTTATGTTATATGTGAAACAGATATTTTAGATATCGGATGTATTAAACTTAGTC
Organism: Danio kyathit; assembly: GCA_903798195.1. Lineage (NCBI taxonomy): Eukaryota > Metazoa > Chordata > Actinopteri > Cypriniformes > Danionidae > Danio > Danio kyathit. Next base: position 25,719,455 of record LR812529.1, on the reverse strand, counting down.
TTGTCAACATTTTGGAAATTGTCTGATGTTTTCATTGGGATATTGTTTTAAAATGTTACTTTTCAAAGGGGATGTACTCATTTTAACTAATATTTAACTCAATATTTTAATTGATTCTGTCTAATGTTAGTTATCCGTGCTGTTTTCCTATCGGAATTTTCATTCCAAAATGTCAGCCATGTAAAACTAGTGGCATCTAGTGGCTGTTTTCCAAATAGCAACAGAGTGTCGCCTCTTGGTGATTCTATGCTTTTTGACTGAGCTGAAGTTGGTTTTATATTCATATTGGTTCACTTTTGAACAATAACAACATGTTATGAGCACCCTATATTGTTTAAAATGCTACTTTGAATATTCAGTCTGAAATAGCATGCATGTATGGCTTAGTAATAAGTGTAATTCCTGCACGCCACCGGCCAACCACTAAGCATATACAGCAGTCGCTTTAGGACAAAGTGCATGAGAGAGTGAGACCAGCGATCCTTGCATGCATGAAATATTGCACATTATGACAAGTTTAGCTTACCCAACTGAAAACGTGCTAGATATGTTACAGTTTCTTATTTGGAATTGTAGTATTATAAAGCATTTGCGAATGACATGATCTATTAAGTTGTCTACTATGGTCATTTTTAGTAGTGACTTTAAATATGGCATGAATATCATGCCAGACAATCTGGTCTAAGTATTTTAGAATAGGCTACTACTGGAGTTTCCACGCACTGCCATCTCTAAGGTTGTCAAAAGTACCAACTTCAGTACCAATTAGTACTGAATTTTTTTAGTAATATTTCTGAGCACTCTTGGGTGGATTCTTGAACAACACTGACTGGTTATTGTATTTGTGCGCTCAACAGATATTACAGTGATTGGCTCCAGTGATCATCACTTCACAGAGTGCTTACAGAGATACTGTACAGGGATACTTGCAGGAGAGCATTTGAAAGCCATGCCTATCAGCTGATACGTCAACAGATCACTCGTATATCTGCTATTGGATGAATCCTCTGATAGACATGGCTTTTAAACAGCCCAGTGTGTGTGTGCGTGCATGTGTAAGCACTCAGTACAACCCAGCTCTAGCATTTACAGAGGATGGTTCAAAATGAGAAAGCAACCTGTGAGCAGCAGCTGTGTGGATGAAAATGCATTGTTGATGTCGGAGGAGAAATGCAGACAGAAATGCAACCAGACTTTACAACCAAGTCTGCAGAAGAGCATCTCTGAACACACAATGCAGCAAACCACCGATGTCACTCTTTTTTGATCAGAACAGAAAACTGGCTTCAGCCCACACAGACTCACCAAAAGTGGACTATTCAATTCACTTCTAAAGGCAAAAGAGGGTTCGACCTGTTTTTAGCAAAGCATACAGTGACTCAGTGTTTACACAAACCAAGTTAAAGGTGATGGATGAGTAAATTGACAGGGATTGTACTAACTAACATTAATTAAAACAAATTTCATCATTAGCCATACATCCAAAAGCCATGAACCCTCATCATCACATTGACCAACAGCTCTCAGCATCACCCCTTATGTCCTTGTCAAAAACACACAGTTCCGTTCTGAGATGTCCAATTTCTTTAAATGTCTAAAATCAGTCAGGACCCACTATATCATCTGAACACAAGCCTCTCCGGGCTCCTGAGACCCCTAGACGTCAACTGCATTATCTCATCTTAAATTCCCTGCTCAGGGCCCCAGGCTTCCCGTAACACCTCATTTAAAGTCCCCCACTGCCCCAACAGCCGTGAGTAACACTACCTTCTGTTTAAACCCACAGGGCCTAGGAAGCCAGTGAGTCAGCACTTTCCCATTAATGCAAAATGAAAACAAACACGAGAAATCTTCTAGAGCAACAAAACTATCAAAAGCATGAAATACTAACTGTACTTGTGAAGAAAATATAACAAAGTGTAGGGCAGATAGCCCAAATAAAAGCTCCATATCTTCACACCAGTTGGATGGAAATCCCCTACTTTCTAAACAAGGATGTCTGTTGTCGGTAAAGCAGCAAAAGAGAAAGAAAACATCCAAATGTGGCAAGGGATAAATGATACGGCTCTTTGAGGAGCACTGCCAGATTTTACAGGGTGGCCTAAAAGCACACAAACCATATAGAAGGTTCACAAGAGACACCAACTAGTCTTTAATCCCGTTCTGCCTGAGCTCATTTCAATGACAATCTCCAGCGATGAAGACTCTAATCAGAAAATGTTAAAGCTGTAATTTAAGCCAGCATTTCCCCACTTCCTTTAAGACGTTTATTTCCCCTGATGCCGGCCCCTCTGAACACTGATAATAGATGATGTGATGAGTGAGACACAGGAACTGCGCTTTAAGCCCTGATGAAGATGAACATTTTTGTAAAAATGCCAGAATGGGACTGAGAGAGGAGTAAAGCAATGGATGGAGACTATTCTCTGACCAAATTATCAAGCCATCTCTTCATCTCAGAAGACGTTTTCCCAGTTTACACAATATATAAACCTCACACTCATCATTTTCTTTGGTGCTTTCATTATGGGTTTTTAAATTGGGTAGTTCTAGGAACTCACCACCAGGCTGTTCCTCCTCCAAAAAAACCTCAGGCCATTTTCCTGGTTGCACTCACACACTATTAACTCTGAAGTAATGTACGTCCATGGACAGTAGCAACAAACACTGCACTCAACAAAATCAACAACTTGAAGATGAAGCAATCAATGCAGTGCTTTTGCTGTGGGCAACAAATGGAATGTAGACGAGTAAGTCAAATAAGTAAAAGAGCAAAAAGAATGACTAAGAGACGTAATTGCCACTTTTAGTGCTGCTACATATCAAAGCTGAGAAAAAAAAACAAGGCAGTAGATAAATGTTGCTAACATTAGCATTCTCTATGGCTTGTAACACTTTTAGAATTACTGTGTAGGTGTTCCGTATGGCACATATTTGCTTCTGTTCCACCCAAAAATAAGTACTTCCGATAGTAGTTCTAGGAACTATGAAACAAATTCTCCATTCAGACATTTAGGAGAGCAGTAAGGTTGTGTGTTCAATATAGAGGGAACACAAAGATCAAATAAATAGGCTGAAGTGCTCCTGCTGATGAGTGTGTATGAGGGACATGAGAGAATCTATTGATGGTCTAAGTGTGTGTTTATTCAAACATCAACAAAACACAAGTCTAGACTGCCAGTACTCATTACAGTCATTATGTAATTGTGTCACACAGGGTGAGTTAAGGCAGATTAAAGGGCTCTTGTACCTTTTCTTAGAGAAAAAAGGTTAAATTCGCCTCAACTAAAAGAATGACCCAGTGTGCCAGAGCCAATGTACAGTACACCATGACTACAACAACAACACAGAGGAACAAGACTGTTGGTCTCACTTTTAGAATGTTTTTTGTTCTTTTCAGCTGATGGACGATAAAACATTGACAGCAATTTAGAATCTATTCTGCTTCTATTAATGTTCAATAAGGTAGCTGATGACAAATCATTGTAAGCTAGTGCAGCTTTTAGCAAATAGTTAACATTAAGGGCTCTATTTTAACGATCTAGGCGCAAAGTCTAAAGCGCAAAAGCATTAAAGGTGTGTCTAAATCCACTTTTGCTATTTTAAGGATGGAAAAATAAGCTCTGCGCCATGGTGCATGGTCTAACGGGTTTGTGCTTATTCTGTTAATGAGTTTTGGGTGTGTTTTAAGCTTAACGTGCATTAAACCAATCAGAGTCTCATCTCACATTCCCTTTAAGAGTCAGTTGCGTCATGCCATGGCAGCCTTTTTACTTTCTCTTTACTTTATTTTTACTCTTTACTCCTTTACTGCCGTGGATAAGGAAATGGTGTTGTACGCAGTCCACCGAAGACATCCATTAGCCTACATATTTAATTTTGTTTGTTACGTGCAAAGATTTGTTTCAAAACTATTTCTAAATTCTGTTTTAATTTCCAGCAAACGAATAAATGAACAATAATAACAAAGTGTGGTCAAAAAGAGAGTCAAACACACGTCTCCAAACACACGTCCTATTCTTATGCTCCATATAATGATGCAGATGTCTCCAAAACCTGACAGGTGGACAAATCTAAACTTTTATTAAAACAAATATAAATATGCATATAATAAATAATACTGCTAATAATAATAACATACAAATGCAAACCGTCATGAATAAACAGAAAAAAGCTCCCCGACATGAAGGCATGGAGGCAGTAGTTTTTATATTTATGACATATATCTTCCGTTTATGTCTAAAATACTAGAAAAAGTTGTTTCTACCCAACTATGCTCCTTTCTGCAGACAAACAACATTTTTGAAGTGTTTCAGTCTGGTTTCAGGCCTCATCACAGTACAGAAACCGCATTAGTAAAAATAACCAACGATTTACTCTTAGCTGCTGACCAAGGGTGCATCTCACTATTAGTTCTACTTGATCTTAGCGCCACATTAGACACCATTGACCACAATATTCTAATAGACCGCTTAAATTCTACAGGTGTCCAAAAACAGGTTCTTGAATGGTTTAGGTCATACTTAGCAAACCGTTACCAATTTGTGAATATTAATGGACAGCTTTCACAAGTCAGGCCAGTAAAGTACGGGGTCCCTCAGGGATCAGTTTTAGGCCCCTTGCTGTTTACAATATACATGCTTCCCCTGGGGGACATTATTAGAAAACACGGGGTCAGCTTTCATTGCTATGCAGACTATACTAATTTATAAATTTCAACTAAACCTAATGAGATGTCTGAACTGTCTAAGCTAACCGAGTGCATCAAAGATGTTAAAGACTGGATGACCAACAATTTTCTTCTCTTAAACTCAGACAAAACAGGATTATTACTTATTGGGCCTAAATCCTGTACACAGCAGTTCTCACAACTGGACCTGCAACTAGAGGGATACAAAGTTAGCGTTAGCTCTACTATAAAAGATCTGGATGTCATATTAGACAGCAATTTAACTTTCAAAAATCATATATCCCATGTCACAAAAACTGCTTTCTTTCATCTGAGAAATATCGCTAAATTGCGAAGTCTGCTATCCATATCAGATGCAGAAAAGCTAGTTCATGCTTTCATGACTTCTAGGCTGGATTACTGTAATGCCCTGTTTGCTGGTTGCCCAGCATCCTCTATTAACAAACTCCAGCTAGTGCAAAATGCAGCTGCCAGAGTTCTTACCAGGTCTAGAAAATATGATCATATCACCCCAATTTTATCCTCCTTACACTGGCTGCCTGTTAAGTTTCGTATTGATTTTAAAATATTACTCCTTACCCATAAAGCTTTAAATAATCTAGCTCCTGTTTATCTAACCAACCTCCTGTCTCACTACAACCCAACCCGCTCTTTACGATCTCAAAACTCAGGGCTTCTGGTAGTACCTAAAATATCAAAGTCGAGTAAAGGAGGTCGAGCCTTCTCATTTATGGCCCCTAAACTCTGGAATAGCCTTCCGGATAATGTCCGAGGCTCAGACACACTCTCGCTCTTCAAAACTAGATTAAAGATCTATCTTTTTAGCAAAGCATACACTCAGTGCATTACATAGCGGTATGACGCATGATGTGCCCCACACATGATTTTGGTTCTCGTTTATATACACTATGAACAGCAGCTACGCTAATTATTCTCCTTATTCTGTATTTCCACCTGGGGGTACTCATCTTGAGGCCCTCAGACTATGCAGTGCCACTGACGCGATCCGAGACCAGCGACGAGATGATCCCCAAGGTTTTCTGGACCAGGCCGTATCCTGAGCAGCTGCTGTGGTGGTCATCGTGGATTGAGAGCATGAGACTGACTCCTGTGATGCTCCAAGGACAGACGAGTCTTCGCTGAGGTCCAGCTTCCTGTGCCTAGACTGCAGCTCTGCACAAGACGTTTGGCCATAGGGGAAATTGCCGTGCCCAACTGAGCCTGGTTTCTCTCGAGTTTTTTTAAATCTTCACTTTCGCCAATTGGTGAAGTTTTTTTTCTCGCCGCTGTCGCCACTGGCTTGCATGGTTCGGGATCTGTAGAGCTGCTGTAGAGATGGATTTGCTCTTCAGTGTTTGGACTCTCAGTAGTGATTATTAACCCACACTAAACTGAGCTAAACTGAACTGACACTGTTTCAATTCACTATAATCTTCCATGTGAAGCTGCTTTGACACAATCTACATTGTATAAGCTCTATACAAATAAAGATGAATTGAATTGAATTGAATTGAATATTTATGTAGAAAATAATAATATAATATTTTTTGTAACATTTTAATCCTTTAGTTTTTTTTTCATATGTAAAGATATCTGTGTATTGCTGTACATCCTGTGTGTATTAAGCAATGTGTAAGCATTTGGACCTGCATAGGCGCATAACTAACGTGCTCTACACTGGACTTTAGAGCAGCTTTTAGTTGTTCAATGGCGCAGTCTATTACAGCTTCTCAAAATAGCAACGCGCCAAAAATGCGCCTTAACACACCTCTTTTCTAGACTGGAACACTCACGATTTAACAAAATGCCGCAAATGGGTTTGCTATAAAAACCATGTGGAGCAAAACATGAAAATTAGAGTTGCGCTGGTCTGAAAATAGCAACAAATTGCACCCGTACGTCTTGCGCCTTATTGCGCTGGGTGTATGATGGGGCCCTAAAAGTTATCTTTATTCTTTATCAGTTTTCGCTATTATGCAGTGGCCAAAATTTTCCCAGAATTTCAAGAATTTCAGCAAGACCTTACATACTTGAACCACAACTCAAATTATGTTTAATGCAAATGTTGGAAAGAGTTTTGACAAGTATGTTCCCTTGTCAAAAAACAAAACAGCAAGCAGTCAGAGAACAGATTGCTTTAACAAAACCTTTTTTTTTTTTTGGGGGGGGCTGTTTTCTCAAATGCTCACTTGCATGACATCAACACAGACTCTGCTAGAAGACCTGAGCCTGAACCCTTGTTCTCACTCTATTTTTCATTTTGCACTCACACTAAATGGTTTCAGAGTAGAAAAGTGAATTTTACAGCCCTTTCCGCACTCTCGCAGCCTGTCAAAGGCATTCAGTCTAGACACGCATGCAACATCCATGACATCATCGACCAAAACTGGAGCATTTGGACATTGCTTGAATCTTCACACTTCTGTTTTAATGAAAGTTGCTGACTGCTGCTTCTCAGCCCAAACTGAAACTTGCTTCGTCACTATCGAGAAGCTAAAATTTATATATATATATATATATATATATATATATATATATATGCAAAAATCCAATAAAGCAAAAGAAAAATAAGCAACGGCCTGCCTCAAAGCACACATGGATCCATAAAGGATTTCACACTCCTTATAAAGCTGATGATGCAATAGTGCTCAACAGTTTATGAGTCGCAAATAGGCACATCTCACGGGTACATCTGCAAATAAATCCAGATGCTTCGAGGGAAAAATTGAGGTGCAGCTGTACAGTTTGTCTGTTCTGTTGTGCAATCGTAATGCTGCCATTTTTATGAGCTTTTTAAAAAATGCGCAGGGGCCAAAAAGCCAAGAAATGCAGGATGCATAATCTCCTTTTTATGTTTTCTTCTTACTGATGCGGAACACCGGGTCTTCGTGGGGTCTTAAACACTGCAGTGCTCTAGCCAAGCATCTACACAAACCGCCCTATAGAGAGTCTCCACCGCACCCCGGCCAGCTCATTACTGGGAACTTTTTTTGAGAGGTAATATCATACCGTCACACCAAATCTCCACATTATGACCGCACTAATGTGTGACAGATTTGGAGTGTGCAACATGAGCTGCGGTTTCAGTATCCTTGTCATATGAGCAGTCGACTTCCACCAAGTTTGCATAATCACATTCCACATGTCTATTAAAGGGTCGGTACAATCTAGTGAACGATCTGTCATCATTTACACAACACCAAGTCATTCCAAAATCATACTTCTTTCATCATTTCTTTCATCATCACAAAAGCAATTTTTAAAATCACATCTCATTGATTTCTTTCCTCTTGCTGAGTCTATTTATCCCCTTCAAAACGTTTATAAAGAAAAAATTATAATCAAAAATCAAGTAGTTCAAAACAAGTTATCTAAAGACACGATTACTTCAAATGAGGAACTGACTTGATTTAGGCTTTCATTCAGTTATCATCAAGCATAAACAGGGTAAAGTCTAGATAGGATACAGCTGCGGATACACATATCAATAAAGCATCATTTTTGTGATACTGTATAATAAAAATGTATATTTTTACAGTACTGTGATGGTTGGGTTTAGGATTGGGATATGGGATAGACGTTAATAAAATACATCTTATTGGGTAATTTAATTAATAACAAATAATAATTGGTACAATTACTGTTTTTACATTACAGTGACGGTTGGGTTTAGGGTAGGGGTAACAATGGGAAATTTAATATAAAATATAAATAATTCTCATTAACTTCTGGTGGCAAATAAATTTAATCTAGTAATAACCCATACAAAAGCATAACCAAACCTGCTTGGTGCTCGAGAACAAATGTCATTGGATTATGCGGAAGCTCAAAAATGCTGTGCAACATTCAAGAATGAACCTGATTGTTCATTTATTTATGCATATATATATGTCTAAATTAAATCTGTTAGTTTTAAAGGGCCATGTAACCGCCCCGTCTCAGCAGGGTGTTTTCACAACTCTAGTTTGAAAAAGATCAGGAAAGTGAGTGAGTCCAGCTTTGTTTAGGTGGGTGTGTCGAGTGGTGAAAGAGGGAAGGGTTTGCATAAAAAGGGGAGTTTCATTACACGCACTACAGCTCATTTTCACACCGGCAACACAAACACAGGTGCAGGGGAGATAAACTGTGATTCGGAGAGCAGCATTTACAGCTGATCTGAGAGCTGTGTGGAAGTGGATGATTTTCAGTCCATAATATTGTAGTGATATTACTGTAAACTTAGTAGCAACTAAATCATTTTGACTAAGGTATGTCTTCAAAAACTGGAAGAGTACTGCTGGCGATCCTAACTAACATTGCCATCTGAATATACATAAACAAAGAACACTGATCACAAACTTACCAAATCCCTACAGACAGGACAATCAACACCAACTGGAACTGCGTCTTTTTTTAAAAGAAGACGAGTGGCAAATCCAGATTTCAGCATTTCCAGATTTGAAAAGCTCTCGGGTAAAAAATGTTCTTCACATATTTGTGTCGTGTGTTAGCAGACCACTGTAATCCACACGTGGGTCAACACAAGCTGTGCTCTCATCATGGGGAAATGGAAACAAAACCTTCATTGCGGCACATTTACAAACAAACAATTCTTCTACTACTGGTTTGAATTCCGGTTGGCAACACAATGTGGCGTCTCTCTGAACACTGTAACAGGTAAAACAAGTCTTCGAAGCTATATCATGCATATTAATGAAGTGGCATCTCGTTCACAATAGAGAATAAAGTCTTTCTCATGAATTAATGAACAGATGTGCTGAAAACTCAATGACATCACTTTGTACCGGCTGGTACAGACAGCCGATCTTCACGCTGGAATTTACACACTGATTGCGTCGCATCTTCTTTTTAACCGGAAGAACAAATTTGCTCTAAACAACGCAAAAACAACCAATTTTCACTTTTTAGTGAAATATACAGTTGAAGTCAGAATTATTAGCCCCCATTTAATCTTTTTTCTTATTTAAATATTTCCCAAATTATGTTTAACAGAGCAAGGAAATTTTCACTTTATGTCTGATAATATTTTTTCTGCTGGAGAAAGTCTTATTTGTTTCATTTCGGCTAGAATACATTTTTTGAAACCCATTTTAAGGTCGAAATTATTAGTCCCTTTAAGCTATATATTTTTTTCGATAGTCTACAGAACAAACCATCATTATACAACATCTTGCCTAATTACCTTAACCTGCCTAGTTACCCTAATTAACCTAGTTAAGCCTTTAAATGTCACTTTAAGCTATATAGAAGCGTCTTGAAAAATATCTAGTAAAATATTATTTACTGTCATCATGGCAAAGATAAAATAAACCAGTTATTATAGATGAGTTATTAAAACTATTATTATTAGAAATGTGTTGAAACAAATCTTCTCTCTGTTAAACAGAAATTGGGGGAAAAAAAATAAACGGGGGGGCTAATAATTCTGACCTCAACTGTATGTGTCCTAATAGTGTTTTAGCAACGTGGCACATATACTGTATATGTCTGTCAACATCTCCAAAAATGCGTTTTGGTGTTTTGTGACCCTTTAAGAAGCAAGCAGAATTTTGTCTTTTCAGAATACTTTGAACTGTTCATTCACACCAATTCATATTCATTTTTCTTTGCTTTATGAAATGACATAAGAGTGAGTGAATGACAGAATTAAAATTTTGGGTTAAACAAACTCTAAACACACATGCATTCGAGATCATTCCACTCACGTTAACATAATTAACTGTTGCTAGACTGTAAAGAGACAATGAGATTATGTTACAAGCTTTTCCGCTCAAAGTTTTCCCCCAAAAATCCAGTAAGGGTACTCGCAACCACCACAACCAAATTCGCCTCGGTTTCCTGTGAGATAAAAGTCTGGTTGCATGCATGGGGTCCTGAGGTAAGGTGGTAAGGTGAGAGACTAAATGGCCGTCTGTAGCACAATTATTTCCTGTAAATAAGCAGCAGTAGGTGTCTGGAATGTGTCAGCAAACGGACTCAGACTGGACAACCAGAGCACGACCTCACCTACCACAGCCACACAGTGAAGGCCTGTCCTCGGCATACTGTATACTCCCAGTAAGTTTCACATAACCTGTGACTGTGTGCAAACACACTCATGGCTGTGACAGTCTCATAGGGGTCTGGTATGGATCTATTTATTGCAGCATAGAATAACATTTACAGGAAGTCATAGGCAGCTTTTTTCTTAGCAATAACTGTTACAAGTACCAGAATGATGGGGCTTTCACACAAATAAAATGGTTGTATTTTGCCATCAATTAAAAAATTCATATTGCTCATATCATTGTTCTGCCTTTAAAAATATATTATTATTATAAACATTATTTCCTCATTTTTAAATGCTATTGAAGATTGGAGAAAACATACATACAGTGCCAATAGAAAATCATCATAACCTGTCACTGCATTATAAAGAGCAAACCATATAACTGGCATGAAACTAGCAGGTATGTAAGCCATGCAATTTCCAAAAACGACCAATAAAAGTACGTTACTGATACCCTGCTGGCTGATTTGCATGTTGATACTAATCGGGAGCAGTTATGTTTCATTTAGTTAGTTTGTATTGTGTAGTATTTATCACGGTATGCGTTTTTCTGTCATTTCAAAACGCCACTTTATTTTCACTTTGTGACACTTGTGAGTGGGACAGTACAGGCTACGTGTGTGTGTCAAACATTTTAGTGAATTACATTTGTTTGGGTTGGATATACATTTGAAAGAAAGAGAAAATGTTGACTTAGTAATGATGTGGCTTCATTTAAAAGACAAGACACAAGGAGGGAAAAACACCTCGCAGCAATTGTTTTCATCCCATTAGATCGCATTTTTTTAATTTTATTTTTTTTTAAAAATTTTTATTAGGTTTATCTTAGGTCAGACAATAAAATATACATAATATTGATACATATAGATATACGCACTTATCAGAAAAACATAATTATACACTAAATAAGTATATAAATAAAGGGTAAAATACCCCATATATACATAAAGATATACAAACATAAGATAACATAAAAATACGAATAATAAAAAACAAACAAAAGGATAAATAAATAAATTATACAAATAAAATTTTAAAAAGGCAATTAAGATATAGGTGTCTCCTTAAAAAAAATGTAGAAAAGGGCTCCAGACTTTCTGGAACTGTTCTGGCTTTTCTTTTATTGCGAACCGAATCTTTTCCATTCGAAGAGCATGTAAGAAATCAAAAACCCATTGCCGATAGAAGGGGGAGCTGCTGACTTCCAATTCATAAGAATAAGTCATCTAGCTAGTAAAGTTGCAAAGGCTACACTATCGGCCTGTAATGAATTGAGGTGGCCTGTAATGAATCAAACAGTGCTGTTAAGGGGTTTGGGTCTACTGATCAGTCCAAAAAAATCAGTCCAAGAGGTGGTGCTGATCGACAGCAGTATTAGTTCAAAGACATTAAAAGCAAGCAAAATAGTTTAAAACTATCCTTTCAAAGCTGTCCGAATGTGACTCTTTATACGCATCATCTGCCGACCGGAAGTTCGAAGCATCCTCCTTGCACATACACGCAAATTTGCGTTCTAAGAAAAAGGTCTATAGGCACTGTATACCGCAGTATATCATGCTAGTTTAAATGCAGATAAGAGAACACTTATTTAAAGGTTATCACTTTAGCAAAGTTACTTTATAATTATTATTTTTAATTATACTTAAATTATTTTACTCAAAGATATATTGTCATTAAAATGTTTCAAAAATGCAAGAAAAAAGCTTTTAAATTTAATTCCTAATTAATTGAATATGTTTTTGCAGTTGTATTTTATATCAAAGTTGTAAATATGATTCATAAATATGATGTTTCATTATATATGGTTATTGTTGTGGTCAAAGGAAAATAAAATCAAATGTGACGTTAGCCCCTTTGTACCCTACCACCCAGCCGAATTCTACTTCAAGTAAACTGACATCATACAAATCAAAAATCCCATGTTTAATGGGAAAAGTCGACTGAAAGACCATGAAACACTATCACCAATATATGCTTTGGAGAGCAGTTAGAAAGCTGGCGCGGACTGCCAAAAGAACAGCACTATAACTCAACTGGCACAGTTGCCAAGGCAACATCACAACAATAGCAGCTACCTCCAAAAAATATGAAATCTCTGTTGTTAAATAAGGCAAGTGTGAGCCATTTCATGCACCTCTTATCCAACTTCAGCTGATACAAGGTAAGTCCTGCCAAAGAGAATCTACGTCTAGGTTCTAACAGGAATATTTTTTATAAACTTTGTACTGTGATGTTCTATGAATTTAATACACAGAGCAGTTGATGAAAACAAACAGATGTGCGTGTGTGTGTGATTAGTCATGTGTTGTTATTTAAGGTTTATGGGTGGGTACATTGTCCTAGAGGGGACTGGTGCTGGTGTGACTCATTATTAACAGGACACATCGACCCCTTAGTCAGAAGACTTACTCACAGCCTATTGACTAGTACACACCCCGTCTACATCTACACTTACTCAGAGACACACCGGTGCACACTGCACTCCTTTATCACCAGAACATTCATGGCTCTGGATTTCAAGATCAGTCAAAGCTGTGGCCCTGAAGTTAAATGCACTCACACTGAAATATAAAGCACAATGGTAAAAGCTCATTCATTCAACTCTAAACATTAATTTTCTCCATAGGGAAATTGATTTTTAACAATAGCTTTTAAACCTTGAATTACAGACTCGTTTTGAGCTCGTTTAGTAACATCCACATGAAATCAAAACTTACAATGTTTATTTTTATAGCACAAATTGTAGTCTTAAGGTGAACATTTATTTTGGTGTTAGATTGCTGTAAGTGAAAGATAAGGAGCGCAAAAATAAAACCCTGGCCCATAGTCGATATTCTACTTCAGTTGGAAATATATCATCACAATAAAATAAGTCTGCAGTAACTTTAATTTCACAGACACGCAAACAATCATGTTTGATAGCAGAATTGGTTCAGCCAAACTACAAGATGAGAGTCAGAGTGTGCAACGTGCTCCAAGAGAGGACTTAAGGTTATTGCACACTGAATCCGAAACTTTTGTCTGTAATTTTCGCATGTTCAAAACTAAATTCGACCTCATGTTGAGTCAATCGTATTGACACACTGCCTCTGAAACTTTCGTCCGTCATAAACCGGATTCAATTTATTCCACCTTTCGCATCTGAAAAAGCGATTTGAGAGGTGTATTGACAGTTCAGAGCCCCGGTACAAGCGAAAAGCTAAATACAGAATGCCGTCATTTGAGCTACATATAACTTTATGACAAACACAGTGCATAAAACAAAGACAAAATGTGGCAGACCTGTGACTGGATTCAGTGACTGGCGCACCTCTGCCCTGCTGCTGTTTGGGGGGGGGGGTCCATACATTTGACGTAGACATTATAATAGAAAGCATGGTTCACTTTCGGTCCATTGCTTCGACACATCAACGCGGCCGCCATCTATTATAATGTCTATAGGTACTGCCAGTCTCTGTTTACGTATGTGAACGTGTAAAGTATCACAAGCAATGCATCTAAATTCCACTGATTTCCTGAAATAAACTTTACATTTGGGGATAATCCAGCACAGCTCTTTGATAATGAGTTGAACTCTCCTTCCTCTCTATGCAGTATTTTATGAACACAATATGCAGCCTATTCCTCTTTCTTTTTGTCTACTTTGGAGAAGAGAGGAGAACCAAGTATCACTGCTTGAAGTGACGCTGAAATGTTTTGCGTTTTTTTTCCATAATGGATTAATTACTACGCATCGGACTCAGTGTGCAAGGTTTGTTTACGTGACGAATGAATACGAAAAAAAAAAAACGCACACGAAAATGTCTGACTTCAATGTGCAAAGACCTTTATGCTCTATCCACTATATACTGCGTTTATGAATACAAACAACAATAACGTTATTTAATATTTTTTAATCAAATGCGTCATTCTCTGTGTTTTATGGAACTGCATTATTTTCATCATTAGAGGTGTAAAGTGCACAGGCTTGTGTATTTTTTAAATTTACCATAAAATGTACATCTTTTCTTCAAAGGTAAGTTTGTGAAGTTGTGAATGACATCATAGCGGTTTCATTATATTATGACATAACGATTAAAGGAAAACTTTCTAAAAAGCATATGGGAAAAAAAGGAAAAACAAAAAAGAAGAAGATTTCCAGAGTCATTACAACTGAAAAAACGTAAGTGGGCACTAATTCACTCTCTGCTGAGATGAAGCTCATATATGAGTGAGTTTACAAACCTTTCTCATGCCCCACATCACTTCCAGTCAGCATGAATGTCTTATAAAGTGGCAACCCTAGGCACAATTCTTGCGTTCTTAGAAGGTCATACTTGGGTAAACTGAAACTATAAACAATAGAAATGTACAAAAAATAACATTTTCTATTTTATAAAAAAAGAATCCCACTTGCCACAATAGCCATAATGGGTTAGGGCTGCATGAATCTGGCTAAAATGAGAATCTTTTTTTTTTTTTTTTGCTTAAAATCAAGATCACGATTTTCTCACAATCCTGTAGATGTAAAATAAAGGTTAATATGAGTAGGCTATTATTATTGTTATTCTCAAACACATGGTCAAACAACAATAATAATAATATTAGGCCCATGTGTAGGTCCACTGTTGGTTAAAATGCTCATTTTTGTATAGATTTTGAATGGTGGACTTGACTAGACTTTAAATTTGTCCTGGTCATTAATGCACAGTAAAGTGATGACATCAGAATACAACTATTCATAATTCTGAAGTTGAATTATTATGTTTGAGACACATGCTTGTCATTTGTCATTGACAACATTATTAGACCATTTTTTTCACTGGTAAAATGAGACATTTGTCACTATCAGATTCCCTCCTGCATTATTGTCAAAATTATATAGGCTAGAGTAGTTATACTGACCCAGTAAACGTTTATTTTCATGCACAACACTATATTCGCTATAAAAAAAATATTTAAAAAAAAAAACATATCAAATGCATGTCGTATTTATAACTCTAAAATGCTCTAACTCTAATATAATCATTTAATTATGTGAAATAAAATTCCGTCACTTTGAGGGAAAAACCATACATGAAAATCATTCTTCCTGCGCAGCTCCCAAACGATCGCTCTGTGCAAGAATCTGAACATTATTTACAACTTTATTACCTGTTATTCACAGCCTATGCAGGTTCTGTTCACTAAAGTAGACTTCGCGGGCATGAACACTTTCTCTCAGTAGTAAACAAACTACTATTTTGCAGCCACAAATACATCATTACATGAAGACAGAAATTACATTTTGGGGTGAATTACAACTTATAAATACAATATGTGACTCTTTCAACGCTATTTGGTGGTGTCCACATTGCTGAGCAACGCATGTAAAACAATGTGAAGACTTGTGCTACCTCCTTTATGCTTCTCCTGAATTTGAACATAAAACTGGCTGAATCGTAGAGATGCTGGATTCAGATTGTGTGTGTGTGTGTGTGGGGGGGGGGGGGGGGGGGGGTCGAGATTGTGATCTTTTTTCGATTAATAATGCAGCTCTATAAGGGGTAATAAAATCCTAATAGCATTTACGACAAAATAAAGAGAAAACTTCTATAAATTTCTATAAATATATATTTCACTGACAAATCACATTCACCAGATTTGTTTATATCAGAGATCTTAAATTTATGGGGGGTATAAAAGAGTATCCTACTCTTTTATTAATAATAATAAAAGAGTAGGATTTATTGATAGAATTATTCTGGATTGCTACTGGACAGTCTCATGTGAGTGGAGGATTGACCCTCCACCAACGCCACCAAGTGCAAGTGCAAACAAATGGCAAAGGCTGCTGGAAAGCATAGTTCAATTGTTTTATGCTTACATGTTATGCTTTTGCCAGGAGTGCTGGTGAGGTCCGGTTGGGACAGGCTGTTGTTGTTGTTGCCATTCTCCACGTCTCCTGTCTTTTCCATGGGTGGGGTGTTTGAGTTCTGTGCTGTCTGCTCACCGGTTTCATTCCCTTCTGAGGCCAAAAAACACAAACACGCAGGAGAGAGAAAGCAAATACAAGTTACACAAAGATTATACAAAGCTCTGCTTTCATAGCATTTCTAAAGCATCTTGATTCTACAGCAGTACAATGTGGACGCTCGGTTTAGAAATGTGTTTATATTTGCACCAGCTATTTTGCTAGATCATCACTTTGCATGCGCACTAGTTTGGGTGCTGTTCTCACGTATCTGTAAAAGTGCATTCATGCGGTCAGCAGCATGTGTTTGTGTGTGCATGTTTTATAAGTCAGCGCTGGAGCCAAGTGGTCTTATTATGTGGCCTGGTAATTATACAGGGCTGTCTGAGCAGGCCAGAGCAGCGTGACATCAAAGAAGGTCAGGACTGGGTCTTAGCGAGCAGAAGATCTGTGTTTAGCTGAGCTGAGTGCAACTGAGCTCTGCTTCGTCCTGGCCTCTGGCCCATACCTACCCAAATGGAAGCCAGCTGGGCTTTACTGGCTGTCTGATAAACACACTGCATCTCCTGCGGAACATCAGTCCATTGCTCTGTTTATTTCCTTTAGTGACTCTCTGTCTTTCTGCCTCCTTTTGCCTCACTGGATATTGGCAGACTCCATTTTCTACTCTTTCTGTGTGTTTTCGTTAAAGGATTTTTATTCCCCTTTGTTTCTCTCTTGTTTGTTGACAAGATTAACATTTATTTCTGAAAAATTACCTTGGCATGGAGGAGTCAACATGGCTGACTAACTGTCCAGTGAATGACTATATGATGCTCTCAGAAAGTTTGTGTAGCAAAATATTTTTTAGCAAAGGACATAAATTATTTAATCATTAAAATCTTTTAAAAGGGGGGGGGGAGAGGAGCGTACTTTTCCAATTAAGTAATACTTTTTCACATTGTTTTTGAAACAAATAGTGGTGTAAAGTAACAAATTACAAATTCCCAAACTACTGTAATTGACTGTAACTGTAGCTTTTCTCAAAAATTGTAATTTACTAAGTAGTTTTAAAAATGTGTACTTTTACTTTCCCTTGAGTACATTTTAGTGCTGTATCGGTACTTTTACTCCACTACTATTCTTCAACCTGCATTCACTACTTTATTTATTCTTGTCTATGGGGATTAGAAAACTCAATCCTGCGATTCCTGTCCAATCAAATCGCACAGAAGGTAAATTGCATCATAATGAACTACCTCAAGACATGGGCAATTTATAATTGCAGTAAACTATTTGGAAGCACTAAAAGTGTTCAAGAAGATGTCCAAAATCTTTACACGCATTGACCCAGAAACTCTTTAGATGCATGTCACTGATGACAGGATGACGGATGTTTACTGTATGATGACCGAAATAGCCTTAAACATCCAGCAGACACAAGACATCAACATGACATCTGATTGACGTTGTACCCCAACGTTGTGGGGAAGTTGCATTTAGTTTGAAAATGAAAATCGGGTTGACATCAGGACCCGACATCAGGCCGACGTCAATGTCCAAGAACCAACCTTAAATCTATTAAATATCAACATCTAATGATGTTAAAGCTTAACGTTGTGTGGACGTTACTACTATGACGTCTATCAGACGTTGGATTTTGGTTGCCATTGCCATAGCTGACGAATAAATGTCAGTATTGACGTCAATATGACGTTGGTTTAAGATGTTGGCTCGACATTGGATTTTGGTCAATTTTTAACACAACCTAAAATCAACAAAATATCAACATCATTTGACGTCATTATTGGAAATCAAAATACGTTGTCTTTAGACGCTGGCTAGACATAGAATTTTGGTCACCTGACGTCACGACTTAAATCTAACCTAATATTAACGTCTTACGATGTTTAGTGCCTGCTGGGCAATAACTAAATGCCCAGAAATTACATGCAAATGCATCAGCTTTCACAGCGTAATACTACTCACTACTCTTGAGTACTTTTAAAAGGGCTACTTTTTACTCATACTTTGAGTATTATTTACAACAGATATTTTCTCTACTCACACTAACTTTTTAAGCAAGTAATGGTACTTTTACTTGAGTATGATTTTTCAGTACTTTTTCCACCACTGGAAACAATTAAATAATTCGACTTAAGAAAGACAAAAAAAAAAAAAAAAAAGTCAAAATTAACATGATAAGGCTTGAATTTGTGTGTCAGGATCTTGACATGTCAGCATCAGACAGGTCTAGCAGCTGACCAGATGCTTTTATCTATTTTCTCCTTTAAATCTTTCACCTCCGAGCAGGCAAACCAAGGTGACTCCTTAGGGGGTTCCATCCCCCATTTCCTCAACCAAAACTCCCAACAACACACAAATTGTCAGGGCCTGAGCTCATAGCTCACTAAAAATGTCACCATTCTCTGGTCCTCAACCTCAATGACAAATAAAAATACAGCTTGTTTGCAACACTTCATGCCAGCAGCACAAATATCCCCTGACACTTTGCCTGCTGAGGTCTAAAAGCATCCTGTGGTGCTGTTCAGACCCCAGGGCCCTATATATCCTGCATGTGCCTGTGTAGTAATGAAGGAGCTGGAATTGGTAAGTTCACATCTGGAAGCAGCTGCTGACAGCGCACAAAAAGTCACAATAACAGCAGCTAAAGTCACAAAAATGAACCAAAGTAGAGAATGTGTGAGCTGAAAAGGAAGTATTTTAAAAAATATTTATTTTTCAAATTACATAACTAATCTTCACTAAGGACGTATTCCATGCATGGCTTTAAAAAGGTAAGATTCATAGCACTATGACAGACTAATACTGTTGGTCCTCCACATGCTGCATAAACAGCATTGACCCCT
The DNA here is from genome assembly GCA_903798195.1 of Danio kyathit. Classification (NCBI taxonomy): domain Eukaryota; kingdom Metazoa; phylum Chordata; class Actinopteri; order Cypriniformes; family Danionidae; genus Danio; species Danio kyathit. The sequence goes on along the minus strand of LR812529.1, from coordinate 25,699,935 downwards.
CAAGGAAAGAACTCTACAAGTCCTCTAAAAGCGTCTTGTGGTATAATACACAAAGATGTTAGCAGCAGCTCCTTAAAGTCCTGTAGATTAGATGGTGATGCTGCTGTAGATCAAGCATCCCAAAGATGCTCAAATGGAGTGACAACATGTCTTTTAAAACCATTTATGAACAATGTGTGTAGTTTGGTTAAAAGAGGCCAATTCCTCCAACACCTGCGTTCAAAAGAGGTGAACCTGGTCAGCAATGTTTAGGTAGTACAGGACAACTTCATGTCCATGTGAACAGCAATACACATTTTCAAACAGAATACGGTTTACTTTATCTTGACTTGGACCAGATGGAATAAATCATACAGTATTAATGTCTTTGCTTGGGGCATGACTACCCTCAAGCATTGCAAGTCATCTTTACGTCTTTTTTTTTGTCCTCCTTGGACAACTGTTGGTAAATTCTCACCATTGCAGACCAGGAGCAACACACAAGTCTTGCTATTTCAGAGATACTCTGACAGGCATGTTATGACAAGACAGCTTGGTCAAAGTCACTCAGATCTTTATCCTGGCCCATTTCTTCTGCACCAAACACAATTGTTAAACTGATAGTTTGCTTATACCATCTATTCAGACCTTAATATCATTAAAACATGATACATAATTACTAGTAGACATATGCCGATATTCAATAATTCACTATATTGTATTAATAAACATTAGGGCCGTGCGATTTATCAAAATCAAATTGCAAATCGCAATTTGAAATGTTGTGATTAGCTAAATTGCAAGAGGCTGTGATATAAAATATATATGTATTATTTAATTTCCCCCGCTCAGAGCAAATGCGTGTGTGATAGTCTTACTAGACATTGAGTGAGCTCACTTTCGTTCTGCCCAATCAGAATTGTTCAACCGAACTATGCGGAATGCCCACAATAAAAAACAAACAAACAAACAAACAGGAAAGCGTGGACAATTGGGATAATGGTGTTTGCTGCTTCAGAAGCTTTAATAAACAAAAAACAAAATAAAAAAACAGGACTTCAGTAATATGGGAATATTTTGGTTTCAAAGTCACAGATACCAGATAAAAACAGGTCATTTTTAAAAAGCGGTCACTGAATTGTTGCCACAGCTTAAAGATCAGATTATTGACCTGAACCTTGACTACAAAATTAAATCGCAAATCAAATCGCAATATCTGTCAGAAAAATCGCAATTAGATATTTTCCCCAAATCGCACAGCCCTAATAAACATAGACAATATCAATATATTGAGCCCTTCAAAATACTGTAAATAGTTATTTATTATTTAATCTTTTAAAGTGCATTTAAGAAAATTGTATTTTTATCACAGCACAAAATGCAGCACAAAAATCATCTGCCCTACAACATTGACAATTAATGCATTAACATTTATTAATGAGACTTTAGTGTTATCTATTGTAGTTTATCATCCTTTTGAAACTTTATTTGTTTAAAACACTTATTTACTCTGAAAAGGTATATAAAGTACAATAATGCAACACACCAAGTATTTTCTGTAATTATACCTATTAAAGAAATCATTGTTGTAGCTTAAGTCAATATCATGATAATACCGTATACCGGGATAAAAGTTCTGCAATTAATCGCAACAAGAAAATGATACCGGCAGAAGTCTAGTTACTAGAAATAAATGTTTGGCTTAGTGTATAATATTTTAATTGTATTCATCACATTGAATAAACCAAGAGATCAAAAAGACATTTTTAGCCTTTCTTCAGTACTGGGACATGGTCCTAACTCAAAAAACAAAAGTGCTAAAAAAAAAAAATAACTGTTTAGGTGTAAATGGATGTAAATCATCTTTACCTGCAGCAAGCAGTCATGCACCATCTGAACATATAATAAAGACTTGCTTCATCGTTGATAGACAAAGGAAGACATATACAAGTATTTGCCTTACACTGTAATGTTTTTGTGTATCTGCATTCGTTATATATAAAATGTTACTTCAGTAAACAGTGCATTCCGAAAGTATTAATAGCTCTTCACTTTTTCCTTTTTTTATGTTACAGTTTTATTCCAAAATGGATTAAATTCATTTATTTCCTCAAAATTCTACACACAATACCCCATAATGACAATGTGAAAAAAAGATTTTTTGAAATTGTTGCAAATTTTTTTAAAATAAAAGCTGAAAAATCACATGTACATAAGTATTCACAGCCTTTGTTCAATACTTTGTTGATGCCCTTTTGGCAGCAATTACAGTCTTTTTGAATATGATGCCACAAGCTTGGCACATCTGTCTTTGGGAATTTTTGCCCATTTCTCTCTGCAGTACCTCTCAAGCTCTATCAGGCTGGATGGGAAGTGACGGTGTACAGCCATTTTCAAATCTCTCCTTAAATGTTCAATAGGATTTAAGTCTGGGCTCTGGCTGGTCCACTTAAGGACATTCACAGAGTTGTTGTGAAGCCACTCCAATGATATTTTGGCGGTGTGCTTTGGGTCATTGTCCTGCTGGAAGATGAACCGTCGCCCCAGTCTGAGGTCAAGAGCACTCTGAAGCAGGTTTTCATTTAGGATGTCTCTGTACATTGCTGCATTTATCTTTCCCTCTATCCTGACTAGTGTTCCAGTTCCTGCTGTTGAAAAACATCCCCACAGCATGATGTAGCCACCACGATGTTGCTTCACTGTAGGGATGGTATTAGTCTGGTGATGAGCGGTGCCTGGTTTTCTCCAAACTTAACATTCCAAACGTTCTCATGGTCTGAGAGTCCTTCAGATGCGTTTTGGCAAATTCCAGGCAAATGTACCTGAGTTCAATTTAGAGCTTCACAGCAAAGGCTGTGAATACTTATCCAACTGTGATTTTCAGGTTTTTTATTTTTAATAAATTTGCAACATTTTCAAAAAAAAATTTTTCATCGAACAATCAAGCGTTTCATTTAAAATAGTCAACAGGGTCGCAAGAAGCGGTGGAAAAACCAAACCAAAAACCAAGGCGCAAAATAACTGCCCATGAACTGAGAAAAGTCAAGCGTGCAGCTGCCAAGATGCCACTTGCCACCAGTTTTGCCATCTTACAGAGCTGCAACATCACTGGAGTGCCCAAAAGCACAAGGTGTGCAATACTCAGAGACATGGCTAAGGTAAGAAAGGCTGAAAAACGACGACCACTGAACAAGACACACAAGCTGAAACGTCAAGACTGGGCCAAGAAATATCTCAAGACTGATTTTTCTATGGTTTTCTGGACTGATGAAATGAGAGTGAGTCTTGATGGGCCCGTGGCTGGATTGGTAAAGGGCAGAGAGCTCCAGTCCGACTCAGACGCCAGCAAGGTGGAGGTGAAGTACTGGTTTGGGCTAGTATCATCAAAGATGAGCTTGTGGGGCCTTTTCGGGTTGAGGATGGAGTCAAGCTCAACTCCCAGTCCAACTGCCAGTTTCTGGAAGACACCTTCTTCAAGCAGTGGTACAGGAAGAAGTCTGCATCCTTCAGAAAAAACATGATTTTCATGCAGGACAATGCTCCATCACACGCGTCCAAGTACTCCACAGCGTGGCTGGCAAGAAAGGGTCTAAAAGAAGAAAAACTAATGACATGGCGTCCTTGTTCACCTGATCTGAACCCCACAGAGAACATGTGGTCCATCATCAAATGTGAGATTTACAAGGAGGGAACCAGTACACCTCTCTGAACAGTGTCTGGGAGGCTGTGGTTGCTGCTGCACGCAATGTTGATGGTGAACAGATCAAAACACTGACAGAATCCATGGATGGCAGGCTTTTGAGTGTCCTTGCAAAGAAAGGTGGCTATATTAGTCACTGATTTGTTTTTGTTTTGTTTTTGAATGTCAGAAATGTATATTTGTGAATGTTGAGGTGTTATATTGGTTTCACTGGTGAAAATAAATAATTGAAATGGGTATATATTTGTTTTTTTGCTAAGTTGCCTAATAATTATGCACAGTAATAGTCACCTGCACACACAGATATCCTCCTAAAATAGCTAAAACTAAAAACAAACTAAAAACTACTTCCAAAAATATTCAGCTTTGATATTAATGAGTTTTTTGGGTTCATTGAGAACATGGTTGTTGTTCAATAATAAAATTAATCCTCAAAAATACAATTTGCCTAATAATTCTGCACTCCCTGTATATTTAATTACTGAATGAATGACTGAATGAAATTCCTTATTCTTTAGGGTGGTGACAAATCAGTGAGGATACAAATGGCCAGTCCATAACAGTAACTGTAAGTAAATAAGTAAACAAACAAAAACTTGGAGCACCATGTCATAATGCTGACATATTGAACTATGGATAATTCAAAGTATTTTAGAAAGCTGCCTTCTAATACATCTCCAGTTACTAGAGGGAAGAAACAGAGATAAAGAGAAAACCGAGGGAGTGAAACCTGCAGGGTTCAGAGAGTTTATAAGCTGTTGTGGGTTAGTATGAGAGCAGAGCAGGGGCTGTGGACAGACAAGGATCACGTTTATGAACCATTTTAGCTTTAAAACACAGACCACTGAAGCCTACCTCAGTAACACTGCTGAACAGAAGTCTGCCTTTATACCGCTGTGGCAGTGAAGCGTGCGTCAGCGCCTTCTGTTCTCCCATTGCTGTGGATCACTGAGCATTAGCAACTGGAACCCAGCAGTTATCAGAGGCAGAGCTTTAATTCCTCATCATAATCAAGCCGTACAGCAGGCAGGGGAGATTTACTGCGCCAGCATCACGGTTTCAGCTCAGCCTTCCATATTATGTGGCTGAAGCGACGCGGAATTTCAAGAACCTGCACTTAATGATCTCAGCAATTACGCCACGTTTGCAAAAGCCTTTCGAAATCAGATCTTTGGGTTAATGATCTCAGTGGTTTAGACACTCAAGTTGTTTTAGAGCTTGCCAAGTATATAAAAACATAAATAAAATCTGCAAAATGTGATAGGCTATGGTGTGCACAAAGTATATTACATGCACATGCAGTGCATGTAGACCCTACAGGCAGAAAATTTGTGGAAATTTTACTTGACTTGTAAACAGGGCTCACACATCTCCCAGTAAACAACTCAAGAACATAGGAATAAAAATATAGTATGTGGGTAATGGCCATAAAGACTTTATGGCATTAGAGGTATTGTGCAACATGTAATGTTCAGGGTTGTGGGGGGGGGGGGGGGGGGGGGGGGGGAGCCCACCTAAATTTTATAGTACTTTTCCCACGACAACAGGAATGAGGTGTCATGTGGTAAAGACTACTTGGAAAAAGTACATCTGCATCTTATTGGTGCAATCCCTGTAAAGGTTCACAAAAATATTCTATATTACATTGGCACGTTATACTCTCTTAATGGGAAAGTTCTCTCAAAAATGTTTAATTGTTTTATTTAATGTTATTTCCAAATCATTGTTTCTGTGGAAGAAAAAAACTAAATGTTTTTAAACTCGTTTCCAAAGTTGTAGTTTTTTTTCCTTTTATGCTTTTATATATTAATCAGTGTAGAGTGTATGTTTGGAAATAAAAAACAAAACCTCAAAGTCCTTTATTTGTAACTTTAATTTTAGAAATTTAATATGTACATATTTTTTTTGGTTTATTTATTTAATTTTATTTTTGAGTTTGTCATGTCATAGAAAACAGTAGTGACAAATCTGGACTATCTAAAATGTGATTTAGTGAAAAAAACAAAAAAACAATATCACTCTTATACCCATGCATGCAGAATAAGACGATATTTGAAAAAACTTACATTGCGATATTTTATTTTTCTGCAATACATACTACGATTATTGAGTATATAATTTAAGTAAAGGAAACGAATAGCTCTATTTGGAAACAATGCATGAAATTGGATTAAATGAGATAATTTTGTAGAAGAGTGCATCTGCATAAAATATAATACATCACAATCATTGAGAAACACAATAGAGCAAATATTTAAATGAAATAATCCATACTGTAGTTTTCTGGGAGTCTAACAGTATTTAGGCACAAATTGATAGTGTAGTGCATCTTCATCCAGGGTTTCTGCAGGTCTCATTAAGTCCAATTTAGGACTTTTTAAGACCATTATGAATGAAATTCTAGACTTATACAGGGCTACAGAGCGTTGGACCAATGGATTTTTTATTTTTTTTGCTTGCCACAAAAAAAACAAATGTAATAAAATCTCTTAGCAACATACTTTAATGTGTCAAAACAAAAAAACTAGTTGTATACACTATTTTCAACATAATTTTACTTTCCTTTTTTAAAAGACAAGTTTAACATTGTTAAAAGTATATTTATTGTGTGGGTAATTACATAAATAATCAAAAATATATAAAATTGTTGGCTTTTGGTCCAAATCGAGTATAACTTCTATTTAACCTAATGCATTTCTGTTATAAAACCTTAAGTTTCATGTCTATTTATAAATATTATGTCTAGTCTACTCCCCCTTACTTCTGTAAATAGTTTTTGTATGCATGGAAGATAGCATAAACTGACATATTGCTCTGTTATTATCATGAGGAATTGTGTAATTGTTTTTAGCTTACTTTCCCTGATTTTATTAAGATGGATTGTCGGTGATTGGATGGATGTCAGCCAGATTGGGTAGCTTTACTTGGACAGAGGTAAATTAGGACACGTTTAAAATTAAGACATACCACACAATATTTGAGTGGCTTTAAGACTGAAACTTGACCTGTTTTTAAAATTGAAGACATTTTAAGACTTTTTAAGACCCCCTGTCATCATATATGCACATAAATAAAATTAATCTTTCTTAAAAGTTACAAACATAATTTCTTGTGCCTAAATTCTTTAAAGTGGCTTAAAATGCTCACACAGTCACATGCCTTAAAAACACATGCAGAATGATAAACTAATTGATCAATTTATGGTTAAAATTAGCAATGACTCAACAAATCATGCATGCTTTGAACTGTGGTTCCTGTTCAACTACAATATCATAAACCTGTGACTATTGCGGACACACACATTGCGATATTGATGCTAAAACGATATATTGTGCAGCCCTAATGCCGAGGTTGTGTACAATATCCTAAGAATCTGAATCTGGCTGAAAGGAAACTGAATATTGCAATACTGACGCCATTCTTCACTTTACCCGAGCAGGCAAACTTGCTTAGGTCACATTGATTAAATGAGAAATTTGACTCTCAGAGAGATTTTCATTGAATTATTCACTCATATGTCTTTTTTTTTTTTTTTTTTTTTTGCTTTAAACAGTTCTGATGTTTTCTGATGTATTCGTTTCTGAGAAGAGCAAGCCTACATAAATTACTGACTGAACTTGCCATCAATACATACCACCACTAAATGTTCATACTCGCACACTTTTCAGAAACATCAAGTCTGCATATTAAACTGTAACTACAGCCCAATGACACGCTTTACCTTTAAGTAGTGAGCAGAATGACCAATGTCCGACGGGTGTGTTTAACATCCTCTGTTTAGTAGGCCAAGACACTCATACACATCTGATTGTGAGTCACTCTCCCTGCCTCAAAGCTCTCGGTCTCCCTCTGTGTCTCTTTTTCCTCAATCTCTTTTTCTCTCCTTTCTGTGGTGTTGCCTTATTTACTCCTGAGGTCTGGGAGCGCACACTGAGACTTTCTATAATCTTCGAGCAGTCAGGTATGAGGCCTGGTATTAGAGACTGAGCAGCCGTGTGGCTTTACAGGGACACTTTGAAATACTCTCAACTCACAAGCCCCAGCCTTTCTTTATTTTGTGGCAGAGTTGCTCTGTCCTCAGCAACCCCAACTAATGCTCTTTCAGAAGAGAGAGACAAAAGAGAAGGAGACTGACAGGAGACTTAGAGATATTTCACACCCCCATGTGTCTCAGCGGAATAGCTGAACTGAAGACTAAGCGAGAGACGAGCTTGAATTGAAACTTTCTCCAACTCCGAGATCCACAACTTCTCCTTTGACTTGACGAGACCTCCCTGAACAGCGATGACTGTAAATTCGGCTTTAACGAAATACAAGAGATTACACTATTTGAAAAGTATACTCTTAGCGAAAATAATATCCTTTTCAATCCAGATATAATTTGCAGAGTCAAACAGTAAAACTTGCATCTGCAGAATTCGGCATGTGCCTGGAGAGAGAGAAAAAAATGGATTGGAGTAACGTGACAAAGAAAACTGTTAAATATCAGGCAATCTCAGAGGCGAGCCTGGAGGAGCAGAGCAACGGCCACTTGTGTTGGGAGTTAATTACTTGTCATTACCCTGACTAATTAAAACCATCACTCTTTAAAATCCACAGAGGGTGATATCATGCTAGCACAGCGCGAGGATCAGGAAAAACAAGGGGGAGAGGTAAAAGAACAGATGAAATGAAAGGCATAAAAATGAGGTCGATTTTATGCAGCTGTAGGCTAATATTATCATCGGCTTCAGGTTTGGCAGACCGGGCTTGCTGTAGCTCGGTAGGCATCTGGAACAATGTGCTGGCCACAGGGCACGGAGAACAGAGGGACACAGATTTGGGAATTGAAAGGCTATGGAATCAAACTACGCTGCAGGCTGCATTCCTCAAATTCATAACTGCTGTACTTTTAGACTTCTCTGAGAAAAAATATTGTGTGTTTAGGAGCAAATATGGAGGGCTAAAAGTCATCAAGGGCAAATGCCAAATGTGTTGTAGCGTGTTTGCATAATGATTGAGATTTCGCTTTTTAATATCATTACGCCACATGTGAACTGTAGCCATACATGCTGGGAGATGCTATAGGTTATGTAAAGTGGAAGTTGTGCTTTTGTAAGACCTATTTGCAAGTATCAACAATTGCGAGCTGAGGTTAACAGCTGCTATTTTATTGAGGCAGCGTTTACAGCAGAGTTGGACAACTTCGGTCTTGGAGGGCCGGTGTCCTGCAAAGTTTAGCTCCAACTTTAATCAAACACACCTGCCTATAGCTTTCTAGTGATCTTGAAGATACTGCATCTCAATTCGCATACTTATACTACTCCCTAAACTTTTTTGTGAAGGAAAAGTATATACTTTTGAGTGTGTAACAGATGCAAGCTTTGGGACATACTACTTCCTTGTTAACAGATCATTGTGTTGCTTAGTTATGAGCCCTGTTAATCATCTTGACACATCATCCACATTTCTGTCATATTTCATTTCCTACCTTATTGGAGAAGCAGCAGCAGGATAATCTGCCATTCGTCTTTCATGCAGAGAAATCTCCTCAGGTCTTTGGATAATTATGCATTCAGACGTTAATGTCCAAACATGTCTTTATATAAGTTCAGTATTGTTGTTGCAGATGAAATATAACACAGACAACGCGATTTAAATATTTTCCAGTTGGCTAGATATTAAATAACAGTCATACAAACATCTTTACTGAAGCCTCTCTACTTGACTATTGGTCTCGTGCGTCCATCATGTTTGTAGTTTATTTACATTTTTCACCCACGTTTGTAGTTCTAATCCAACTCATGTCCAACGTGCAATTTACTGTAAGAAATATCAGCGGTTAGAGTATGGACGGTTCTACACTTAAAATTTTGACCGGAAATCGTAAACCATCCGGCAATATTTGACATAATCTTTTCTACATACTGCAAATTGGGACATATTAAGTCTATTTTCAAATACTATTTAGGATGGAGGATATGCAAATTGGGATGCAGCAACTGATTAGCATGTTCAGGTGTGTTTGATTAGTGTTGGAGCTAAACTGGACTGAAGTTGCCCAGCCCTAGTATACAGTATGTGTTTCTACATGCATGCATATGATTGTGTAGTCAGAATTGTGTGGTTACACAGCTCAACATCTCAATTAATTGGTAACCTGTTGCAACCATCTTTTCTTTCTGCTTTTTTTTTTTTTGGCCAGGGTTACGATTTTTCAGGTCAGTCATGTTGCAATTATCAAAATTAATTGTATAATTATAAAATTTTTATGAGATGATATCCCATTTTGGCATCTACAACAAATTATTTTTTATATTAATAAATGACTTTGATGTTTCAATACATGAGTAAAAATCTTCCAAACTGAAAGTGTCATAAAGTGCAATGGTCCTGACTGGTCCAGCTTAATATTCCATCTTTAAAAAGAATAACAACAAACATCAAGTTTAATATATATATATATATATATATATATATATATATATATATATATATATATATATATATATATATATAAAAATATATATATATATATATATATATATATATATATATATATATATATATATATATATATATATAAAAAAAAAATATATATATATATATATATATATATATATATATATCCATATAAATGCATAATGCATTATGCATAATAAAATGCATAATAAAATGAAATCAATCATTTTTATTCTATAGTGAGCCAACTCTTATTTGTTTGATTAGCATCGTTTCTTTTAGGTTGTGCAGTTTATTTTACAGAATATCTAAGTATGTTGTATACTATACTCACAGACTTTTTTGGTCACATCTATAACGCATGTCTATTTTCCTCATTTAAAATCTAAAAATTGTTTACAGATTGATATTTTTCTGATCCCATAACTCTGTGGTTAGTTGTTTTGGAAAATATTAACAGATGTTTCAATATAATGTTGACATATCCTCTCTCTGTGCATTTATGTTTTAAGTTTTTACTGAAAATGTCACATCCATAATGCTGGAATTGCTCATATATATATTTTGCATCGAAAGAAGGCATTTGAATCTGATGTTCTGGTTTTTATGAAAAGAACATAAATCAGAATATAAAGTGCAATTTTTAAAGAAAATTGTCCGGATAGACAACAATTGCCAACAATTTATTTGTATTTTAGTCTCTTTTTAATATTTTTCATTTTGTCAAATATAATTACCCATTTGTGCCCAAATTTTAAAAAATGGTTTCATGCATGTAGCTTTGTTAATAGTGTCCTATATGAACATGTTTTGCATTTATTTTCTCCAGGTTTTTTGTTCTAGAAAACTATATTTAAATATATATGCGGCAACTATAGTTGCCAGTGGGCAAATATATCGTAAGAACCCTTCAATGTAAAATTTGGTTAGGAAAAGAACATTTGGCCTTCTAACTCAAAACAACTGCTTTTAATGGTATCAGCCCATCGGCAACTATAGTTGCCGCTTGAACTTTTGGCAAAGTATACAAAAAGCTAAAGATCTCTTGAAAAATGTATTTTATTTAGATGAATGTAGAGACCTTCATGATTATGTTGATATTTGTGAACAAAAAATATATTTTTAGTACTATGAAGTTTGCCTTTATTTGGGAGGGCTTGCCTCCATTTTACATCCTCAAATTAGGGTTAGGAAGTTGAAGGCCTCATGTGACAGGAAGTAAATTAATTTCTTTTTTTATTTCTTAAAATCTTTTATTTGGTTGTTTGCTTGCATGTCATTGAGAAATTAAACATGGATAACATGTTGGCTCGGTGGTTAGCACTGTCGCCTCACAGCAAGAAGGTCGCTGATTCGAGTCCTGGCTGGGCCAGTTTGCATTTTTGTGTGGAGTTTGCTTGTTCTCCCCATGTTCGCGTGGGTTTCCTCTGGGTGCTGCAGTTTCCCCCATAGTACAAAGACATGCGCTATAAGTGAATTGAATAAACTACATTGGTTGTAGCGTATGAGTGTGTGTGTGTGTGAATGAGTGTGTATGGGTGTTTCCCAGTACTGGGTTGTGGCAGGAAGGGTATCTGCTGCGTAAAACATATGCCGGAATAACTGGTGATTCATTCCACTTTGGTGACCTCTGAAATAGAGACTAAGCTGAAAGAATATGAATTAATAATATTACAATTAATATTGCTACTAGGTCTGCATATATGTTAATTAATTAAATAATCCTTTATTTCTTTTTTTTTATTAAAAGAACGCACAAAAATCATTAAACAACTTACTATCCATTTATTTAGTTATTTATGTATTTGGCCTCTTTGTTAGTCCGAAGCCCGGAAAAGACTATCAGCACCAAACGCTCCATATGAGAGCCAGAATCTATTTTTCCTGCATTATTTTCTTTAGCTATACAATTATATGGAAATGTATACCATGGACAATGTATTCCATCCACATGGTCAATCCCTGACAGGGCTTTAAATTAATTACTGCTCCCAGAAACAAAAATGAGTGTTTCCCATTTATTCGCATTCATCTTCACCTTCCTCAATGCACTGCGACTGCATTAAGTGCTACAGGAAACAGGTGGTGCCACTTAGTGGAGCATCTCAGATGGATTAAAGCAGAGCGCTTCATTTAAAGCCCACATTCATCCTCCCCTGTTACACATTTGTGAGCCCATCATGACTTTGACACAATTTTTTAAGCGATGACCCCTCAGGGATGTAATTAGGGAAGCAAAAAGAAAATAATTAAGCAAATGTCTGTGGCTGATCCTCTGAAGAGACGCGCTGATAGCTACGGTAACGTCTTCACTAAGCTTGGCTCTGAAACAATAGAGTCTAATCTGGACTTGTAAACTGGCCAAGAGTAAAAACACGCGCTTAGGGGGGAAAAGCTTCAAAAGAACTGTTTTGGAATTTCTCCAAATTCACAGATTATTTAGCAAGTACAATAGAGGAGGGGGAAAACACCGTAAGCTCATTAAAAAAAGAAAATGTCTGGTATTTAACAGGCTTTAGGGAGGATTTAACAGCACTATATCTTGTGCTTGAAAGTTTCTGTGAGGAGATACAAGATTGTGAAGAAAGTGGGGGGTCTGTATCTGTTTCAGGGCTTGGCATCTCTGAGCGTGACATGCCACGTCTCCTGGTTCTCTTTAACATAAAAACATTTGCTTTTGCACAGTCACGCACCTCTGCTGGCTACAAAGCAGCAACAGGAAGTTTCAAACACACTGGTGAATGTCCAACAGCTGCCTCATAGGTCAGCATTGATCTCTCTCCCTCTCTCTCTTTTTTGCTCTCTCATTTGAACTCTTTTAGTCCAAATGTTCTCGAGCAACGCTTGCTAATTTGCCATTCTACTACCAGTAAGATTTACGACGTAACTGAAAACTGCTCGAATGCCCCCTACATGAGAATTTCAACAGGAACTACAAAACATCAAGACGAGCATCAAAGACAGACCCCACAATTCTCCAACATCATGAATTCCCCTCAATATTTCCCAAACAAAGAAAGCTGGCGAGTGATATCTGCAAAAGACATGTCAAGAGATGCCAAAATATACATCTTAAAAGACCAGTTGAGCGAATTCTAATAATTATGTAGCGCTAATATCAATCCATTTAAACAAGAGTGCTCAGTTGTGTCAGAATGTATATACTGTACGTCAGTGGGCCATTGGTTACTTTGGTCACTTGGTGATCTAATTTTTCCCCAAGAGTTTTTATTGGACAGTGTTTGAAATTTCAAATCAGAATGAAAATATAGACATTTTTAATGACGCACCAAAGGCAACCCCATTAGTTATGATCATTTTATGGGCCAGGAGGAGCACCAAAGGTAAAGAGTTTATTTGACAAGAGAACAACGTTGGATAACAATAATTTTTTTTTTATGGTCTCTTATAGACATTCTGTTGTGAATTCTAGCTGTGAATCAAGATTACCTGCTTCATAAAGGTGTATCTGCTAACTTTTAAAGGGAGGGTTCACCCAAAAATTTAAATTGTCATTAATTACTCCTACACCTTATGTAGTTTCAAATGCATAATACCTTCATTCATCTTTGACCCAGTCCATGTCTCATCAGTAGTTTAGACGTAATTTAATAAAGCTTCAGGAATACATTTGTATGAACACAAAATTGTATAATAATAACATCATTCGGCTCGCAGTTTCTTCTTTTCAGCATCAGTACAGGACACAACTTTCATGAGAGCACTGTGAACTGCATGCGTGTTGTGCTGCTGATGTACAACCTGGATGCACGTGGTCAACTTCCAGGACTTTAAACAACACTCGGCACATCATTGTGGCAAAGACAATGAAAAAACATTAAAAACATAGCAAAATAGCCTCTTCCACACAGTGATACTGGTAAATATCCGGAAAATTACTGGAACGACTTTACCAGTAGATTCAAAAAAGCGCTGTTCACACAGGCCGGAAATTTTCAGGAAAAGACCATTCAAACATCCATTCCAAAATATCAGTAAATTCTGACATCATTAACCAGAAATTAGCTCTAAATGGCTGCGCTTGTATTTGTAAACATAGAAGGGGTCAGGCTTTTGTTGATGATTTCACTTTTATTTAAAGCTTTAGAGTTCCTGCAGCTACTTTGTCCCAGAGACATCCAAAGGCAGAAGAGCGAACCGCAGCTATACGTTTACACATTTGACTACATTACAAATTCTGTGGATGGATAAGTACTGTGAACAACTTCGATGTTAAGATGTAAAGAACATTTTCACATGTCGAGATGTACATAATATGTGTGCGTGTTGGCGCTCACCGGCTGCTTCACGTGCACACGAGTCAAGCAACTGAAGCAGAGCTTGAAGGTAAACAAACGGCGGTTTATCATAAGCATTTTATCAATAATTATTTACACAGTTGGCATTAAGGAACATAAAAATGTTATCTGACAAACATTTAGCAGCTAAATGTGTCTGGAAAAATATTCAACGGCTTTTATTTTCATAAACAGCGTAGATGTGAATGCGTCTGAATGTTCTGATTGGTTGGAGTAGACGTCTCACGTCAGCGTGTTCTAATCCTGAATGCGCTCTTTCCAGGAATTTTCCTACTGTGTTCACACAGTGCAGCATTCGGGCAAATTAGGTAATATTACAACTAATCTTTCCAGAAAATTGCTGGAACGAATTTACCGGTATTTTCATAAAGGGCCTGTTCACACATACAGACCTTTCCAGAAAATTGCAGATAATTTTCCGGAAAGGTCTGTATGTGTGAAAGGTTATGTCTGTATGTGTAAAAGCTAACGTTATTGGTACTTTGTTAGTTTTCTGGGCTTTGAATATTGCAGTCTTGGAGTGTCAAAAATATCTGAATGTGTTCCAAAAATGAATGGAGGTCTTGCAGGTTTGGAACAACGTGAGAGTAAACAATAAATGGCAGAATAAAACATTTTGAATGAACTATTCCTTTAATTTTCAATAGTCCACCAAAAAAACTTTTACTGGCTATAAGTAACTTTAAAAGTAAATGAAACTTTCATGTAAAATGAAATTTTAATGCACCAGTCAGCTGGTAATTTGGGCTGGACCACAATATTTGAATGTTCGTTATGTGGGTTAGCATTCGATTTTCGAATATTACTCCTTACCCATAAAGCTTTAAATAATCTAGCTCCTGTTTATTTAACCAACCTCCTGTCTCGCTACAACCCAACCCGCTCTTTACGATCTCAAAACTCAGGGCTTCTGGTAGTACCTAGAATATCAAAGTCGAGTAAAGGAGGTCGAGCCTTCTCATTTATGGCCCCTAAACTCTGGAATAGCCTTCCTGATAATGTCCGAGGCTCAGACACACTCTCGCTCTTCAAAACTAGATTAAAGACCTATCTTTTTAGCAAAGCATACACTCAGTGCATTACATAGCGGTATGACGCATGATGTGCCCCACACATGATTTTGCTTCTCGTTTATATACACTATGAACAGCAGCTACGCTAATTATTCTCCTTATTCTGTATTTCCACCTGGGGGTACTCATCTTGAGGCCCTCAGACTACGCAGTGCCACTGACGCGATCCGAGACCAGCGACGAGATGATCCCAAGGTTTTCTGGACCAGGCCGTATCCTGAGCAGCTGCTGTGGTGGTCATCGTGGAGTGAGAACATGACTAACTCCTGTGATGCTCCAAGGACAGACGAGTCTTCGCTGAGGTCCAGCTTCCTGCGCCTAGACTGCAGCTCTGCACAAGACGTTTGGCCATAGGGGAAATGGTTGTGCCCAACTGAGCCTGGTTTCTCTCGAGGTTTTTTAAAATCTTCGCTTTCGCCAATTGGTGAAGTTTTTTCCTCGCCGCTGTCGCCACTGGCTTGCATGGTTCGGGATCTGTAGAGCTGCGCATCAATGGATTTGCTCTTCAGTGTTTGGACTCTCAGTAGTGATTATTAACCCACACTGAACTGAGCTAAACTGAACTGAACTGAACTTAATCTCTGAAAACTAAACTAACTTTGTTTCAATTCACTACAATCTTCCATGTGAAGCTGCTTTGACACAATCTACATTGTATAAGCGCTATACAAATAAAGATGAATTGAATTGAATTGAATTGATTTTCAATTTTGAGTATCCTTTTCTCACATATTTTTTTTCATAAGCTGTATATATAATATAATAAATCGTACAGTCAAATGTAATTTAAGATATTTCCCTTGATTCAGATTCACACATACTGTACATATTTGACCTTGTTAAAAAGGTTAACTGTGGCATGTATTGTGACAATTACATGAAAGATCATGATTATCATGAAAAGAGAACATTCTTAAGAAATAATAAGAAAACCTGTCCTTGAGTATGTATAAAATGTGCATTAATACAATTTAAAGATCTAGCAATTCTTTGATCAAATGATCTGCACAACAAGATAGTTAAGTACAGAAAGTTGTCTACCAGGGCACTTAAACTTACGAGATTTCTTAATGTGAAGAGAAATATTCCACCATCACATCACATACAGTGACTTCTTTCTGCACTGTTGACCAACGATTTGTGAAAGATAATGCAAAATGATCTTATCAAAGCTCTGTGCAGAGATATAAAAGGAATTTGTTGCTTTTTTGCAGTCTTCCACATCCATGAAGTTCTCTTATATCTGCACTTTATGTAAAAACTGTTACAGGATTCATAAATCTTAAAAACAAACAGAACTCTCTGTCATCGCCGTCAAATCATAACTCAATTCAAGCAGAAGCAGAGATGTTGGCAGTTCTTCAAGTTTCAAATTTCACAAAAAGCCTTTAGTCTTAATTCTTGCTGAACTAAGGAAAAAAAAATCACATTTTTTGAAATAGCAAATCCTTCTGTGTATCTTAGCAAAAACAGCTTTAGTCATGCAGTCTGGAGAGCAGGGAGTTAGTGTGGATGTTTCATCTCCCACAGTGAGTCAGGCCTGTACACAGAACAGTAAAGACACTACAGCTGAAGAAGGCCAGTCAATGCAGGCAGTGTTTAGCCTCGGACGGGCGCCACATCCCTAATCAGGCAGCCTCATGCAAGCTTGTGTTTTCATAAAGTTCTTTAGACTACGAGTGCAGATCCAGTTGGCCTTAACTATAGCCATTTGAAGTCAGAATTGTTTTTCTTTTAAATTCAATTTTATATTTCCATATTGTCCCCCCGTTTTAGTTGACTGCATCTTGTTTTCCATCTGGATTCCATTTGGTGTTAAATTGTTGTTAAATTGTAATATTAAAAATACTATTTAAACAGTTACAGTTTTGGAACAATATGAAACACCTTTTTCTGAAATTGCATTATTTTACTGGGTGTAATTAAACCATGGATGAAAAATTGTGTTATTATTCATTGACAATTTGTTTTAATTTGATTATTATTATTGTTGTTGTTATTCCTACTTTAAGTAGTTTAGAATAAATAATACCCACCTACCAACTTTACTACACTGTAAAACCCAAAAAGTTAAGGTAATTAAAACTATAAGGAAACCGATTGCAACAAACCATTTAGGTTCAAAAACTAATCCTAATGAGTACTTTGAACTTAATCCATTTGAGTAAACGAAGCAATTTGAGCACAGTAAAACCCAACAAATGAAGAGAACTCAAACCAACGGAGTACTGTAAAACCTAATAAGTTAAGGCAACTCAAACCGCTTGAGGAAAACGATTGCTACAAACCATTTCTAAAAGTAATTCACACGAGTACTGTAAACTTACTTATTTAAGTTGAAGTAATGAGGTATTTAATTAACTCATTGCCTTCAACACAGAGTTCAAAACTCTTTTCAAATGAGTAGAATTAACTTGCAGTAAATTGAGTTAACTACAATCATTTCATTTGATAAAGTTAACTGTTGGGTTTTACAGTGTATTGTTACAATTTATTCAAATTAAACCAAACATTTATTCTAATATTATCATGGTATATCTGTTCACTGTACACGTGATATGACAATATTTTTACACACTGTAAAAAATGTAATAGCAAAAAGACAACAAAAATATTTATGTTGCTTTAACTTATTTTAGTAAGTTAATCAGGTTTCAACTACATTTTTAAATTGCACAAAGTTTAACTTAATATTATTAGTCAGTTTGATTGATGTAAGTTTAGATGACTAAAAAAAACTTGATTGGATTCAACAAAAGAATTTAAGGCAGCAAGTTTTTTTTTTTTTTTTTACAGTGCATAAGTGAATCTCAGAGCAGCTCTAAAGATGTTTGTGTGTCATCATATAGTGAGATATATCTTAAGACACCATGAGGTTCACACACATTTGAGTGTGTACAAAACTACACCACTCATTCTTACAAACACACAGAACATGCAGAGATTAAGAGATTTAAATAGTCTTTTTACACTTTAATATTTACAGACATTAGTACATATCACAATTATACCCATTATGGAAATCAAAGCATCCCATATTAACAGCAAAACAAAAAACTGATCACAACATTTAAAATTTAAACTTCAAATAAATGCAAACACTACACTGACCAATGCAAGCTATTGCCTAAATGCCTTGAGATAGGAATTCTTTTCAATCTAAATAAGTGCACTTCATGTTGAGGCACAAACCTCAAATATTTAGGAACAATTGAAAGCTCAGTGTAATTAGCAGTTATTGGCAGATGGCATGTATGCCTGGTAACCTAATTTTGACTGTGGCTGACTCGAAATTGTGTATTGGCTGTGCCAGTCACACAGGAATCAACACGCTTGCTGCTTTTTGCAGCACTATTATGCAAAAGGAGGACTGGGCCAGGACTTGCCCTATCCCACAGTAAATACGGCCTCCGCCTGCGGATCTGATTTCTGCAGAGAGAACTGTGGCAGTTTGCAGAGGTGGCACGCTCAAAGCCACTTGTTGTTCACACATATGTATGTATGAATTCACAGGCTCCAGCACAAACACAGATATGCAGGGTTGTACACACACAATCCACACATATTCAGTAGTGCCCTTTGTTAAAAAAAAAAAAAAAAAAAAACACCATGACTAATCTGGAACTTTGAACTCTCACTAGTAGAACAGTATGGCAAATCTGAACAGCATTTCCAAGTGGCTAGTTCTTCCTCAGAAATTCAGACTCTTAATGCCCTACTGACAAACCAAAGCTCACTGAAAAGCATGATGCCAAAGCTAAGCGAAGTGCATATTCATCAAACGACTGAATGCCTAGCACCATGAACCCTGTTTGCAGACTTTCACTGGCCAAGCACAAAAACAATAGTGTCTAGTCTTATTAGCTCTTGTAAATTTAGTGAGCTGCCTTGCTGCATGCAGTACCACAGCCTAAATAAAAAATATCTTAAATATACTTTTACTTGTTTTAAATGATATATATATATATATATATATTTAGAATATGGATATGCTCAATGCATAAAGCTGTTTTTTTAAAGAAATTAACACTTATTGAACAAGGAAGTGGGGCTGAATGATTAACCAAAATAAAAATAGCAAACATGATGAAGTAAAGCTGCGATTCTCTGTCATTCTCTGTCAAAACTGTCTTTCACATCTCATCAGGGAAGCATGGTTGTGTGATCAGTAGTAAATATTTTCTTAAGGCCAGAGCGCGCTCTAACGAGTAATTCCAAATACTCACAAAGAAACCCAGGAAATCCCAAAAGTACTGGATTAGTAACAGAAAATGCAACTACTTTGTCATGTGTAAACGTAACACGTAACGTAACGTAGCATTTAGTGATCTTCCTATATTCGTTCGTTCCTTCCAATTTTCCTTCCATTGTTTGTTCCTTCCTTCATTCATTCATTCGTTTGTTTGTTTGTTCATTCCTTCCTTCATTCATTTGTTCCTTTCTTCATTCCTTTCTTCATTTGTTTGCTCATTCATTCGTTCGTTCAGATTTTTGTTCCTTCCTTCATTCATTCATTTGTTCCTTCCTTCCTTAGTTTGTTCAGTCATTCCTTGAATCTTTCCTTCTTTTATTTGGTCCTTCATTCATATTTTGTTCCTTCCTTCATTAGGTCCTTTGTTCTTTCATTCGTTCATTTATTCCTTTCTTCATTAGTTCGGTCCTTTCTTTGTTCGGTGCTTCCTTCCATTCCTTGTTCGGTCCTTCCTTCATTTGGCCCTTCCTTCTATACTTCATTCATTCCATTTAGTGATTGTTTAAGGCTGTTTAGTGATTTCAGTCATCATACAGTTGACATCCTTCATTATCTACAAAAAGTCTCTGGGTCATTGCGTGTAAAGATTTTGGGCATCTTCTTGGACATTTTTATTGCTTTCAAAAGGTTTGCTGCATTTATAAAGCACCCATGTCTTGAGGTTGTTCAGTATGATGCAATTTACTTTCTATGTGTGATTACATTGGACTGATTCTGATTTTTCTACTTTAGCCAATCACCATAGACCAGAAAGAAATAAAGTAGTGACTGCAGGTTGAAGGAAAGTGGTGGAGTGAAAGTAATGATTCTAGGGCTGGGCAATATCGGCAAAAAAAATCCTATCTCTGTATTTTTAGGAGCAATGATGGTATACGATATATATCCGGTATTTTCCCATAAATGGTTACTTGAGAGTCAAAGCCTTTATTAAAACTTTATTAAACAGTTTCTGAGCAAAATATAATTCAAACACAGGGGTTTCCCTCCCTGTTATTATCACCATTATAATTATCATTTTTATATTGTTATTAGTTGAAAGAGTAGCTAACAGCAAGATATTAAAATAGAAAAAGAAATTCTTGGTAGACAAATGTCTATGCAAGTTTTTTTCATTTTACTTTTTTTTCTTTTTTTTTTAAGTTTTAATAATCGTTTAAACCACCGTTTATACACTAGGCACACACACAAATCAAATCACGTCCTCCAGTTAATGGGCTAAAATAAATAAATTACACTGAATAAATAAAAATGTAATAATAAATAAATAAACAAATAAATACAAGGATTAGAATATAATCGGAATTGAAGTCAATATGCAATAACAGACCAAAATGCAGAGCTAAATGTGTTACAACGTAAATGTAAAGAAGAGACCATTGTGTAATAAATACTGAACCTATAATCAGTGAATATGAGGTTTCAATTTCAAAATGCGGTATTAATTCGTCCCATTTTGGCGTTTTTAATTCTTTTGAACATAATCAGATGCTGCTTGTCAATTTAACAAGGCTTCTATGTTCGTTCTTGCTGTCAACTGGTCAAAAAATGATCGATAAAAGGTTTCTGATGAACCGCTGTGGCAGCTGCAGGCGCTGTGTGACGCGCATGCATGCGAGGGGAAGTCAGATTTGTCCAGGGAGTCAGATTTCGATACAACACCGGCACTGCATGTTCCTCTATGTCGCAGTGTATGTAGTAATGGGTCGTTCTTGAACGATTCGCTCAATTTTAAAAAATCTTTTGTATGACTCAAGGAGTGAATCAATCATTTGCACATGCGCTCATTTGTGCAAGTGGAGTTCGCGTGCTACCTTGGAGTGGTCTGTTTCGCACAAAATGCGCACGTGTGGCCTCAAACCATATCGATATGAAAGATATTGGATAATACCGCATTGCGTTGGCGAATCATATCGATATATCCCCTGAACTCGATATGCAGCCCAGCCCTAACTGATACTGCACTAAAAATGTACTCAAGGAAATGTAAAAGTACACATTTTTAAAACTACTTAGTAAATTACAATTCCTGAGAAGAACTACTCAGTTACAGTAATTTGAGTATTTGTAATTTGATACTTTACACCACTGCACACGAATATATAAATCATCTCACAGAAGGATTTATTTCAAACACTGGACTGAATAATGAAGTAGTTTGGAGTAAAAACATTTTATTATATGTGGTATTTTCCCATCCATTAGAAACAAACAGCTGCCAGTATTACAGAATGATTATCTCAATTTCATTATTGTCCGATTATATTTATTTAGATTTTGATTGTAACTTTGGCAAGCTTATGAGTGTATTTTGGCTCTCTCAGACATCTGCATCTTTTATGAACAAAATAAGCAAACTAAAAAGAAACTTTCAGGAGACAGCAATCATACTGGCCCCAGTGAATTTACATCTCATTACAGAGTCATCATCGCACTGAATTGCACAGAAATCATCATAGTAAGAACCCAACCACAGCAAAGGATCAGATGAGAAGCAGATGACTAAAACCTCCTAATTTTGAATCTCGGCAGTTTCCAAAGAATAGCTGCAAGTAAACTTAAACACTGTGCCTCACATTATTTGTAGACATATAGTATATTGTATTTCTCAAATCTGTGTTTAATTTGAGTTTTTAATGATTGTACTTGTAACTTTTTTCTTCAGCAAGCTCAAAGCAGTGCATTCAGGCATTGTCTTCTCAACAAAGCATACATGAGATTCTACTCTGCAATTTGGTTTAAAAAAAAGAATCTTAGCAGGAAGTATAATTAAGCTGTCTTCCTTTTGAAACAGTCAGACGTTTACCTAGGTCTTAAACCCAAAATATACTTCTGTTATATACTTTACGAGTGTCTGTACACGTGAGTCATACAACAGTCCGCACATGCACTTTGAAACGTCTTTGCATCATTACTTCATTTTTCTACAAGTTGTTAGTGCTGAATCAGGCTGTTGTTTCAAAAAAAGTGTGACCAAACAACACTAGATGGATGAACAACAACAAAATACTAAGGATTGCAAAAACAACAGACACCCATGTTGAAGAGTGCTTATGTGAGTGCATTCAAAGAAACCAGCAACTATTTCTGTCATAACATTTGGGAAGCACAGACAATGGTTGATGCTGAATCTTTCTAGAGTACTTTAAGCGATTTTAAACTTTTAAAACGATTTTAAAAAAGTATAAAAGTATACTTTAAGGCTACGTCTAAATCACGTTGTAGTCAAAACTGACAAGTACAAAAAGAAAATAATTTCTAAATGATAATGTTTTCAAAATTATTTTTGTTTACACAAAGTATCCATGAAAACTAACAAAAAATGCTGGATCAATTATGACAGGCCAGGGGTCCGTTCTTCGTACTGTACGTGGATTACTCAATTAGCTGGATTTGGTTATTGACAATTTGACACGATCCAGGATCGTTTCATTCTTCAAAACTCATCTGAGAGTTGCTGTCATAGCAATAGGTCTGGTAGCCCAAACCTGCTAGGGAGCACGCTAATTTCATATAAACAGGGTTAGATCGGGTCCTTTCAAGCAAAGGTGGTACTGAAAGTATGTACCGAATGCTGATATTATCTTACAGTAGTAATAGATTATATACAGTACAATGAGGAAAATAGTAAAGTAGTTTTAAAAAATTATATATAATAGCCTTAAAAAAATAAAAAATAAAACTGTTATGCAATCTACACTCCGAAATAAAAGTACAAAAACTGTCACGGGAGTGTTCTCTCCCCAAGAGGTTCAAGGAAAACATTTACTAATATAAATGTTTGCCAATAGTTGCATTGCTAATCATGATTTCGAGGATTGATAGATCAGTTCATCCATATATTTTAATCTTAAGAACCAAATTAGCCAGAGATCAGTTGTGTTTTTGGATGTGTTTTTAGAATTTGCCATGCATATATGATGCGTCTCCACTGTAGTTTATAAAATTGGTAAATTTTAATTGGTAATTTCACACATTGCTCTGTCAATAAATCTACATATTCTCTGCCAATATTTAAGATGTATTAGTAATATATGTACTACGCACATGCATGATGTTGCCAATTCTACTGGTGTTTACATAAAACTTGTCAACTTTGGCACTTTTTAAAAAACTTGCGCTTTGAAACCACTGTTAAAAAGGACGCATTTTTTATTTCCCAAAACACATTTGTCGTGAAAATGAACAGGCAAAACCTGTTGTAGTGTAAACTGACCCTAAGAAGTAAACTTTAAAATACCTACAATCAGAGTTCATTAGCTATTGTATGTGATTGAGTGGTAATCATCCAAAGATTTTCAGTTTGCTAGTGTCTCTTGTACCTGGATTTGTGACAGTGACAGTTTCCTCCGATAGTCTCTCCGGTTGGGCTCCATCTGGAGGTTCGGGTGGGCTGGCACTGTGGCTGTGGTCCTCTTTGGACATCTGTTCTGGACCCAGGTGACTAGAAATTACCCTGCAAAATTTTTTTAAATCTCACTTATGAAATCAAGTCTGTGAACACACAGCTGTCCTTGTTCCCACTATCACCCTCCTATTGTTAAGCTCATGTCAGTGGGCCAAAGTACTTAAAAACACCAGCGGCTTGGGAAATAATGCTTGGCAAAAGAAGAAAAAAACTGAAATGCCACAACGATGCAGAGAAACGCTGCCAAACAGGATCAATATCTGCTGTGCTAGGATACAACACACGTACTGGTTCAAATATTGAAGGCATTTGCTAAATAAAGGAATAAACTGTTTTGATGTTTAAACCATTGCATTCCTGTGGCGAGCGTGCTAGTAAGTTACTTTAATTAAAATATCATGTGCTGAAAAATATATTTTTTTTACTTCTTAAATGAAGGTCGTGCGATGATTAAATAGCTTTATAGCAACTAAAAACTCCATTAATAAGAATTAAATCCTAATAATGGTGTATGAATCACAAAACAATAAACAACAGGAGTCTGTTAGTTTTCATGCTGTGGTTTGTCTGTGGCGAGTCTCTGCACGCTCCTGCTGAAACTCACTCAAACCTGTTGAACGTGTCCACAGTCCACTTTATAGGCAACCATGACACAAATGTCAAACAAGAAAAGTCCAAAAGTCTTACCTGCAATGGTCGCTCGGAACCAGTGTTGTTTCAGTGATGCATCTTTTAATGCTCGCGCAAAACAAACTTTCA